>QXTE01000174.1:1785299-1903376 GCA_003942145.1 Platysternon megacephalum
ATATATATATATATATATATATATATATATATATACACAATATATATATATATAAAAATAAAGAGATTGTGTACTGTAGATGGATGCAACCCATTCATTATGGATATAAAATCCTCCATGAAAAGTCACTAGTCTAAAAGATGTCCCTGAGTGCGGTATTTTTCCACTTAACTTAGCCCTCTAACTTAAAAAACAAAACAAAAAGGTACTGTAAAAAAATAAAACCATGACCCATTTTCATTATCTTTGAAAACAGCTCCATTATTAAACTGAATTAAGGACTTAACACAGTAACCTTTCTTCACATAAAGTAGTCATGGCTATGTGACTAGTCCCAAAGTCACTAGTTCTACTAGGTAAATGATGACTATTTAGGTGAGCAAGAGTTGCAGGATCAGACCCTTTTCTGGAAATAGATCTTCCAAAGTAAAGGAGGTCAGGATTAAGGCTGGTCCTAGCCTTTTAGACTCTACAGCTTGTATACACGAACACTTAGTTCATGGCAAGCTGGGTGTGAATGTACAATGCACTCACCATCTGCACACTGTCCATATGGATCCTGCTCATGTGCACTACAAGTTCTGCAGTTCACTTTCAAAGCAGGGTAGATCAAACGCGAAGAGATGAAAAGTGCACTATGGAACTTTTAGTGCATGCCAGCAGGATCCACAGAGACAGTTAGTGCATGGCAGATTAGGGCAGGAGATTCACACCCTGGCTTGCCATAAACTAAGTGTTCATGTAGACAAGTCTTACATTTATTCTATTTTTGATGCCATGCATGTACAGATTTGAGATCAGAACCAATCTGCACGGAGACTTAGCGAGCAGCAAGCCAGAGCGTGAATGTATATCACACTAGCCTGCCACTCACTAAATGGCCATGTGGACCTTACTACTGTGCACTAAAATGTTCCATAGTGTGCTTTGATGTACTACAGTATAAAACTGTAGTTCAACCCAGTGACCCCTGAAATGGCTACTTCACATGCTGAAAAATACTGAAGAAAAACAAAAACAAACCTGAAGTCACTGATTTCATGTGCCCAAAGGGTTTAAGTTTTCCAACTTGTTGTTTTTTTTTTTGCTTCTTAGAGCTCATAATGGTTGCTTCTTTTTCTCCAATAATTCATAAGAATATTAACAAAAGAACAGGAACGCATGGCAGAAGCACTTGGAAAGAGTAGAAGAAATAATTTATCTTAAATAGTTTGAGGAACACACATTTCTGAAAGAGAGCACATATGCATGTGATTATTTATAGCTGTACAAGTTATATTCAGAAGGAGCCAGATGGTTCTAACAGCACATATGCTACATTGAAGAGAGAACTTCTGAAGCAAACTTGGGACACTCACTCCTACAACAGAGCTGGCAGTGACTTGGAGGTTCTTAGGACTACATTCAGCTTTGAAATCCGTAACAGTTTCACTCGCTTACACAAGAGTTCAATTTGGCTTAGAGTCAAAGAAATAGACTAAAGGAAATAGTTTGCAAGGACCACCCCATAGTGTCTTTAACTGGGTTCAGCATTCATAGCTGAAAAGTGGAACAAGTGGGGAAAAAACACCAAAAAAGCCCTACACACGCCAGTATGAAAAAGTAGCTTTTTAAAGTTAAGGAACTTCTAGCCAGTAGCGGCGCCAGCTTTGCCGGCGCCCTAGGCGGCGGAAGGTCCCGCCCCCGAAATCCCGCCCCCAACAGCGGCGGCGGAAGGTCCCGCCCCCAAATTTCTACGGGCGGCGGGGGCGCAGGCGCCCCCAAAATAGCAGTGCCCGCGGTCGCCTAATGGGAGTGCCGGCCCTGCTTCTAGCCAATGCATATTTTAAATTTAAATATTTTAACAAAATGAGTGTGTTAAATTTGCTTTTCAATTAATGAAAAATGCATGAAAATGGGTCAGAAATGTTCAGGTTTTTTGTTTTTTTTTAAATTAATTCAAAGATCAACACTACTCAATTATTCATTGATCGGATTCTGGTTTACCAGATGTTAATACAAGAGTTAAGAAGGATGAAACAACCTTGTTTTACAAGGCACCAACTAGACCAGGGGTCGGCAACCTTTCAGAAGTGCTGTGCCAAGTCTACATTTATTCACTCTAATTTAAGGTTTCGCGTGCCAGTAATACATTTTAATGTGTTTAGAAGGTCTCTTTCTATAAGTCTATAATATATAACTAAACTATTGTTGTCTGTAAAGTAAATAAGGTTTTTAAAATGTTTAAGAAGCTTCATTTAAAATTAAATTAAAATGCAGAGCCCCTGGACCGGTGGCCAGGACCTGGGCAGTGTGAGTGCCACTGAAAATCAGCTTGCGTGCTGCCTTCGGCACGCGTGCCATAGGTTGCCTACCCCTGAACTAGACACTAAAAAACAATGTATTTAGAAGTAGGGTGACCAGACAGCAAGTGTGAAAAATCGGGACGGGCGTGGGGGTTAAATAAGAACCTATATAAGAAAAAGACCCAAAAATCAGGACTGTCCCTATAAAATCGGGACATCTGGTCACCCTACTTAGAAGTCATTCTCGTAAGATGTGTCAACACTTGCTTTAGTAAGAGATAAATTGCCAGAATTTCCCATACTGCCACTGGGTCTAACTTCCACCTGGACAGCCACTAGAAATAGGGAGAGAAGACATCTATTTAGCACCTTATCCAGAAGGCAACAGGGTAGATTTACTCCCACAGGCACAAGGACTGCAATTTGTACTTCACCGTCTGGATCTAGATTGCCTTGTATGTAATGTTGAATCTGCCTTTCCTGCCACTGGGAATGCACCCCACCCCCACCCCATTGCCCAGTTCCACCAACTTTGTGGGCTGTACTGTGTGATCAGCTATATCAGGAAGTGTGCACCAGTGAGCCACAGATTGACTTTCTGCTGCTGGAGGCTCTAAGCCTGTGTTCTGCTACAACACACAATAGAACCTTGCTGTTCTATTCACTAATACAGGACAAACTTGCAGATTTCCATCTGAATTTTAAACACCCAGCAGGTCTTTGTATAATTATTTGGATCTCTAATTTTTTTAAATGCAAACCTGCCAGAAATAAGTGATTAAAATGTAAGCATCAGAAGACTTCACACTGCCCAGCTGTCACTTAAACTAGCCAATTTTACCTTAAATACAATTATTGCAATATCAGCCTATTTCTCTTTACATCCCTATACTAGAAGGAATAACCTGAATTCTGCAAACACTAAGATAAATACAGAAATCAATAAATAAAATACTTTACTGAAATTGGACAATTTTCTAAGTAATCATTCTGAAGACCAGTATATTTCTTTAGCACTACTAATTTTTAGGGCTGTTGATAAATCAGTTAACGCACACGATTAATTAAAAAAATTGATTTGATTTAAAAAAAAACCCAATCGATTAATCGCACTGTTAAACAATAAAATACCAATTGAAATGTATTAAATATTTTGGGATGATTTTCTACGTTTTAATATATCTTGAATTCTGTTGTAATTGAAATAAAAGTGAATATTTTTTATTACAAATATTTGCACTGTAAAAATGATGAACAAAAGAAACAGTATTTCTCAATTCACCTCAGACAAGTACTGTAGTACAATCTCTGTTGTGAAGTGCAACTTACAAATGCAGATTTATTTTTGTTACATAACTACACTCCAAAACAAAACCATATAAGCCTTCAGAGCCTATAAGTCCACTAAGTCCTATTTCTTGTTCAGCCAATCCTTAAGACAAACGAGTTTGTTTACATCTGCAGGAGATAATGCTGCCTGCTTCTTGTTTACAACGTCACCAGAAAGTGAGAACAGGCATTTGCATGGCACTTTTGTAGCTGGCATTGAAAGGTATTTAAGTGCTAGCTATGCTAAACATTCGTATGCCTCTTTGACCACCATTCCAGAGGACATGCTTCCATACTAATGACACTCGTTGAAAAAAGTGTTAATTAAATTTGTGACTGAACTCCTTGGGGGAAAATTTAATGTCCCCGGCTCTGTTTTACCTGCATTCTGCCATATATTTCATGTTATAGCAGTTTCAGATGATCACCCAGCACGTTGTTCATTTTAAGAACACTTGCACTGCAGATTTGACAAGATGCAAAGAAGGTACCAATGTGAGATTTCTAAAGATATATTGAGGTAGCAGTGTAACGCCACCCGATATAACACAAATTTGGATATAACGCGGTAAAGCAGTGCTCCGGGGGGGCGGGGCTGCGCACTCCGGTGGATTAAAGCAAGTTCAATATAACACGGTTTCACCTATAACGCGGTAAGATTTTTTGGTTCCCAAGGACAGCGTTATATCAAGGTAGAGGTGTAATTACAGCACTTGACCCAAATTTTAAGAATTTGAAGTATCTTCCAAAATCTGAGAGTGATGAGGTGTGGAGCATGCTTTCAGAACTCTTAAGAGCAACACTCCAATGTGGAAACTACAGACCCCAAACCACCAAAACAGGGGGGAAAAAAACCAAAACAAAAAAAACCAAAACAAAAACCAACAAACAAACAACCTTCTGCTGGTGGCATCGGACTCAAACCATGAAAATGAACATGCATCGGTCTGCACTGCTTTGGATTGTTATCAAGCAAAACCTGTCATCAGCATGGATGCATGTCCTCTGGCATGGTGGTTGACGCATTAAGAGACATATGAATCTTTAGCACATCTGGCATGTAAATACCTTGCCATGCCAGCTACAAAGGTGCCATGCAAATGCCTGTTCTCACTTTCTGGTGACGTTGTAAACAAGAAGCAGGCAGCATTATCTCCTGCAGATGTAAACAAACTTGTTTGTCTGAGTGAATGGCTGAACAAGACGACAGACTGAATGGACTTGCAGGCTCTAAAATTTTACATTGTTTATTTTTGAATGCAGTTTTTTTGTACATAATTCTACATTTGTAAGTTCAACAAGTTTCATGATAAAGAGATTGTATTATAGTACTTGTATGAGGTGAAATAGTATTTTTTAATTCTTTTGTTTTTTAAAGTGCAAATCCTTTAATTAACAATATGAAGTGAGCATTCTACACTTTGTATTAGGTATTGTAATTGAAATCAATATATTTGAAAATGTAGAAAACATCCAAAAATATTTAAGTAAATGGTATTCTATAACTGTTTAATCGCGTGATAAATCTTTTTAATCACTTGACAGCCCTACTAATTTTTACTGATACTGTTTCCCAAAATTTACAACTAGCTTTTAGACAACCCATCCATGAACAATTGGTAGGAAGGACTTGTATGTTATCTTAAACTAGACATTAGCCTCTCTTTTTAAGACTTGTTCTTAATTTCATTAGGTTACCTAATTTCATAAAGGGCTACCAAATATCCCAACTAAAATAATAGCAAGTTTTTGGGAGGTGGGAGTGAATCTGACCTCTATGAAATACTAATTCAACTCCTTAGCTACAAACCCAATGTTTGTATTGTAGAGCTCAATGAAAAAAAAATCCATCAATTTGAAGAAATGATAAAATGAGTTTAACCAAATCATTGAAATTAAATAATGACTTCTAATCTATTTCAACCAACATGAGAGAACCAAACACACTTAGAGGTCATAGGCCTTTAAAAAGATCCATTCAACTTTTACCAAGTTATCAGCACTACCTCACAGCAGGACAGCATGTGATCAGACAGGGAGAAGCATCTCTCCAGCCAGGTGTTTACACAAAACCAGACTCAATTAACAATCCATTGTAAAACCCAGAAAAAATACAAGGATGGGCCATTCAAGTTAATAGAAAGACATTGAGACACCTGGGGATTTCCAGACTTTGAATCTCTATAGTGACTGAAAAAAAAACAAACCCTGCAAACTCTTTTACAATGGATGGTACTTGAAGTGAAAGTCATCTAGAAACGGAGGGTATATCTACACGCACACTGCAATGAGACATCCACAGCTGGCCCTACCAGCTGACTCTGTTTAATTGCAGTGTGGACATTTGGGCTCAGGCTGGAGACCAACCCCTGGGACCCTGCAAGGTGGAAGAGTCCCAGAGCTCAGGTTCCAGCCCAAACATCTACACCACAATTAAACAGCCTCTACACAGCCCCTTAGCCTGAGCCCCCTGAACCACAAGTCAGCTGGCATAGAACAACCGCGGGTGTCTAACTGCAGTGTAGACATACCCTGAGGGACAGCTTCTATGTGTGAAGCAGTCTGAAATGCTGGATGCTTAGTTTGGAGTATACTGAGAAACTGTTCAAAGGCAATAGGTAACTTGTATTAGACAAGGAAATTGTGTCTAAGGCCTTGGCTACACTTGAGAGTTACAGCGCAATAAAGCCGCCCACAGCGCTGTACCTCACTCCCCGTCCACACTGGCAAGGCACGTACAGCGCTGTATCTCCGTGGCTATAGCACTGCAGGTACTCCACCTCCCCGAGAGGATTAACAGCTGCTGCGGACTGGCTGAGATGCTGCTGCTCCAGTGTAAACGGGGAGTAACCTTATTACGCAGTGATTGACCTCCAGAAACTCCCCATAATCCTTTTAACTGAAGCTTCCTCTCTTTGTTTTGTTGTGAACTCCGGACGCTGTGTTTCGGGAGCTGCTTATCAAAAAAACAAACAGCTACTGTTTGCTTTGAATGAGTAGAGGCAGGCAGGGGGGCTCCCTTTGGAATGCCTGCAGCTAATGTTTGCTTGAAGAGAGAGGCGGCGCGGGGGTCCGTTTCAGCGAGCGGCTGCTTATCTGGTCTATGAGAAAAAAAACAAACAGCTGCTGTTTGCTTTCATTGAGTGAGAAGCAGGGCCGGCTCCAGGCACCAGCTGACCAAGCAGGTGCTTGGGGCGGCCACTCGGGAGAGGGGCGGCACGTCCAGCGATTCGGCGGCAATTCGGCGGAGGGTCCCTCACTCCCGCTCGGAGCGAAGGACCTCCCGCCGAATTGCCGCCGCAGATCGCGATCGCGATCGCGGCTTTTTTTTTTTTTTTTTTTTTTTTTTTCCTGCCTGGGGCAGTAAAAACCCTGGAGCCGGCGCTGGTGAGAAGGGTGGAGGAGGGAAGGGGGTTGGAACTTACAAGGCAGCGTACTCTCAGCACTCAAAAAACCCACTCTCTCTCCCCCCGCGCTCCCTGTCACACCCCACCCCACCCCCTTTTGAAAAGCACATTGCAGCCACTTGAACACTGGGATAGCTGCCCATAATGCACCGCTCCCTATGCCGCTGCAAATGTGGCCATAACAGTGTGCTGGCTGCTGGCAGTGTGGACTGCAGCGCTTTCTCTACTCAGCTGTACGAAGACAGGTTTAACTCACAGCGCTGTACAGCTGCAAGTGTAGCCATACCCTAATGTGCAAGCGTAAAGCCTGAGGTTGTGTCTTTATATTTCCTGTGTAACTTGTATGTTTGCTCTGTCTTACTATTTTATCTTTGAATCTGTGTTTTTTTCTATTAAATAAACCCTTTTACCCCAAGCAGGGTTATGCAAACTAGGTGGCGTATGGGGGCCAAAGTAAGCTGGTATCTGGGCAGTGGGGGTGGTTTCACACCTTTGGGAGTGACATACCAAAGGCGAAAATTCAGAAAGGGTCTCATAGTTAAGAGCTCAGGAAGGACAAATTTGGGAGTCTCAGGATAGGAAGCACTGATGGTGTCACTTTGCAAAGAGTAACTAGGTTGAAATCTGGGTAACATACACATTGGCCCTCCTTGAGATCTCTTACAGCAAATCTTTGCTCAGAGTGAGATTTTTTTTTTTAAATAACCAAAATTATAACTGTGTGGATGAATCTTATTAAATGTAAATTTAAGTATTTCTGTCAATTAAGATATATCAAATGGGATATACAAACCAGCAAAAAATATCAATTCTTATTTTTCATAAGAACACTGATGATACTTTCAGACTATTTTCCAAAAAACTACAGAGTAGTGCATGGAACAGTTGCAATGGAACAGGAGAAAAAATTTAAATTATTTTTATCTATGCAAAACACAAACATACATCAGCAAAGGAAGTCTGGTCTCTAAAAACATTAAGACTGAATGACAATTTCCTACGCCTTAAAAATCCAAAGGCACCATTGTAAATTCACGTATTGCATGGCAATAAGTCCAACAACACATAATTTATTGTATTTTTTTAGCATAATGCAACTGTTGCCTAGCAACATTAACTATGTAAGCATAGAGCAGAGGAAGATCAGAAGTCACACTACATTTCCAAGCAGTCTAGTCACATCACTCTTACTTCAAGTGTTTTCTGCAGTATCAAAATAGCACAAAAAAACTGACTGAGCAGAGCTAACATTTCTGTATTTAAGTACTTCATTGACTATACAGAAGCACTGTACAAAAAATAAAATCTATTCAAGAGTACAAGAACTTAAGATAAACTGGATATAAATATAGAATAAACTAAGTTGTGTGAAATGTTTCCAGCAAAACTCAAATCCATTTCAAACTCGCCATGTGTTTCAGGTTCATTTCAAATTTCAACAGACCATGTTTGTTGGGCCATTTAAGGGATCATTGTTCTGTTTTAGAATGAACCTTGACAGAGATGCAACTCTGCATCCAAACCATAATTCCAACACAAAACCTGGTTAACTTCAGTGGATGTTTTTTCCTTCAGAGTCCCAAATCTCTAAGTGAAATTTGGGGGCTACAAATCCACATAGTCCAAAAACCACAGAAATTGTTAGCATAAAAACTGTTCAAAGAGAAACCAGCAAGTTTCACAAAAGCATAACCCCACTTAATTTCAGGTCAAACCAAATGAAACTGAAGGATATGCAATATTTCAGATTATGCATCATTTTAGAGAGATCGATTACAGATGTAAACCTGGTTTAGAAGTTTTATGGGAACAAGAGCTCTTCAGTTCTCTCACTTAACCTCTAGAAAGAGCTAAAGATGAGTTCCTACTTGTTGCTGACATAGAATATAGGGTCAGAAGGGACCACAAGCATCACCTAGCCTAACCTTCCAAGAGGCAGGATTTGTTGTTTAAACCACCCGAGAAGATGACTATACAGCATCCTTTTGAGAGCCTCCAATGAAGGACCTCCCTAGGCAGTCTGTTTCATTGAGACTGCTATCATGTCCCTCTCTTAACCTCTTCTTTTCCAAACTATGATTTGCATATATAGTTCTTTGGCTACCTCTGTGGACAAGTAGAGAAAACAATCCATCTTTGTACTGCTGATAGGGAGAATTTGTACATTCTAGTTCCACGATGTGACCCAAACTAAACAATGTGTGCTTTTCCATACTTTGATATATGAGAAGCCTATTGTAGCAAAGCGAAGACTCACTGGCACGGCACCTCCTGCTGGCCGTTGTGGGAATTAGCTCTTCACCAGCTTCGGAGCACCCTCTGCTGGCTGGCTGATGTCTCGCCTGCCTCAGGCCCCGTGTCCCTCCCGGACCGCGGTGCCCTTTTCCTCAGGGTTCTACCCCAGCAATAACCCCATACTCTGGGTCTCCCCTCCCAGGGGAACCCCCAACCCTCTTAACCCACCTTGCCTCAGTGGCTACTGCCAGTCATCGTCTAGCCCCTGCTCACTAGGGCAGACTGCAGTCTGTAAAGGCCACTCATCATTGGCAAGGGAGTCAGACCAGCTGCCTCTGCCTAAGCCCAGACTGCACCTCTGCAGCCCCAGTACCTTCGTTAGGCCTTGCACAAGGCCTGCAGCCTGGGGAGTTGCCAGGCTGGAGCGCCCCAGCTCCTCTTGCCTCCTCCCCAGCACAGCTCTGTTCCCTGTACCCTGAGCTCTCAGACAGCCAGGTCCTTCTCTCCCAAGAGCGAGAGAAAGACTGTTGCAGCTCCTTGGGCCCCAGCCCTCTTATAAGGGCCAGCTGGGCCCTGATTGAGCTGGCCACAGCTGTGGTTGCTTCCCCAATCAGCCTAGCTTTTCCCAGGCCCAGCCCTCTCCAGGGCTGCTTTTAACCCCTCTTTACTGGAGTGGGGCAGCTGCCCCGCTTACACCTATAATGTGTCATCCATTAAATTAGTTATGCATTTTTAAGGGAAATGTCAAGAGGTAATGAAACATAGGACAACATGTGGAACTTACCCTAGATAAAATTTTGCACCTGTTTTTTTCATAAAAAAATTATACACATCTTTCACCAAAGAAGGTACATGTTTGAATTAAAGCTGATACTGGGTCATTTTAACTGGCTTGCAGCAGAGAGTCAAACAATACTGGAAACTACTTCAACAAGACCCTAATCTCATGATCCTGCTAATAATGAAATAAAAGAGTGAAATAATTTGTTAATATGAAATTTATAGGGCTCTCCCCTCCCCCCCGACACTGAAAACCGTGCTACTGAGTAAGGACTACAGGGCTAACCCACAAGGATTGATGTATTCTAGTAACTGCACAGTCCTAATGGAAGTGTAACAAGACTATGACCAATGAAGTTACTTGAAGTATTCCCTTGAATAAGACTAGTAGAAGCTAAAATGCGTTACAAATCATTTACTGTGCTTTCATCAATGTAGCACTAAGATCATACTTGCAATTTTATACCAGCTACAGTCCTTCTTCCACTATATTCAGTTAATAAAAGTAATATGAAAATCTATACACTTGGGTCCTGATCCAAAGCCCTCTGGAGTCAATGACTTCAATGTGCTTTGGAGAAGACCCATGATGAGAATATGGTGTAGTTCATCAGCAAATTGAAATCCTGACCCAAACAGAAGCCAGTGGCAAACTTCTACCAACTACAATGGGCCAGGATTGCACCTTATATTTCTTACTTTAAATTAGTATTGATGCTCAGGTGGATGAGGTAGAATTCCCAAGTGGAAAACAGTAACATCCAGAAGGAGTTGGTAGACCATGGAACACATGACTGGATGCACTAAGGCAAAGGAAAGAGGATATCATTACAGTGCGCTTACTTTGTATAGCTAGTCCTGGGAAGTTTAGATTTAGTATCTCAGATTTCAAGGGCAGAAGGGACCACATGATCATCTTGTCTGAGCTCCTATATAACAGACCAAAGAACTTCACCTAATAATTTTCTGCATCAAGTATTTGCTTTTACTGGGCTCATTTTATCCATATTAAAACAGCTGAACTCAAAGTTTATGTCTATACTGCCATTAGACATCCAGGGCTGGCCCATGCCAGCTGACTTGGGCTCCCTGGGCTTGGGCTAAGGGGCTGTTTAATTGCAGCGCAGACATTCAGGCTCGGCCTGCAGCCAGAGCTCTGGGACTCTCCAACCTCACAGGGTCCTAGAGCCCAAGCTCCAGCCCAAGCCTGAACATTCTGCACCACAATTAAAAAGCCCCTTAGCCCAAGTCTTGCAAGCCTGAGTTAGCTGGCACGGGCCACTGTGGACTTTTAATTTCAGTGTAGATTGATGGATTTGTTCTCTCATTATATTAGTTCCTGGGCCTGAGAAAGCAGGGTCTTACTGGCTGCCATTTTGAACACTCACCATTAATACCAACAGCCCCATTATGGCATTCTTCAATTCTTTCAAAGAAATCAAGAATTAACCTTTATCGAACACTTTATGATCTGACAACAATTCACTGCAAATAATTTAAAATGATTTCACTAAAACATTTATTTTAACAAAACAGAAAGCTCAATGCAAAGTGCAATTCTCCCTAGAAAGCCTTATGTTCAACAAAATTCACCACATGAAAGCAAAGTTATGGCAAAAACAACTGTTTTAAAATACCGGTACTAGGGATATAATCACAACTTGATGCAAACTACTTTCCATTCATCTCCTATTAGTATTAATGAGAATTGTTCAGATTTGATCTACACATTCCTCATGTTTTGCTATTTAAGTAAGTAATAAAGACTATTAAGCCAAAATAAATACTACTACTAACAACTGTTCTGCTAAAATGCAGCATGTCCATTTCTAAAGGCACAGAAATACAATAGATCTTTGTTCTCCTTACAATTTAAATATAGCTTATTTAATATAGCTTTTTAGTTAAATTAAACTTCCAGATGTAATACCTCCTGCTGTTTACTGAGGAAACAGCATCAGTGTATGTATGTGGATAGCTGAATCTTTTTGTTCTCTATGATGTTTTGGCATGTCCTGGGTTAACCCCTAAATATGCAAGTTTTACCTTGCGAAAGAAAATGTGTTGCACAGAATATTTAAAAGGCACTGTACCTTTAAAGATGGCTTTTGTACTTAGGGGAAAAATTATTTTCTGGGGAAAAGTAAAAGAATGAAAGGATGAATTATAAATATTCAGCCCAACAACATTAGACATTTTAGCAATATGTTTCAAGACAAGGTACCTGACCTGCTGATCTTACACTGTCTGGCCTGGATTCTACATTGTGATCCATTCGTGTGGACTGCTCCATGGATCTGCAATTGAGTCAACAGGACTCCACGCAGGCCCAGCAAAGCACTCAAACAAATAATGCAGAATTGCCCCCGCCAAACAAACAAACAAAAAACCCACATAAACATACACACTTCATATGATGCAGACAAGGTAGTTGCCGAGTTACTTTTTGTTTGTAAGTTACATATTTTGCTTATTCAACTAAATGGCTAGTGAAGGCAGAGAATCTGCTGTTTATCTTGGATCTCAGCCTTTCAGTTTATAGTCTAATGCAGGTGTTGCCACAAGACTTATTTATTTCAGCTATATGTGGGAGGAATAGTTTTAATTTTGACCTCAGGTCCTTGGCCCATTTGGAAAACCAGTTACTAAGTGGCAATTTCGTTTTGTGTATTGAAAACAGAAAAAAGTGACATTAGTAAGGGGGAGGGGAGTATGAAAACAAAACAAAAATTGAATGTGCCTTTAAGAAAGTCAGTTTAAATAATCTGAAACCAATCTTTTCAATGTAACCACAACTCTGAATTTTCTGTAATTGTTAGCTTTTGTATAAAATTACAGCATATATATATATATATATATCTTCATCCATTATGTTACTGATATACAGGTCTGTTGCATCTTAGGCGCATTTAACATGCACGATTTCAGCTTTACACGGTCGGCAAAAACAAAAACAAAAACAAACCCAAAAAGAGAAAAATAACAATTTAAATACTGTTTCTGTAGTGCGGGCGATTCCGCCCACCATTACACTCAATGTAATTTTGACTATATGCGATTTTCGCTTTAGGCGCTGACTGCGGAACGTAACCCTAGTGTAAGATGAGACAGACCTGTACACTCAAGTCCATTTTAACTTAATCTTTTGGCTTGGAATATGAGAGAAAGAGAGAGACTCAGTTGATTCCTAGAGAGGCCTTTTTATAGTACAGTTTATACCCTGCTAGAGGTGACATGTAAAAAAGTTTGGGTCTAAGGGTAAGCTTGGGACTAAGAATTTTAGTCCCAGATTCAGCACAGCATTGAAGAATTTGTTTAACTTTAAGTATGTTGTGTGACAAAAACCATCAGTTATCTCCCTCAACTAGGTGATAAGCTGGCCAATAACTCCATGAATTGGGGCTAGTATACTTTTGTATTTTTTGCTGTAGTTCTCTTTTAATAACGTTTATAGGGCTTTTATACAAGTATTTCCCTGGTTCTTCAGTGCGATAGTCCAACAGGGTGACCACTTAACTTGTATTTTAATGGGTTTCCCTTATTTGGTACCTCATGTATTGCAACTTGTATCCAATAGGAATTTTATCAGAAGTTTTCAATTAATCATGCAATTGGTCATGAACTGACAATGTATGATTCTGTCACATGAATAAAGCATTGAGGGGTGATGTCCAGTGCGCGCTCTTTCCTTTATTCCTACTTCTCAAAATAAAGCATTATTGACATTGAAAGGGTGGGTAAGCACACAAAGAGAGGCTGGACTTCAGTTAGTGGCTGAGCAGGGGAATAAAAGAACCCATAGTCCTTACTGCCAGTCCTCAGCTCTATCCACTAGGTATCACTGCACCTTCAGGACTTCTCTCTGCTTAACAGGTGATGAAGAGAACATTCATAATCCTGAGCAGTTTTCACTTGGAGATGGCTCTATGAATCTTATATTCGCTATGATTACATGCTTTTAAGTCAAATTATGCAAAAAAGTTTCCCAAAATTTGCCATAGTGAAAAAAACTAATAGCGGAAATGTAGCGTAGTCATCACTGAGATGCTGAAATCCAGATCAGCCGATTTCAGAATTGATCAAGCAGCTTCGCACATTCCTGTAATAAATTGGAGAACTGATAATATACTCAAACATGTGAGGAGTTTAGATGTTTGTTAGGAGATAGCAGGCCAGATCCTCAAATGGTGGAAATCAGTGAAGATGTGTCATTTTACACCAGCTGAGGACCTGGCCCAGTTTAAAAAGTAAATAATGAAACAACATAGGACTTGTCTACACGGTGCATAGTTCACAACAGAAACATGGTGACAGGTTTCAGAGTGGTAGCTGTGTTAGTCTGTATCAGCAGAAAGAACGAGGAGTACTTGTGGCACCTTAGAGACTAACAAATGTATTGAAGCATAAGCTTTCGTGGGCTAAAACCCACTTCATCGGATGATGCAGTGGAAAAGACAGTAGGAAGATTATATATATATACACACATATACATACACACATATACACACACATACATACACACACACACACACAGAGGACATAAAGCATAAGCAGATGGGAACCAAAAAGATCCTTTTTTTGGCTACAAAGAAACAAATGCTTACATCCACTGAGGAAAGAGCCTCACATCTGTATTCCCACTAAATGAAAGCAAACATTTTCAGGGCAGTGGTAATACAGTGAGCCTTCAAAAGAGAAAAGTAAAGGAAGCATATACCTTGTCTGAGAAACAAAGAAACTGAATTCTTTTTGTAGCCTCAGTCACTAAGGGGATAAATTAATTTATCTCATTTAAATGGTAAATAATGGGATAGATTTTTATATGGGTCATTACCTATACAGATAATGATTATAAAAAGAGACATATGAAGCCTGTGGTAGTATTTACTCTTTGAGGTATTGACTCTCTTTGCACTTCCTAATACAAAATGAAAAAAAAAAAAGAAAAGAAAAGGGACAGATTGCTGTTTTGCAATCTGTTACAACAGAACACAGTTAAAGTACTACTTACAGATCTTTCACAGACAGCTCTGTAACATGAGTATTTAATACATATGTTTGCCAGGAATTCTTGTCCATTCAGTCTTTTTACCCCCTTTGGTTTCGCTGAATAATTGTAAAATTCTTCCACAGAGCACTAGGTTGTTTCTGACAGCAAAGGAAGTTAAGTGTTGGTTAAATAAAAGGGAACAAAAAGAAGCTGCTGCTGATACTGGCAACCCTTTGCCCCCCCTCAAGATATAAGACATTATTTTAAGTCTGAACCCTTATCAAAATTGACTATAAAAATCTTTCAGAGAGTCCCTGTACAATTTCCTATGGATTCCCAGCCCTCAAAGAGGCACATGGAGGAAAAATAAAAAAGTTCACATGGTGAATCAAAGTTTTTAAAAACAAAAAACCCCATTTCCAACATTTTATTCTTACAAACTTAAACTGATCGTAACAGATGTAAACAAACATTCCTCAAAATCCAGTGTCCTTTGGCTGGGTCAGGAAAGTGGCACATTGGTCTCTAAAGGGCCGTAGAAGTATAAAAACACTTTCTCTGCATCACCTGTTAGACTAACAGTTCCCAACAAGTTCTTGTGCAGTCACTCAGAAACCATGCCTGCTAAGGAACATTATGCTTTTAGAACATTTATGCCCATGTGACACTGCACCCCATATTCTTCACAGTGATATTATGATATCATTATGGCATAATTATGATGCATGTTGTATAAGCTGGGTCATGTGAGGTGTCATTAGAAGAGTTATGATTTGCTAAATAGGATTATCCTATTTGTATGTATCATTTTTGTATATGAAGTTATGAATATTGACTATGTATCATTTTTCAAAGGTAGTTACACCTGGGTGACACCCACTAGGCAAAATGCTTCCAGTATAGATAGCCAGCTGTGAAGGGCTTATTCAAGATAATGGGCCAATAGGCATTAGGAGAAGCTTATCTTCTACCTGGTAAGCCTTCCTGAGAACACTCCAGACAGCCTGTCAGTAATGGCTGCTAGGACTCAGCAAGATATGCAAGGGCATGTGACCAGGCCACATGACTCTGGATGTCTGTATTTTTCCATAAACTGGTCTGGGAACCAAGTTTAAAAACAAAGGACCCCCGCCATATGCTAAAGCTGTATAAGGCAGGGAGTGACATCGGTTGTTCTTCACTCCCCACACAACGCCTGGAATCACCTGAGGAACAAAGACTGAACTGGGAGAAGTGCTGGATCCAGGCTAAAGAGATTTTTAGACTCTGTATGAAAACCTGAGGATTCCAAGCTGCCAAGGATGTGCTTTGTGTTTGAGAATCTGCAAGCCTGCTTGTATCATCAGCCAGGGTAAGAATTTGCTAATTCATATCCTATCTTTCTAGTATTTTAGACTTAGTTTGTGTTTTTTGTTTATTTACTAGGTAACCTGCTTTGATCTGTTTGCTATCACTTAAAATCTCTCTTTTTGTAGTTAATACGTTTTTTATATTTTAATCTAAACCAGTAAGTTTGGAGTGAAATGCTAGCCCCCGCAGCCTCACCTTGCTGTGCCGCCGCTCTGGGTGGCAGGGCTGCGAGGTCCTGCTGGGCAGCATGGCTGCGAGAGCCACTAGGTGTAGTGTATTAAATTGCTCCCCATAGGAATGTCCTACTTACAGAGCACAAGGACTGGCAGCCATAAGTAGTACACTGTAAGTAGAACATTCCTACAGGGAGCAATTTAATACACTACACCAGCCCTCCATACAGTTTCAGACCCCCAATGTGGCCCTCAGGCCAAAAAATTTGCCCACCCCTGTTCTAAGGGACTAGTGTGGTCTTATACGGTTTCCCCTTCAAGCTCAGCTTCTCTCCAGCCGGCTGCACGGCCAACCGGTGCTCCTCCTGAGTCCTCCGGCTGCGTTCCCTGCGCTCCCGCTACCCGCCTGCCCCCCTGCCCCCATAGTCCAGCCCCTCCCCCATGCCGGTGCTGAGCTGCCCAAGTGCCCGGCCTGGGGCCCCCTGTTGTTGGGGGGCCCCCACGCCAGGGCACACTGTGTTCACTGTTAAATCTGCCCCTGAGCTGTGCCACCCGGCCGGAGCCAGCCACGCCACCACACTGCCGGCACAGCGAGTTGAGGCTGCGAGGGAGCAGGGACAGCAGGGAAGGGGCTGGGGCCAGTCGGGAGCTCAGGGGCCAGGCAGGACGGCCCCATGGGCCGGATGTGGCCCGCGGGCCATAGTTTGCCCACCTCTGTCTTATACAATTCCTAGCAAGTAGCTCTCTCTCTCGATCCCCGAGTTGCAAAATGGGGTTGGAGGTGCAACATAATAAATTATTACCATTTTTGAGTATTCAGATGCTGACAGTATCTATTAATATTTTGGAAGTCTGGTGCTAAAATCATGAATGTTTTCAATTAATATTTACTAAAAAAATATGCAAATTCCTGGTTCATCACTTGTTATTAGAGCTGGTTAGAAAAGGGATGTTTTTCCTGCAAATATTTGTTATTTTTTCCATCGAAAAAGTCAAAGTTTTCAGCCAAAAAATAGTCTCCTATGATATACCACTGAGATACCCTCTTTCTGAGATGCCATGGTGCTTCACAGGAGCCACTGGCCACAATGTATTGTGAGAGCTGTAGTCCAGCGGGGGAACCTAGCCCATACGGGAGAATGGAGGCATTAGGCAGCCAAACTCCAACTCCTATGAGGCACTGCCGTGGCATTTTCAAATTGAAACTCGGCAATTTTTGACTGTTTTGCTTTGAAAAATTCATTTCAGTTGAAAAACTAGATTTTTTTTTTTTTTTTTTTCAAAAAAAGTAGTTTTATTGAAAACAATTTGTCAGAAAGGTTTCAATGGAAAAGTTATCAAAAAAAAATGTCAGCCATCCAGTGATTGGTGGAAAACACCAATTTACATGGTGAGAGCTTGGGTCACCCTCCCAAAATAAATAAGAACTAACAAATAGTGTTTCTTTATCAACAAGCAGTAGATCCTGGCCTCACTGAAATCAATGGAAGTTTTACACTAACTCTGTAGAGAATATCATCCATAACAATTAGTTTGAGCAAGTCCACATAACACTGGTTCTAGTTTAGTGTTCTCTACTGACAGGCCTAGCTTCCATCAAACTTCTCTCAATGCTCCTGAGAGGTCAGTGGTGGCTTTTGGGGGTTCATATAAAAATACAAAAGGCAATTATTTTTTTATAATTATATGCATCTGCTTGGTTTGTGAAACTAGACCATTTCATGAGAAGAGACTGTCCTAACATTTGTGGCTCTCTAATCCTATTCCACATTACCACTGGCCCTCTCCCAAGTCTAATTAAGAGCAGCCTCAGAGCTGCTCTACACTATGAGGAGGCTGTGTGCCATGCCACTGGGGATTGCTGGAGCACAGAAGGCTCTGACCACACATAACCCACCCCCAACACATTCATAAAACCCCAGGAGAGGGTGGTAGAGTCACCCATGCCTGGCTTTTTACCAGCAGAGGATGCCACCTTACCCAGGGAATTTTCAGCTCCCCATTTAGGGTAGCTTTCCAGCCCTTTTGTGCTGGGTTGGGGCCAGAATCTGACAAACCACCCTGAATTCTGTTATTTGAATTTTTTTTGTGTGTTTTAGGGTCATGAGGGTGAAAAAAAGTAACATCAGTCAGGAAATTAAAGAAAAAAAAACACTTTGGTACTTTGCTCCATGGACTTACATTCCAAGCATTTCTTTACTAGTAGCTCTTGCGGGTTGTGTTATCTTTCATGCAGCACCTCCTATATCATACCATGCCTTATCTGAAGTATGGACTGTGACTATTAAATTATGGAAGATGGAGGTTTATTCCCCCAGTGGAATGCCTCCTGAATCTACTCTATGTTATTTTAAAAATTCTCTCCATCATGATATTTTCCCCACTCATATTTGGTTTCAAAAACAGAATATTGCATTTCTCTGAGAGAAAATCTTACACTAAATTATATTAGTTCTGTTATATTGCACCATTAGTTACTACTCCTTAGTGATGAAGATCCTAACAAAATAATCAATATCTCTTTACTCTCAGCCATCAAGCTGATCGCAATTATGTTACATACCTTTATCCTGACAAAAAGCCTCTACTTATGCAGAGAGTTGAAAGTGATTTGACTAAGTTCAAACCCAAATCTGTGGCAGAGTCAGCATCAGAAGCTGGTCTTCCAACTCTGCCTTCTAGTAATATATTCAATGAAGTGGTGGTGGAAGCTTCCCACATCAAGCTACTCCTAATTCCAGTGATTTGATTTACTCTCCATCCTCACCACAGTAGACAGCTACTGTTTCTTTCAAGAGCATTAGCACTGCTCGAGGGTAATTTAGGGACATCAATGGTGTTCCACTTGCCCCTTTATTTCTTCCTGTGACATTACTCACACCGGGGGGTACCAAAAAGACAGGATGAAATAAGAGTTGATGCATCTCCAAGGAGGGATATTTAGTATGTGCCTAATAAGGAAAAGGCAAGATGATGCTGTGACGGGTTGGATCACAGAAACCCACTTGGGAGCTGCCAGCTGATGTGCAAAGGCTACCTCTGTTCCTGTTCTCTCTGCCAGCTCGGTGGCTCCAGCACCCTGTCTTGCTGAAGCCAGACACACCCGTCTGCTCCAGACACAGACCCAGGGTCTGAATCACCTGCCCCCAAAGCTGCAGGTTTACCTGAAAACAGCTCACAGAAGTGTGCTTGCCTTTAGCACTCAGATGCCCAATTCCCAATGGGGTCTAAACACAAATAAATCTGTTTTACCCTGTACAAAGCTTATACAGGGTAAACTCATAAATTGTTCGCCCTCTATAACACTGATAGAGAGATATGCACAGCTGTTTGCTCCCCCAGGTATTAATACATACTCTGAGTTAATTAATAAGTAGAAAGTGATTTTATTAAATACAGATAGTAGGACTTAAGTGATTCCAAGTAGTAACAGACAGAACAAAGTAAGTTACCCAGCAAAATAAAATAAAATGCGCAAATCTATGTCTAATCAAACACTGAATACAGATAATCTCACCCTCAGAGATGCTTCAGTAAGTTTTTTCTCAGACTGGACACCTTCCAGGCCTGGGCACAATTCTTTCCCCTGGTACAGCTCTTGTTCCAGCTCAGGTGATAGCTAGGGGATTTTTCATGATGGCTTCTCCCCTCTCTGTTCTCTTCCACCCCTTTATATATCTTTTGCATAAGGCGGGAATCCTTTGTCCCTCTGGGTTCCCCCACCCCTCACTGGAAAAGCACCAGGTTAAAGATGGATTCCAGTTCAGGTGACATGATCACATGTCACTGCAAGGCTGCATTACTCACTTGCCAGCACACACATATACAGGAAGACTCACAGGTAAATACAGCCATCTGCAGACAATGGCTCTGGTTAATGGGAGTTATCAAGATTCCAAACCACCATTAATGGCCCACACTTTGCATAATTACAATAGGCCCTCAGAGTTATATTTTATACTTCTAGTTTTAGATACAAGAATGGTACATTTATACAAATAGGCTGATCACTCTCAGTAGATTATAAGCTTTGTGATGATACCTTTTGCATGAAGCATATTCCAGTTACATTATACTCACTTATCATGTTTTTATAAAACTATTCCAATTACATTATATTCACTTATTATTATGTTTTTACAAAATCATATAGGACTGCACAACGTCACAGATGCCATAAGTGGAACATTCATCTCTTTCTCCATTTCCAGAAGAAATTTTAGAAACTTTGGTAATTTATCCCCCCCCCCCCCCCCCAGTTTTTATGGTTTCCTAGATTCAGACTTCTTTTCAGGGAACCTTAATACCCCTATACTTCCCCTCTCCTTTCCTTTCCATTTCACCTTCTTGCTCTCAACACAAAATGGAGTTTAGCTGATTAGCAGGACTCAGCTTTCATTGATTAGAAAAAAAGTGATCTAATTAACTCCAAAGGCCTACTGTATAGGTGCACAAGTATTCCCTGCTTGTAGGGCATTAGCTTATTTCCTACAGTTCTTTATTATAGCAGCTGTCCTACGTTTCTTTTCTCCCAAGGTCTCTAATGAGTGAGTATGGCTATATGGGTCAATATTTTGATTGATAGCAAAGTTATATTGCAAAGGGTATGTCAACTTTTGACCAAGCAGCTGTTGTAATTCAGAGATATTGTAGTTGTGCTAGCAGCAAAAGTGATGGTTTCTCCCACCCAGTAGCAAACAAGGTGAAGAGGAGAGGCTGGCTGTTTTATGTAGGTGTGAAATTTGTCACATGAAGTTGATTTTGACACGATGAATTTAATATCTCTTAAGAGCAATTACAGTCTATTGCCTAAATGAATACTAAGGGACTCAAAGCCATGGATAATTTGGCTCCCATGCATGCATGGTAAACACAAGTGCTTTAAACTCTCATTATGTTTACACTGAAGTACAATTAAATGTGAATTTCTTAACAAAAGTAGTTGGTCATTATTTCCTTCTCCCCACGACCCAAAGGGTTTTTGTCCCCCAAATAATCATTTCTGTAGACTAAGAGCTCCAAAAATGGAAGAAATTGAAATCAAAGTTGTGAGAAAAATTGTTTTTAGTTTTTGCACTCCTATAACCAATTGATTTCTCTTTCAAGTAGGTCTTTTTAAGTCTCTTATGGATTATCTGTAGCTAAAGATCTGCAACTCAGCCATTAACCATTTCTCTTGATTGAAATTTAATGTTGTACTAGTCCGAACAGAAGCTTTGGTCAAGAGAAATTTTGTAATGGCTGAGTTGCAGATCCATGCCATACATTAAAGTACCCAATGAAAATACAATATGGAAGAAAAAAAACAAAAAACTGTTCATCATATACATAAATATCCATTGAACCCCCAAACCATAATCCCTTTTCCAAATGACTGGGGAAAAAAAGACAGCCTGATGGCATGTACCTAGAAAGCATGATAGACACATTTTACAAGGTAAACATAAACAGATACAACACTGGTTTGACTCTTTCACAGTTCATCACTAACATCACATCGGCATGGAGTTGTAGACAAGAAAGAAAAATGATATTTTAAAGTTCTATATGTTTTATTAGATGTCTGGACCAGATTAAATGCTGTGTAGTATTAAGAATGAGATTCCCCATGCTTTTCACTGGCATACACAATTTGCTACTAGCTATGATGTTATATCAGACAACAAAACTACCATTAGTCCCTCAGTCTAGAAGTGGTTTTTGGACTGGATTAATGACTGTAAACAGCAAGTCTTCTGACCAGTGTAATTTTCAGTTCCTAGTACATATCAGTCAATAAAGGCAATGACAGTCAACTCACTAATTCCTTTATTCTTATGTTAGCTGAACATACTACAAGTCTAGCTATATATAGCTACCCAGTCCACTTTGTTCACTATTACTGCTGGACAGGTCACAGTGTTTAATGGTTAAACAGATAAGTTATGTAAAGCAGTCATGTTCTATTCATTGTACTGTATTGCTTTGCAACAAGAAAAAGAAGTTCTTTCAGAATCATGCATAGGCAAAAAGCTTTTACACGTTCTGGAAGTTTACTTAAGAAATAGCACAGAGTTTCTGCTTCTACAAAAAGGTTCTCACTAAAGTTCCCAGGCTATTACATAACATTACTCTAAATATGCTTCTTGAAGTTGGTTTCTTTCTGAAAAGATTTATCACAATACTAAGTGCATGATAAAAATATCTGTAAACAAGATGCTCCTTTTTGTATACGATACAGCATGATTTGGAATGGAAGAAGAGGTGGCAGGACCTGCTAGATGCTCAGTGTCTACTGGACCATGCTTAGCACCATTAGCTCCCATTGCCAAGAAGGCACAGGCCTTATCCAGCATATAGAGCTAATCAGCGTTCTGTCAGGATTGTAAATATTAGGATGAGGTGGTCAAGACTTGCTGTCTTGCATGTGTAATAGGAAAGTTTGGATGTCCTCTCAAAGAAATTCCATCACCACGTGAAGGCCCGAAAGGATTTTCAGTGGTTTTGAGACACAAAAATATTAACCCTAAGAGTTATTCCTTGACACCAGCTATTCTTTTGAAACCTGCTCAGCTTCCCTAGTGGATAAGAACAAACTATGGATTTCTCTTGTAATTATATGACGTTCTGGTTCCCTCAGAATAAACTCTGGCTATCTCATTGATTTCAATTGTAGTTTTCTGTGTGAGAGCAGATACTAATATTAAAGTGCAATATATATTTAATCTAAAGATGAAATGTGAGTGAGTCAGCCAGGTTTTGAAAGTTTCAGTCTTAACTGGACTTAGCATGGAGTAATAAGCTTATAGCAATGTTTTATATTTATAATACGTTTAATTAAGATGGATCCCTAAAGTATTTTATGGACTTTTACTAAAAAAGTATATAAACTCTTGTGTATTACATACAGGATCTATTGCCATGGCAGCTATTTTAATTATGCAAAAATAAAAGAATGAGATTGAACAATTAATAAAATTCTAAACTAAAGAAAAGTAAACAGAACAAAAAAGATATTTGCCTATTTATCTGTACAGTGAGTTCCAGAGACACTTTTTGAATTTAAGGGCCCAGACCTGAAAGTAGACATGCCCTGGCGAAACTTTAATCTTGCATTTCCCCCCCCCCGCCCCCCGCACATTGGTTAATTGAGGGGCAAATCCAAATGAGCCTTTATAGACCCCAGGGGCCAGCCATGCCCAGGGGCTGCTCCCCAGACCAGGTTCCCCCCTCCCCGCCCCCTGAACTCCCCTGGAGGGTGCACAGCGCCCCCGCGAGCCCTCCCCACCCCGGTGGCCCCCGCCCCGAGTCCACTCACTGGCTTTCCCAGGCTTGGGCTGCTGCAGCAGTTCGGCAGGGAGGAGCCGCCTTCTGGCGGCACTGGAGAGCCAGAGCATCGGCTTGCGGGGGCGGCGAGCCCCAGCCATGGAGGAGCCGGCATGGCGCAGGGGGCAGCAGCCCTGCAAAAGCAGGGGTGCAGCTAGCGGGGAGCAGCCGCGCCCCCCACCCCTCCTGCCCAGGCTGCGGCTGGGCACCCCCCCCCCCGGGGGCTCCTACAGGCTGCAGCGGATGCAGGCCCCCATGCGCCCCCCGGCTGCCCCCTCACCGTGCTCAGGCTCTGCGGCTCCTGGGCATGTGAGCTGCCGCTGGGGCGCAGGGCCCTGAGCCTGCTCCGGGAGGGGCAACGGCGGCTCACATGCCCGAGAGCCGCAGAACCTGAGCGTGGTGAGGGGTAAGCCGGGGGGGTGCGCCTGCCCGGGCTGCAACCCACCTGGTGCCCCCCCAGGGGCTCCTGCAGTGGATGCATGCGGGCGGCAGCCCCCGTGCGCCTCCCGGCTCCCCCCGCCACGCTTGGGCTCTGCGGCTCCCGGGAGTGTGAGCCACCACTGCCACGCACTGCCCCTCCCAGAGTAGGCTCAGGGCCCTGCGCCCCAGTAGCTCACATGCCTGGGTGCCGCAGAGCCCGAGCACGGTGATGGGGAAGCCGGGGGGCGCACGGGGGCCGCCGACCACATGCAACTGCTGCAGCCTGCAGGAGCCCCCCGGGGGGTGTGTGTGTGCCAGGATGCAGCCTGGGCAGGAGGGGCAGGGGGCACGTCTGCTCCCCGCTAGCGGTGCCGCCGCCTTTGCAGGGTTGCTGCCCCCCTGTGCTGAGCCGGCTCCTCCATGGCTGGGGCTCGCCACCCCCGCAAGCCGACGCTCTGGCTCTCCGGTCCCTCCGGAAGGCGGCTCCTCCCTGCTGAGCCAGGGCACCACTTTTTAGGGTTACCATATTTCAACAATCAAAAAAGAGGAGGGGGGGTAGAGCCCCACCCACATCCATTCCCTCCCACTTCCCACCCCCTTCAGAACACCCAACCCCCCCGCTCCTTGTCCCCTGGCTGCCCCCTCCTGGGGCCCCCCACCCTATCTGCCCCCCTAGGACCCTACCCCCTTCCTGTCCCCTGGCTGTCCCAACCCTTATCCACACCCCCGCCC
Organism: Platysternon megacephalum; assembly: GCA_003942145.1. Classification (NCBI taxonomy): domain Eukaryota; kingdom Metazoa; phylum Chordata; order Testudines; family Platysternidae; genus Platysternon; species Platysternon megacephalum. The sequence continues at coordinate 1,810,306 of QXTE01000174.1, forward strand.
CCAGACAGACCCCCGGACTCCCACGCTCCATCCAACCATTCCCCGCCCCCCGAGAGACCCCCCCCAGAACTGCCGACCCATCCAACCCTCCCCCTGCTCCCTGTCCCCTGACTGCTCAGATCCCTTTCCACACCCCCACCCCCTTCCAGCCCCCCCTGAACTCCCAACACATCCAACCCTCCCCTGCCCCCTGACAGGCCCCCCCTGGAGCCCTGATCCATCCAACCCTCCCCCTGCTCCCTGTCCCCTGACTGCTCCAACCCCTCTCCACACTCCTGCCCCCTGACAGCCCCCCGAGACCTCCCAATCCATCCTACCCTCCCCCCGCCCCCGGACAGCACCCCCGGGACTCCCCTTACCACCATGCCACTCCAGCCACTGGCTCCATGTGCAGCCAAAACAAACAGGACGCTGAGGCAAGGGGAGGGGGGGAGCGGGGGAGGGACTCTACCTGCTGGAGGCCAATGGGAGCGGCTAAATCAGCCCAGGCGCCCAATCAGCCGTGCCGCACTCTGTGTGAGGGGAAGGGAGGGGAGGGAGGAAAAATCTCAGATGCCCCCAACCACTGGGCGCCCTAGGCGACCGCCTAGTTCGCCTAAGTGGTTGCACCGGCCCTGTGTCCTGGTATCTACTCTTCAATGGGGCTCCATGCAGGCACAGGGCTCTACTTGCATGCAGTCAATTTCAGGAATGGGGTCTCAATATAAATAATTTTTTTAAAAAGTTAAAAATTACATTATATTGGACACTGCGTAATTTGGAAATAACACTTCATTTATTCAGTACATTTCTTCCTTTGCTACTATAATCCCTATCCTATAAAGTCATCAGTGTTTACATTTGATTATAGTAAGTGAAGAATGAATTTTGTTCATGGTTTATCCTAATAAAATATTATGGTGCTACCTGGTAGTATTTCTACAATTAAGTACCTTAATTTTCATTGAAAATCCCTGGTTTCATACGTTTATAACTCAATCACAAAAATATACTTTAGGCTAGAATTTAGCAAACCAAGTGTTAACCCAAGAGTAATATTTTATTTTAACCAAAATTTGTTGTTTGGCCCTTTTAGAAATATATATGCATACACAGAAATAGGTGTATGTAAATTAGACAGATTCCTTCGTTCCCCGCCCTTCCCCCGGCCAACTCTTTTTATAGTATTCTCTTAAAGATCCAGTTTCCTTTTTAGAAAGGAAATACAAGTATGATTAGTTTAGTTTAGTCTGCAACAACAAGATTCTTAGATAGGAAAGAAAAACAAACCAAGAGAGATGAGATATCAAATTTTAAGGTCAGATACTGGATATGTTCAGTAAATTCAACTTGAAAATAAAAAGATACTCAACAAAATTGTTACCAGTTTTTTAAAAAAGTGAATTTTATCAAGTCCTTTAAACAATTCCTCAAAGATTGTGCCACCGATAAAATAAGAAAATACTTTCAAGACCACAAGAGTACGAGAATACACATTTCACTAATACTTCACACATACAGTATATTTTTATAGAGCACTATAAACATTAATTAAATAACCTTCAGCATGATTGGAAACCAAATATTATGGAAAGCCACAAATATGTTCGCATCCGATTCATTTTTATAGGTCTCAAATTGGGTTTCTTTCATGAATAGGGGTCTTTTACACATAAGAACATGGTATGTGTTAACCTTGAATAAGGAATGCTTGAAACAGGAGCTGCTCGGAGAAATGTCCACGTTAAAAGGTATCAGTCACTGACCTCACTGAAACCCATCTTAAAGATGAGGCAAGGAAAAAATACACAGCTATCTTATGTGATTGGGTGCTCCGGATATGAGAAAACAGTGCTTGCAAAAAAACCACCAGACACTGATCAAACCTTTTATAGAAGCCAAAGTTTTCACACTCAACAAAGCTTCTGCCAGGAACAATGTCTCCTCCTTACATAAATATTTGCATGACCTGACAAGAATATTCATTCACTCTGAGCAGTCTACTCTTGTTCTGGTCAGCTAAAATCAATACAGAAGTCCAGTGCAGGTCACTCTGCAGTGAACATTTCAACCAGCTGCTGAATGCATCCCAAATTTCTTTGGACACTAATATTAGGATTGCTGTAAATTGGCCACAAAATGGTCTTAGCAAATTCACTATCATAAAAATCCATAGAGCCATAAATTAGCCTAAAGGAAAGGAGGCAGAAAACTGTGGAATTCCTATGGAACTTAAAGCATGGATGAGTTATTCTTTTGTGGCTGCAGAGACAGCTCAATATTATCTGGAAAACAGAGTCAGTCTCATCTGACTGGCAAAATGGGATTATTTTACTGCTGTGAAAATGCAAAGACACCAAACACTGTTGCAACTATTTCAGCATTACCCTTCTAGCTGTTCAGGAGAAAGCTTTTGCTTCCATCTTGTTGGCCTGAGACACTAATATAAGGAGAAATATCACCAAGACAAGCTGGCATTAGTCCAGGTGTAAGTCCCAGACAAGTAAATGCATTTTAGGAGTAGGTCTGGATGACAAGAATCTTACGGACATTGCTTTTGCTAGTAATATAGTGCTAGTTGTTGAATTAATGGACAAACAGGTTGTGGCACTTAAAACCCGGGAAAGGTCAGCAGCAAAAAAAATCAGTCTGAAAATTAACTGGGGCAAAACCAACATTCTTCTGGTCAATGACTTTGAACATGCTACAGGTTTTGTTGTGGATAAGTTGGGCGGCATCAAGAAAGAACCTGAAGCCCTCTCAAAAAAAAATCAATAAAAAAAAATAATCATAAAATCAGTAATGGGGAGTTTCATCAAACCAAGCATCTTCATAAGCAGAGAGAGTAAGCTGAGGCTGTGCAATGCTTTGGCGGTCAGTATCCTGACCAATGGGACTGAAACATGACCCCTCAAGACTGAAAAGAAACTGCATGTCATTAAAATTAACCATCTCTGAGTGACCAAAAACATCAAATTGTTCAAATTCAAGTTGAAGAGATATTCTTTCTAGCTAAACAGCTCCTGTTCTGTCAACTGTCACCCAATGGTCTCTAAGGTGGAATGGTCATTTGCCTCAAATGTCTACCAGCTTCCCTGCAAGAATTATCTTTGACTTCAACCCAATGAAAGCAGGATGAAAAAGATCTCTGGGAAGACCTATAACACAATGTTCAGACAACATCAAACACCTGTCCCTTACAAGCAATTCTACCTCATAATGCACCAGATTTGTTCCTAGACAGAACATTCTGAAGTCACATAACATTTGCAGTGGCCTCTAAGCTGTCCAGACAACATGAGAACTAAGGCACTATTGGGCTCCCACGTTAAAGTAAACTAATGTGCTCTGTGACACCAAGTGCTGGGTATTTGAGACTTGCTTCCCCCAGCTTATCTGACAAGCTGTATTTTAGATTATATCATTGGTTGTATCACCCAACCATTCTATGGTTTTCATAGAACAAGCCACACACCAAAGCTTTAGTCCTGTGTGTATAAAACCTCACTTCACTGGCACATATGGTGTTTAATCTTTCTGTTTAAAGCATGGCTCCCTTCTATCTGGTTGAAAATGATCTGAAGGGGAAGCCTAAATAAACTAAATTAATGAAATATATGTCGCCTTTAAGATGGTTTCAGAGAAGGAGCAATCTTTTAACAATGTTATTAAGGCCCTAGTTCAGAGATCCCAGAATTAGGCCTGGCAGTCTGGCACAACCACAGGAGCCAAAAAAGTCTTCAAGAGGCTGTAAATCATTGTCAGGAAGGTCAAAATATGTACAAAGTTATCCAGTGTTAAGCTGTTGAAGTGACAAGGACAAAATATTTACAGTAGCCAAATTTTACTTAAAACTATTAAAAGCTAAGAGTTTATAGGGGGTCTAAGTAGCCTATGGGCAACTGGAAGTTTTATTTTATAAATGTAAAAAGAAACATCTAGGCCCTCAAAATGCATACTCCCCCAATAATGGAAACCGAGAACCAGCCCTGCCCAGAGTCATGAAACAAAGTCCCTGGCTCACTCAAACTAGTCTCCTGCGACAGAGCAGAGTGTGCCGCCCCTCAGCTGTCTTCTGCTTAAATAATCCAGCCTCAGGGTTGGGCAGGTTGCACCCAGATTGTTTGAGTTGCAGGCTTCAGCCCATCCCTTAAAAGGGTAGGACACCCCTTCACAATTGTGTATGCTACTTCAATTATAAGAACAAATGAGCCAGGAGGAATAGCTCAGTGGTTTGAGCATTGGCCTGCTAAACCCAGGGTTGTAAGGTCAATCCTTGATGGGCCCACTTAGGGATTTGGGGCAAAATCAGTACTTGGTCCTGCTAGTGAATGCAGGGGGCTGAACTTGATGACCTTTTAAGGTCCCTTCCAGTTCTATGAGATAGGTATAACTCCATTATTATGAACAGAGTTTAAAGAAATAACTAACATTTTTAATTCTCAGGCATCTGTAGACCTGGGAGATGGGAGCGAATGATCTGATCCACAAAAATAGTAAAGGAAAGGAAAAATCCCAGATGCTGAATATAGACATCTAAGCAGAGGGACAAATCAGCCCCTACTCTTTGAAGACCAAAAAAACTCACATGTGAAAGTGTTCATGCCTGGTCTCCAATGGAAACACTAAACAATACATAATCTATCAGGCTTGGGTACATTACGTATAAGAAAATATAAATTCCAAAAATCATTGACAGAAAATTCCAGACCAGGTCTATCAGTTGGAATTTAAATCTAAACATCGTTTGCCTAAACTGGCAATTTTTATAATTCATAATTGAAAAGCATTCTATAACTTGCGTGCATATTCCATCAAAGGGAAACCTTTGCACTGAAATGTGAAGTAATTCATTGAAATATACTGATTGGCAGTGATAATAGTACCACCTGAAATACTGAATCCTGAACCAATTCTATTCCCAAAAGAACACAAAATGATTTGTACTTCTAATGAAAACTAAATGCCTTCTGATAGGAATCTAAGTAAGAAAGAATTTCTTTAACTGGAATGCTAAGAATCTCAAGCATCATGCAATGTTGTCCTAACAGCATACTAGAAGAAAGTATTTGACATATAGTACCCATCCTATGTATCAGTAAAATCAGCATCAGCAAGAACTAAAACAGTAGTTTAAAATGAGCATTTCTATCGTCTGTTGGCATTTAATTTTAATTATTTAATAAGGATTCAAAGTGGGAGGTTAATAAAATTAATCAGTGGGTGTTCCTATCAATGAGCAGAATGTGAGGAGCCTAGTACATGATGGTCTATCAATGAACCAAGAGGGCTGATATTTTTCATTAAATGAAGGAGTGTATGTATTTCAATGAGATATTTACATACAGCAGGTTAATTTCAAGGGTGAACACAGTTGAGACTGAAAAATATTGCAAGTGAGAAGTAGTGCAGCATAATCCTGTGGTGGAAAGAGAAGGAAAAGTAGAAATCTAGCAGTTTTCATAGCAGGTAGATACGTCTGTCCGGTCTTCATGACAATTCTAATAGCTTTATTTATTTTTATAAAATTTGTCATTTACCTTCCAGATTTAGGTTGAACTGTCACATGCATGGTTTCAGTTAACCTAAGGTTTTAGTCATAAAAGCCTAGGTAAGGATGAATTGAGGGTTTCATGTTTTGAAACTGGAATAGTGGAAAATTAAAGCTTCATAAAAGGTCAAGTTTAGGCCCAAATGTGGGCTGAGATGAGGTCCCTTTATGATGCTCCTGTAAAGCCCTGGCAAAAGGAGTACTACAGGCTCCAACAGCACTGCTCCCCGCAAATGGCCTCCAAGGCTTCACCTACACAGCAGCTGGGAGGTGTAATGCCTTGATGTGTAGACATTACACATTAACTCTGCCTGAGCTAGCACCTAATGACAGCAATTTGTGGGTACAGTGGGATGGACAGCGGCTCAGGCTAGCCACTTGAGTGACACTCTGGGTATGTAGGCAGGCAGCTAGCTAGCCTGAGCCACTGTCCATGTTGCTGCATCCACACTGTTATTTTTAAGTGTTAGCTCAAAGTTGTACTAGCACATGTAGATCTACACAAACTGGGAATTACAACTCCCAGCTGCTGTGCAGATGTACTTTTATAGGCCACAATTTAGCAAACATTTAAACATGTGCTCAAGTCAGTAGTTATTTAACAAAAGCACGATGAAATCGATGGTACTTGAGAGTGTTCTTCAGGGCCTTGCTAGATAGGGTAAATTGTTGCAAGAGAAAAACAGAATGATCCCCCTTCTTGTTTGCCACCCCTCAGATATTGGAAGAGTCTTAAAAATCACTCGTTTTATTTTTGCTCTCAGCTTTTTCTGAAACATTTACTACAAAATGCCCACATCAGCTATTGACATCTCCAAAGCCTGCAGGAGCTCACAATCATTTAGCCCTCACATATAACCAGAGTCCATTTAATTGAAATTTAGCTTCAAGAGAATTTGCAGCTCCTCCACAGAAGGTCAATGTGTCCCTGCCTACAGTGGAAGTTTCTGCAAACCTTATGAGCTTGAAACATGTGTGCACTTATGTACATGAGGTTCTGCTTAACTCTCGATAATGTTCAGCAACCAAATGCACAACATGAACAAAGTTTACCTTTTAAGTTGCAGTTAGTGCTCCTAATAGTGATGAATGTACTTAGATGAAAAGCTGCCTTTTAGCTTGTGGCAAAGACTGTAATGAACAGTGTGATTTTTTTTTTCTCAAATGGACACTCCTCACACTTGTATATACCATTTTGCACAATGGATTCCTGCTAGTATGGTTGTCTAAGACAAAGTTTATCTGTGACTGGTCTGAAGACTGGTACTGGTACCCATACCGTTTAGGAAGGCAACAAGCTGGTCCCTAGTACCAAAAATGTTGAGAAACACTAGTCTCCCTGTTGGCATTGACAGCTTGAAAATCTGAACCTGAAAGTCAGTTCAAGTGTTCTGGATCAGGAATGATGAAAGCTAAGTTACAGAACACACACTTCTAGCCTTCAACAGAAGGCCGCTGATCAGACATCTATTTTAGTATTCCCCGTTTTCTAATCCAGATTCTAAATAAAATGCTGCATCATGTTCATCTGATCATGAAGTAAAACTATTCTTTGTCTTTAGGATCTGAAGATATAATAGCCTTAGTATACTACATTGCAATGTCTATACTATGCACCTTTTAGCGACACAGCTGTGCCGCTACAGCCGTGCTGCTAAAAGGCATGCAGTGTGGCTGCTGTTCATCTGCAGGAGAGAGCTCTCCCGCTGACAAAGCGCTGTTCGCACTGGCACCTTTTGTCGGCAAAACTTTTGTCATTCGGGGTTGTTGTTTTCCCCCCACATCCCTGAATGACAAAAGTTTTGCTGACGAGAGTCCAGTGTAGACAAAGCCTAAAAGTACCCTCTTATAATTTGGACAGAAAATGTGCGGGGGTGGGGTGGGGGAGGGGAGGGAAGGAATATGAAAGTAACTGATACAAATTAAACTCACATAATTGCAATGGTTCCCTTCTTTAGTCTCTACCTACTTGTGTTGTAAAAACACATATAAAATAATTAATACTAATTAAAAGAAACCAGAGTAATAGCTACTATTGACAACTAAATCTAACTCTTGGGCTTCCTGGAAAGTCTGACTTGTCTGCTAGATGTGTCTGTCACTACATCTTTGAAAGGGAGTCTCTTCCTAAGGCACTTGGGTTGACACTTGTTTTGGCCAGAAATGCAGCCCTCTGTTTGAGCTGCTATTGTTTCAGTCACTTTTTGGCATTCATCCTGAATGAAATACAGCAGTTTATTTCCACTCCATATCAACAAGGTGTAACCCAACCTACAACAATATCATCAAAATGGACTCCAGTGCTACCATCCCAGAGTGTTTCTTTAAACATGCATTTTGAGGAAGGTTGGTCTTGTGTTTCAGAATCTAGACTGGGAGGTAAGAAATCTGGGTTTAATCCTTAGCTCTATTAAATGCTTCTTGGGCAAATAACCTCCTAGTTCCCTACATGTAAAAAGGGAATATTATTTCTGAACCTCACTTGGTCCATTAAAGTTTGAGGTGTTCAAACACAGGTGGTCATGACTGCATATACATAGATGGAAATGCATCAGTAAATAGGTATTCTGGGAAGGTTTCTGCAAAAAAGTGGGTACTACACAGGGCTGTACAGACAACCAGACTAGAGTTCATTCTGATATCCTCCAGTAGGTGGTTGCACTGTGTAGGATCCAGCACCAAGAAGCCTAAGTCTCCAGCTCTTCAAATATTCACTTATGTACTTCCAGTTGAAAGGCCCCAGAGAATGCACTGGTCTTTTGGGGACTGCAAATGGAGCAAGAGACTTTAAGGAATCCTGGTCCAAGACCACTGAAGGCCATGAAGATAGGACCAGAGCTTTAAATTGGACCCAGAAACAAGCAGTGAGCTGCGAGGTGGTGTATAAAGTGTTCAGTGGCAAGTCCCAATCCAGAGTTGCACTGTCCAGTGTTGTACATACTGGAATTGTTGACTTGTCTTGATAAAATATCCCAGGAACAGAGGTTTAATACAGTCAAGTCTTAAGTAACACCACATTGGTCCTAGTTGCTGGGTCCTCTGCTGTAGAATTAGCATTTTTGGAGGTGGAGTAAGACATTTATTGCTATTTTAACCAATTATCAGGCAAAGATATTAATGTATAAATCTTTTCCAGGTCTCATTTCTAAGATTCTTGACCAACAAAATAGGGATTTTCATATTATGGATACACTTCTGGGAAACAGAAGCCCTTTAAGCTTAAAGGGAAGAGTTTTAGATTTCCTCTTTCCATCTCTAGTGTCCTGATGACCTTTAAAAAAAAAAAAAAAAAAAAAAAAGTTAAACAGGGTTGAGATAGTACTTGTTTTCCCCAGAGAGACATTTAGAACTAAAATCTATTTTCTCTCACTGTCTTAAAAATGGGCAATTACAATTAAATCTACAAACTTTGTTTTGGTATATTTCAGCACAAAAAGGCATTGAGCTGACACTTGGGCTCTAGCCATCTGCTCTGTTCTTGTGAGCAGGGCAAGCTAGGTTTAGAAGGCATAGAGAAATCCACAGTGATGCATTGAGAGAGAGCAGGAGTCATTATTTCAAATATTTCCCCAGCTGAAAAGAATGGTGTAGAGAAGTTGATTACTTCTGTCAGCATTTGCCTGCAGTTTCAAGGCTATGTTTTGAGTAGATCAACCTTCTAAATCTAGGGTTAGTTATCTACATCTGGTAGATTAATTTTTGATGCAACATTTTTCATCAAAAATAAATAAAATAAAAAGCTAGTTTTGAAACCTCTGTTTTTTTTGTGAAATGAACTTCTTTTGTAGCTAGTCCTGTTTCTACAATTAGAGCAGGAAGATTTTTTGAGATTTGGTCTGGGAGGACAGGTTTTGAAGTTTTTCTAGAGTAGGAACTCAAGTTAAAAAAAAAAAATCCATGGGGAGATTCTGAGCTGATGTACCAAGTGACTTCAGTGGAGCTATGGCAATTTGAACTAGCTGTAGATCTGCCCCAAGTGGGTTTTTTTTGTTTGTTTGTTTTTTAAAGATTAAATTTGATACTGGTCATCGTCTGTATCTTCACTTGTACTTTCTCCAGTGCACTCTAATATGGTAACCCCCCAAAAAAAGCAATTACAAAGTGATGGCTGAGTGGTTTTAGAACTTTGAGGGTAGATTAGTGATGTAAGAGAGAAAAAGGTTTCAGATTCTAGCTCTTCCCCAAACTCACATTCCAAAGTATTCACATTCAGGATGACATCACTATGTCATGGATGTTTTATGCTCCACACATGTGCATCTTTACATTTTCTACCACGTAGGCTCATCTTTCAAAGCAAACGTGATGGGAGCATGTACAGTTCTATCTAGACAAATGGTAGAATATTTTCAAGCATTGGGGCATTAACTTACCAGAAAGGGCAAGGGCGGTCGTTTTCTATATCATCTTCAATATTATTGGAAGCAGCAGGTGCAAGTGACCAAATGAAAATATGCTTTTCTTGAGAGCTCAAGCCCCTCAGAATTCCAAAAAACAAAGACAACCATGACTAGCATCCAACTCCACTTCTGGGCTATTTTGAAGACCACTTTTTATGCCCTCATATTCCCCTCTCTTATAAGTTCCTCACTGATTTTTTTAAGCTCTCAAAGGACTCACACCTGGAGATGTTTTCAAACAGGGGAGAAAAAAAAGTTGCCTTGCCAGACTGGCTCCCTTAAGTCCTCACACCTTGAATTAAGATATCTGTATTATAAATGTAAGAACTAGACATGAGATTGTAAAATGCAATCAGAATGTTTTGTCTGTGCTGCACCCTGAAATTAAAGATGTCTCCCATCTTGGGCTGATTAATTCTATAGGAAATATCACCAGTTAATGTTCTGAAAAGCTTGCAGTTTAATTGGGAATTGCCTATGTAGCCTTTCCCTGCTATGGTATTGCAGGTCATTAGGATTTAAAACAAAGCAAAGTTACTGTCTAAAGGTTCCCAGTCTTTAAAATTTCTCGGTCTCTATTTTGTTCTTACATCAAATATAAATACAGGCTTTCAGCTAAAAGCCAAGCACACTAGAGCTCACTAGGGTTATGAAAGGATTTAATGTGTCTCCATCCCCTTCTTCAGAAATATTCATTAGTAAAAAACAAAAATAATAATCCTCAAACATTTACTTCATATCTCAAAATAGTGTCCAACCAGGTGTTTCCTATCCAGATAAGTTACTGCTGGGGAATGGACCAAACATTGTCTCATGAGCATTACACATCAAGTGCCATAAAACAAAACGTGAGGGAGAAAGTAAAGCAGTGAGGTTTAAGAAATCTCTATACACCTGTTTCCACTTTGAGTGTTTCAAGGTGTTTTACAAAATAATTTGTTTAGTCTCACAAACAGAAGTGTTAAATAGGAAAGCTTTTCCCCTCCTCTTAAGTTACCCACTTTTTACCCCATAAGAATTGAAACAAACATTTCTATAGTTGTTTGAAAAATGTGGGGAAATATTCATGAACAAACATTTTTGTTTATTTTTCATAAGAACGGCCATACTGGGTCAGACCAAAGGTCCATCAAGCCCAGTATCCTGTCCTGTGACAGTGGACAATGGCAGGTGCCCCAAAGGGAACGAACAGACAAGTTATCATCAAGTGATCCATGTCCTGTCACCTAATCCCAGCTTCTGGCAAACAGAGGCTAGGGACACCATTCCTGCCCATCCTGGCTAATAGCCATTGATGGACCTATCTTCCAAGAATCTATCTAGCTCCCTTTTGAATCCCGTTATAGTATTGGCCTTCACAACACCCTCTGGCAAGGGGTTCCAGAGATTGACAGTGTGTTGTGTGAAAAAATACTTTCTTGTGTTCGTTTTAAACCTGCTACCTATTAATTTCATTTGGAGGCCCCTTGTTCTTGCATTTTGAGAAGGAGTAAATAACACTTCCTTATTTACTTTCTCTATACCACTCATGATTTTATAGACCTCTATCATTCATATCCCCCCTTAGTTGCCTCTTTTCCAAGATGAAAAGTCCCAGTCTTATTAATCTCTCCTCATACGGAAGCTGTTCCATACCCCTAATCTTTTTTGTTGCCCTTTTCTGAACCTTTTCCAATTCCAATATATCTTTTTTGAGATAAGGCGACCACATCTGCACGCAGTATTCAAGGTGTGGGCATATCATGGATTTATATAGAGGCAATATGATATTTTCTGTCTTCTTATCTATCCCTTTCTTGAGGATTCCCAACATTCTATTCGCTTTTTTGACTGCCGTTGCACATTGAGTTGATGATTTCAGAGAACTATCCACAATGACTCCAAGATCTCTTTCTTGAGTGGTAACAGCTAATTTAGACCCCATCATTGTATATGTATAGTTAGAATTATGTTTTCCAATGTGCATTATTTTGCATTTATCAACATTAAATTTCATCTGCCATTTTGTTGCCCAGTCACCCAGTTTTGTCAGATCCTTCTGTAGCTCTTCGCAGTCTCCCTGGGACTTAACTATCTTGAGTAGTTTTGTATCATCTGCAAATTTTCCCACCTCACTGTTTACCCCTTTTTCCAGATCATTTATGAATATGTTGAATAGGACTGGGCCCAGTACAGATCCCTGAGGGACACCACTATTTACCTCTCCCCATTCTGAAAACTGACCATTTATTCCTACCCTTTGTTTCCTATATTTTAACATATTTCAATATGAAAATAGCTGATCTAAATGTCAAATTTTCAATAAGTAACCTATATCAAATATACTTCCTGAGGTAACTGCACTTCTCACCTCTTTGTGGCTTCCTTGAGGGAACCCCCACTTAAGTCTTGGGCCTCCAGCTATCACTGGGTTCAGAGCAGGATTCCACAGTCCACTCCCTCCAGACTCCTGCAACTTACTATGGTTCCCTCAATAGGTCTGACTCTAGTTCAACACCTGCAGTCCTATTTTCTTAGAGGTAATGACATGGTCAACCAGTGACCAGCCAGCTTTCATAAGAAAAAGCTCTGGTTATTCAGAACAAGAGCATTACAGAGAAAAGTATATCTTAAAAACAATACAAGCCTAATTTACTAGTTGTTTTGGCGAGAGAGAGTTTTTTTTAACCCGACTGGTTTCCCCAAGCCCTCACTGTGGTAATTAAAACATCTGTATTACACATGTAATAAGTAAACATAAGGTTATCAGAGACAATCAGACAAAGCTTTTGTTTGAACTACATCCTGAAAGTAAAGAGGTCTTCCATTTTGAGGTCCTGGCAAGTTTCCAAGTGCTTCAGGTCCCTTTATAGGGCCTGTCCCTCTTGGTCACAGTCTTATGCCATTTCTTGGATCAGGTGAGAGAATGACCTGCCTTCCTATATCAGGGTGGACACTTTATACAGTTTTCAGTTACTGTTTCAGCCCTCTTGGACCAGGTCAAGCTAGTATTTTCAACTTCCCCCATGGGACGAAGCTTCTCCAGACTTGCTTCCTAGGGACTTGCATTTATCAGCTCCAGAAGTTTCCTCAGTAAACTATGGCTCCCCACGGAGCCAGAATACAATTCCCAGCTCAAAGATACATACCTTTTGTGATGAGGTTCGGTCACAGAGACCCTCTTGGGACTATCACCTGATGTACTGAAATTACCTCTGAGCCTGTTTTCCCTGGCAGCTTGGGACTCCAGAACCCTGCCTTGTTGAGCCAGACACGCTAGCCTGCTGCAACACAGACCCAGGATCCGGGCCACGCCCCCAAAGCTGCAGACTTTAACCAAAAACAGCTCAACAGGTTACCTCTCCAGCACCCAGACACCCAGCTCCCAGTGGGATCCAAACCCCAAATAAATCACCCTCTATAACACAGATAGAAAGATATGCACAGCTGTTGCTCCCCCAGGTATTGATCACTTACTCTGGGTTCATTAATAAACAAAAGCAATTTTACTAACTATAAAAGGTAGGATTTAAGTGGTTTCAAGTAATAACAGACAGAACAAAGTAAGTCACCAACAAAATAAAGCAAAATACATTAAGAAACTGATTACAAGTAATATCTCACCCTCAGAGATGTTCCAATAAGCTTCTGTCACAGACTAGACTTCTTCTTAGTCTGGGCCCAATCCTTTCCCCGGTACAGTCTTTGTTAGTTCCAGCAGACATCTAAAGTGGTAACTAGGGGTTTCTCATGACTGGCCCCCTTTGTCCTGCTCCATTCCCTTTTATAGCTTTGGCACAAGGCAGGAATCTTTTGTCTCTCTGTATCCCCACCCCTCCTTCTAAATGGAAAAGCACCAGGACTGAGATGGATTCCAGTTCAGGTGACATGATCACATGTCACTGTAAGACCTCCTTCATCATTACCTAGTAGCTGGAAGACATGTACATAGGAAGGCTTGCAGGTAAACAAACCCATTCACTGATTCTGAAACAACCTTAATGGCTTCCACTTAACATGTTTACATCAGTAATAGGAGAATAAGATATAAACTGGTAACTTCAGACATAGAAATAATACATGCAAACAAATAGGATGAACACAGTAGATTATAAGCTTTGCAATGATACCTTACAAGAGCCCTTTTGCATAAAGCATATTCCAGTTACATTATATTCATAAGTATATTTTCATAACGCATATGGAGTGCAATGTCACACCTTTAAAGTTGATACATTTTTTGGCCGTTCTGTGAATCCATAGTAGTCTGGGTTTAAAAACAACAAAAACCACCCAAAAAAGGTTTGACAGAGACACTAAGGGAATAACTCAAGGTTATATAGGAAGTCTCTGGCACTGCTTGAACCAGAAGACCATTCTAGCTTCTAATCCCATACCTTAATCACAAAACTCACTCACACACACAATCAGTTTGGAACAGATAAACTTTGCCAATTCCCCGGCTCATCCTTCAGTTCAAATTCAGTGGACGATTGAGAAAGAAACCAGTAGCATTTTAAGAGAGCTACTACCAACTTAATAGATTTACTTAAAAAAAAAAAGTGCATTCATTGCAGCTTTAGGTTAGATCAGGGGTCTCAAACACGCGGCCCGCGGGGCTCTTGCGTGCGGCCCGCCGAGCTCCCCTCCCCTCCCGCACCCCTCCCCTCCCCTCTGCCTACCCGCGGGATTCCCCTCTGTGGTGCTGCGAGCCCCACGCTGCTTTCAGAGAGCAGCCGAAAGCAGCCGGCAGCACAGACCCTTCGGGCGGGGGGAGGGGGAAGAAGGCAGAGGACTCCTCCTTCCAGGCACCGCCCCCCGCAGCTCCCATTGGCCGGGAACAGGGAACCGCGGCCAATGGGAGCTTTGTGGGAGGTACCTGGAGGAGTGGCAAGAGCAGCACATGGCTGCAACCCGGAGCCCCTCCCCCTCCCCCAGGGGCTGCAGGAACAGGGTTCCAGCTGCTTCCTGGAAGGGAGCAGCGCGGGGGGACAGGGCAGGCAAGGAGCCTGCCCTGGCCCCGGTGCGCGCTGCTGCCACCCCGGAGCCGCTCTAGGTAAGCGGTGCCGGGCTGGAGCTCGCTCCCTGAACCCCTCCTGCACCCCAACTCCTTGCCTGAGCCCCCTGCCGCACCCCGCACCCGTCCCGCACCCCAACCCCTTTCCTGAGCCCCCTGCTGCACCCCACACCCCTCCCGCACCCGAACCCCCTGCCCCGAGCCCCCTGCCACATCCCGCACCCCAACCCCCTGCCCCGAGCCCCCTGCCATATCCCGCACCCCAACCCCTGCCCCCTGCCACATCCCGCACCCCAACCCCCTGCCCCGAGCCCCCTGCTGCACCCTGCACCCCGACCCCCTGCCGCACCCCTCACCCTCTTGCACCCCACACACCAACTCCCTGTCCTGAGCCCCCGTTGCACCCTGCACACCTCCTGCACCCCCTGGGGGCAGCGTTGGGTGGGGACTTCGGGAAGGGGTTTGAATGGGGCGGGGAAGGGGTGGGAAGAGGTGGGGCAGGGGCGGGGCCTAATGGAAGGGGTGGGGTGGGGGCGGGGCCAGAGGCAGCGAGGGGCGTGTCAGTGATGCGGCCCTCGGGTCAATGCACTGGTCCTCATGTGGCCCTCGTGGTCATTTGAGTTTGAGACCCCTGGGTTAGATACAATGCTTTCTGCAAGTCGGCTTCTTGGGGTTCCACATACAGTTAATTTATAGTCCAATCCAAATGTTAACCCTCCAGAAGACAGTAACAAGCAAGCAGCAATAACATATGGCCCGATATTCACCATTCTGCCTTTGCAGCTTATGGACCTACTCTTGGACTGTCAAAGGTGTGTTGTTGACTTTATTGAAGAATTCAAGTATGCTTGCCTGTCGGATGGGGGGGGAGGGGAGGGGGGAGGGAGAGGAAAGCATACTGGCAGCTTGTGCTGTTAAAATACCACTGAGAGCACATGACTAAACACTGGTCTACATTAGGGCAGGGGACATCTTTTTGACATGTATTTTAAAAGTGACTAGTACAGTGGGGCCCCAAGCCAGGTCCAGGGCCCCCTGGTGCTACCACAGTGTGTTCTAAATATTCTTGTGTTTTGAAAAAACGAGTTGGATGACATAATGCCAACAACAACACTGAGGGTCATCGTTGACCAAATCAGGCTCTTCATCATGTCAAATAATTGAAATTAAACCTTTAAGATTTAAACATCATTGGCTGACAAAATGTGTCCTGGTCACACAATGACCACTGTTGTGCATCTTTGCAAACACACTTAAGGGCATTAGCAGATTAAATATCCTTGTAGCAAGTAGCAAACCTTTTCTCCAAAAACAGTTCTATGATTTTGTTTTAGAGCACATACTCTGCACCTAAAAAAGAAATATATATATGGAAAAATAAAACTGCATTGCCAAGAGTATAGCATAAATTCATGAACTCATGCTTTATGTTTCACTTAAATATTTATTCAGCTTCAAAACCAGAACTGCTACTTCTCCTAGATTCAGCAAAAATCTCATATATAACTGACCAGTGTTTTAAAATTAAAGCAATTTATTCAGTGGATAAGGAATTAGACTTATTACTTATCTCATAAATATTCTAGCAGTAGTTGTGGGTAGCCATCATTCTACACCATAATATCTCCTTAAGAAGTCAAATCTTTTCACAGTGCATGATAACTTACACAATGAATTTGAAAAGAGTCTTCAACTCCTCTATATAATAAGGCTTTTGTGAAGTGTGTGATTTCAGATCAGTAAAATGGCAGACTAGCAGTTAAACACATTAGAATTCTGCATGCCTTGCTTAGTCTAATTAAATCTGCTATTTTATGCCAAAAGTGCCATTAGTTTCCATTAAAAGCCCTGATACAGTGCTGACTGATTGTGTTTGAGCTAGAAAACAAAAGATAATCGTAATACATCTTTCCAGATTAAGGGCTTTATTGTAAGGCTAGAAGATTCCCAGTTCAATAGCGTATCTGAACGGCCACCTCGACTTGAATAAAGACAATCAACCTTTAATAGCAAAAATTTCAGAACGCTTGTTAAGTCGGAGCTGGCTGATTGGAAGTCAGCCAGCAAGCTATTTAAACACATTCAAGGGTTGCTACTGTGTTCATAAAAGGTAGCTGGAATCAACTGACTTGTGTCACAATTTTATTGTTGCACTGTAGTTTACTTTGAAGAAATTTTCCACTGGATTGGGGAGTGAGTTAAAAAGTCACAGTAATTTTAATTCTATTTACATGTTCTACATTTTCCTAAAATTTTAGTTCAATACTTTTCTATGTAAAGATGGGTTCTTTTTCTCATAGGACTGTGAGACTGTGAGACACCAAACTGGCTTTCAACAGCTGGAATGACATTGGAAGCCAGGATTTGATAAATGTTATACAATGGTCGCTCTCATATTTACTACTTTTGCCTTAGATAGTTATTGGTTACCTCCATATTTATAGCATTCCCTTTAGCTAACATACTGGAAATACTGAGAACACCCTGTCAATTCATCATGGCAAAAGGGGCAATGTGTTGTGTTTTTTGGAAGGTCACCAAGGTAGTACAAGGACAAAAGGGATTTTCACACACTTTGACGACAGGGGAAGGAGTGCTATTATATCCGACTTCTTGTAGTGCCACAGCCGGATCCAAGTTGAATTATTTCATTTCTTCAGAGCCCACCCATGTATAACAGAGTGGAGGAAGTTAAACCCTATAATTGTCTAATAGGCCTCGCTGTAGGAAAAATACATACTCAATTCAAGTAATAACATCAAACTGCTAGAACAACATTTGAGGGTGTCCCACAGGCCATACAAAGCACTTTAGATTTTTAAGCATCATGTAACACTGGTGAAAGCACCACTGGGGGGAGGCAAAAGGGGAAGAAAAGAAGGAAATTTGCCCTTCAAAAGTGCTGACTAGATCACGGTCATATAACTCACTCTACATCCCTTCAGTGTTGCCCTATGGTGTATGATCTGCACAACAAAGAATAGGAGAAAATTAACAGACTATGAAATGTTAGGATCTTGATTCATGCTCTTTATCTGCTGGGTATTCTAGGTAGCCCATGTGAAATGACTTGGTCGTTCTTTCAGTTCATGAACATGAAATCCACGCCAGCAACCCCTGACGTGGGGAACTCTGCACCAAAGCTTTCCCCTTCCCATTGACCTGTGGGGTTATGCTTTTTTGCCATCACTACACACACCTCCTGATGCCCCTAAAGAGCTGTAGAATTAACTCTGCTGCTCTGGAGTTACTCATCCATCTGCTGATTCCCCAGTTTCTCCAGCTGTCCTTAGCTGAGGTGCGCAATACCACACTGGGTGGGGGATGGTGGGAGGGTCAGGCTCAGTTTGGTAATGTCTAACTTTAGGTGCCCTGCAACTTAGTGGAATCCACAGCCTCAAGTTGAGCACCCAGGCTCCCTATAGGGAGAGTTAGGAGCCTAAGAATGGGATCCACAAAACCCTGCATGCTGAAGTGGGGAAACCGAGGGGAGTGTGGCTTAATACATGCCCCTCCAAGGCAGTTAGGTGCTTAAGTCTTGGCCAGAGGGAGGTGCCTCCTGCTGCTCAAGATTCACAGCCCTAAACCCTCTCCTGAGGTAGGCACCTAAACCCTATCATGAACATTTGAGAAGGTAATGCCCTGTAACCAAAGCACTCACCCAGAATGTGGGAGACAAGTTCAAATTCCCCCTCTGTCTGATGTGGAAAAGGGACATGAACCCATGTCTCCCACCTCCCAGGTGAGGGCCCTGACCACTAGTCTGTAGAGTCTTTGTTACTCTGTCTCTGGCCCAATCACTATGCATGTATACATAGGGTGAACAGATGTCCCGATTTTATAGGAACAGTCCCGATATTTGAGGCTATTACCTCCCACTCCGTCCCAATTTTTCACACTGGCTGTCTGGTCACCCTATTTATACATACTAGACTGGCTTAAACAGAAAAGACTGATAGAGACCTCTCCAGAATATCCTATAGCCCAGAGGATAGGCCACTCTGAGAGATGACATGTGTTCAGATCCCTGCTTCACCTCAGGCAGAGTGGAGATTTGATCTCCCACATCCTGGATAAGTGCTTTAATCACTGGGATAAGCTTTATAATAGGAAATGGCACCACCTTCTCCATTTTGTGCAGGGCCCATTCTGTTAAATGGTCTCCAAGAATGCCTGCCATATCAGGCTCTGCAGGCAAGATAAGTGGGGAAAATGCCTATGTAACACTGAGACCGCAGTCATTGTTGGGCAGGATCAAACCTGAGGCCCCTGGAGCTTAGTGCATGACTTAAAAGCCATATGGCCCTTCGCTAAAGCTGTAGAGCAGACTCATAAATCTCTCTAAGTGGTCTCTGTGCCACTAGATAGGCCAGAACACGACACCCAGTAAAACAGTTGCCAACTTTCAGGTGGTAAATAAGCACCCCGACTTTCACAATAAGCCGAAAAAATCAAGCTAATCCCATTTCAAAACAAGGCCAAAACAAATCAATCCCTAAGCACTCCAACACTCTATGTGACTAGATCCCTCCAGCATGCAGTCTGGGACTGTGGTGGGCCCGCTGTGCACCCCTGACTCTCTCCCCCCCTTATCCCTGCTTGCCCCCCCTTGCCAGGAGCCGATTAAAAAAAAAAAAGGCAACAAGCTACAAGCCAAAAAACTAGCCAACAAGCAACTCAAGCCAATTAAGCCAAAAAACAAGCCCAATTTCTGCAGTTTTTTTGCAGGCTTGGCATGTCTGCCCAGGAGGTGTGTGGGTTAAACCTAGTTTGAGCATCCTACTGGGGCTTAGGCGTAAGTTAGGTGTCGGGCAACACAACTTAGAAAGCGGTTATGCTCAGTGGTAGATGTTTAAGTGCTTAGGAGACTTTACTGGAGGAAAAAAACTTAAACTAAAACATTAGGCAGCAACTGATCAAGAGTTTTGAGGATCTACATTTTCAACATGATACCTAAAGTAGCAGTTAGGAACCAAAATCCCTTTGGAAATCTGGCCCTGGGAGCCAATTGCCTGACGAGACTTAGTAGACTGATTTATCAATGGGCAGCAGATGAACCAGCTACACCCAGATACTGGGGCATTCAATTAACAAAAAGATCCTGAACTTTGTCTCAGCCCAAAGATGTTTATGCATCCATAAACAAGACATGGACTTCATGCTGTAAGGGGAAGAGCCATTTGCCAAAGAACACCTGGCTTGCTGTGACTACTTGAACTTTGCTTGCATTGTAAGTAGATGAACTCTTCAGTGCTCTCCGTCGCATGTGATCCCACCTGCACTGGGGCTTCTGGTGGCCCAGCTCCAAGGTTGTGGACCTTGGTCCTCTGCTATGAGATGTTCAACCCCATAGCGTGGGTGGCATTTTGGAGTGCAGGGCTGAAATTCTCTGACTTCTCCACAAGCAAGACAGTGTAGTCTTGGTAAATGGCCAGTTCTTAACCCATCTTGATTCTGATGTGGGAAGCAGCAAATCCTAATATCCAGTTGATAGCTTGACAGAATAATGCCAGGGTGAGAATGCATCCCTGCCATGTACCCGAGATTCTGTAGAAACACAGTGGGAAGCCATGAGACAACATGCACTCTCACCAGTATGGAGTGTGAAGATTGCACCCAGATTGAACAGAACCTGTGGAATGCCAACTCCTTTCAGCACAAGCCAAAGTGCTGACCTGTCAACTGAATCAAAAGCTGCTTTGAGGTCAATAGATGCCACGTGAAGCAGGTAGTTAGATTCTCAGTGCAGCTCAGTCAGAAGAGTACAGTGTACATTGTCAGCCATCCAACAATGAAATCTGATTGCCGTGCACTATGAAGTCTGTTAGGATGTGGCTGCATCCTATCAAGCAGCATTGTGAGTGAAGACGTGTTGTTACTGAAAGACACAAAACCGCATAAGCAAGCAAAAATGTTGAGCCAAAGAATGCCACCATTCCATCTAACCAGTTGGGGGAGAAATGTTTGATTGGATTGGTAGGGGAAGACCACACTGTGGGCCCTGAGAGGAGAGAAAGAAATAGGGGAAACCTTGACTGCTGTGGGCACTTAACCCCCTCAGAACACACTGGTGTGGGATGGAAGCAGGAGAGAATTGATGGTCTCACACCCCTCCCTTTCTTGTATGTGAAGCCCTCAGGGCATGGAGCCATATTTCTTCTGCAGTTGCTGGTCCAGCTTCCCTGTACAAGAATGGAAGTCTAATTTGAACTGGGCTTCCATAATATTGTGGGTCTGACCAATCACCAGTTTTTGGTATCCTATCTGGGAGGAATATTTCCCTTGGATCTGGAGTTAGAAGTAGAGTGAATCAGAAGTTTTCCAGAACAAACACTTAGTTTTGTTTGAAAATGCTGATTTGACAAATCTTTTGCTGAAACCTGCCAGTGTTCAGTGGTTGACAGCTCTATTGCAGAGCGCCTGCCAGACTCTGGCAACCTTGCTGGACCTGGGTCTCTGGGGGCTGATAGGCTCCCCATTATGGAGCAGGAAGCCTGCCAGCCCCTGGAGCTGGGGCTCCTGTGGTTCTAGGCTCACAGCTCTGTCAGGCTCCCTGTCATACAGTGAGAAGCAGAAGCCCTGAGAACCCTAGTTCTGGATGGGGCTGTGGAGCAGCCCAGCCATGTGAGGGCTTCCAGGATCCCTGCTTGGAACTGAAAGCCCTGGGAGCCCCAGCTCATAAAACTCCCAGCTCCATTGCAAGGAGCCTGAAAGCCCTGAGAACTCCAATACAAGCCAGACCCCTGCTATGCAGACTCCTAGGGTTGCCCACTCAGGGTATAGCAGCAGTCAAACTGTCAAGAATGTCTCCAAAATGAAACAAACACCATGTTTTGCTATCTCTGAAACAAAAATTTTCAACTTGTTTTGAAATTTAACAAGTTTGGTTTTGTTCTGATGTGGAATTAACCCAAATTCTGAAAACCTGAAGTTTCTCATGAACAAAAGCCATGAGTTGTGGCCAGCTCTAGTTGTAAGCGAGTTTGTAATTTTGTCAGAGCTTGCATTTTGTGTGCAGGTGATCATCTCTAAGGGGCAGCTTCAAGGGGTAAACAAGAAACAGAGAAACTGGTAGATTCCATTAGTCCAGAGAAAGAAGGGGAACCACAAGTCTTCACAGACTGAGGTTCTTGTCACATGCACTTATCACAGGTGAAAGGTGATCGGATTCTGAAATGGGCAAAGTCCTAGAGATAAGGCTGAATGGAGTCAGTCCCTACATTATGGTAATACAGCAGGGAGACATTTAAACAGCACATTGGACTCAAAGAAATGCCTAGTATTTTGGAGGGGGCGGGGATTAGCTCAATTAAAGTTACAGTTGTAGCCTTCTATCTAAAATCCCTCCCTGGCTTTTGTTCTCCTGTGTCCCCCAATCAAACCATTAGTTAGCTTCATTTGTAGTTAGCCTTTTAGGCTATATCAAGCAATTGTAGTTAATTTATGACCAAACAATTATAAAGCATCACACTCAATGCAATGGATTCTGTAAAAGATCAATAACTAGCAAATATTTTTGAAAAATGTTAATGATATGGATGGCATTAAATCAAATTGATCGGCACAAAGATAAACACATGATATTAATAGATTCTATATTCAGTCCTTGCTGTGTTGCTGAGGTAAAAATCAATTCAAGCATTGCCAAAGATAATAAGCTACTAACAAACAGACAAAAAGATAAATATAGATAAGATTTCTTTTCTAAACTGTTCTGCTTTTTATAACATACCACACAGCGGGTGAGTTTTCTTTGCCAGAAACTTTCCAATATAAACGTGTGCAATATTCATAGAAAATGTTAATATGGACTTTACATAAAACCTGTGACAACAGGCGTTTTGTTTGCATAGATATTTTTATATTATTCCTTCATGTCTGGATGAAGTGAAAGTGTGACTGTTTTCATATTGCCTAAACTAAGGTTTGCCATGGGGTTCAGAAACATTTGAAGTTTATCTATGCTAAAATATCTATGCAAACCTTTGTCCAGAAACCAAGCTCTAACATTTCTAAGGTTCTAAAAGCATGGTTAGTTTTCACTATTCTTAAACATTGCATCTCTGCACTTCCTTCTTTTGGCTGGAAGTACTAAACTACTGGGGGGAAGGGCGGCAGGGAAGGGAGAGCTACACTTGTTGACAACTACTCAATACCCAGAAGAACTCACAAGAAAGACTGATCTAGTTTCTGTTTTGATAATCATCTGAAACTTCAGATGTTCTCAATGCACCTTGAAATCCTCAGATTAAAAAAAAAGTTCCATAGGATGATCCAAAAGTTATTTGGATCATCATTACACTAATAAATAAATAAACAAACCATTATTTCTATTGCCACCACAAAAATCAGCACTACACAAGACGATAGAAGAAAATAAATATCCCATTGATTGTCTTTGCTAAAGTAAATCTTGCAGTACAGTAAGTGGCAACTGATGTGTACCAATATTTAATTTACACATAAATTTTACACCAGACTTTACTGCAATATCCAAAAACACCTAAACAAATATTTTTTCTATCATATACATTTGTAATATACAATTAGATGTGTAATAAATATTTGATTAAATGTAATTCCCCTCCCCGCACTTTACATGACATTTAAACAAAATCCCGTTCTTATTTTGTACTTGAAAGCACCTAGATTTCGGGTGAATAACATTCACTCAACGTACAATTTGCCTGCTAAAGTACCCAGAGAAAATGCATGCAACTTCTAGTACTAAATCTATGTTCACAGGTTTACATCGAAAATTGTAGCATTACACATTCAATATTTTTAGCAGCATGTAAGAAAGGTTGCACTGAAGTATAGCAACACCATGTTGCATTTGCATAACCAATCTCAAGTTAAACCTTAAAAAGCCATTTGGAGGAAAAAAACCAAACACCTTGGGAAGAATAAGAGGAAGACATATTACCATGGTCTGAATAATGTCACATTCCATTATTGATTAAAGTGATTTTGCCATGACATTTCATTCATCAGATTCCATTTCTCATTATACACAAACCCTGAATATTTATCAAGCTTATGAGACTTTTCCTCTATGAGGCTGTGTTATGTTGAAGGGGCTGTGTTGTCTTTCAACTCCTTCCTTCTCACACTTGACCTTACAACCATCACTTTTTATTTCATTATAATAGCTACTATTAAGAATTTATATCTAAGAAGGTGATTTCAATGGTTTGCTCTTTTTCAAGCAATCCTGTTATTTTAAGTTAAGTTTTATTATATCAGAATGCATCTGTCATCATTTAGTATTAATACTATAATCTATTGAGGACATTAAATCCTTCACCATCCACAATTACAAGACAAAATTTGATGGTTAAGAGTCCAACCCTCCATTTACTGGGTAACTAAACGTCTTGTTGATTTCAAGGACTGTTTATGGAATCTAGGATCAATTCTCTTATGAAAATAGGTCAAAGTGAGAATGCATTATACTACATCCATGGAAAGCCAAAAGGGAAATTTTTGGTGCATAACATAGGACTTAAAATTGTTAAAAATTAATCTGTTTCAAAAAGCTAGATTAACTGCCTATGAACACTTAATATTGCTGGCAAATGTTGCATTTGATAATAAAGTGATTCTTCTAGCTAATGTAGAAAAAACAGAAGAAGCCTGGACGAGATGGTACCTGCCTTCTTAAAGAGTAACCTCTCTCCTCAACTCTCCTCAAAGTTCATACACACACACACACACACACACACACACAGTCTCACAATAATTTTGAATGTTAACGCCTTTAGCATTATGAAGTCAATGGAAAGACTCCTTTTGATATCAACAGGCTTTGGATCAAACTCACGATATATCTTAGTTTAATATAACGTCAGTTTAGTTAGTTCACCGAGAAGCACAAAGAACATACTACTACTAAGATCAATATGAATATGGTGTTATCTTTAAGGCATCTGCAAATAATTTATCAGTATAAGACATTAGAATAGAGCAACAATTTGGGGCAATTCATTCAGCAAGCTTGTGTTTGCCACTGAATATGACTTGTTTATGTGCTTAAATGTATTTGTTGAATACTTCGAATTATGTATATATAGCACATAGATTATACTCGGAGGTATAAACCACATAGTATATTTTTGTTCCCTAATTGTAGGAGTATGATTCGGAACATGGGGAAAGATTCAAAATTTGAGAATATTCACTTATTGTTCACCATTTAAAAAAAAACAAAAAACCACACACATGCCAAACTCCTGTCACTAACCTCCAGCAGGATTGCTAAAATATATTTGTAGAAAGGAAAACAAAATTCTTAAACTGAAATATATTAAAAAATATTAAAATAGATTTTTTTTATATTAAATAGTTTTTTAGTATTCATTCACCTGTGCTGATAAAAGACCAAAGTTATCCTAATGTGATTTAATGAATTTTAGTCACCTGGGATAGCTAGAAATCCAAGACGACATTTCAGTGTCTGGGATTGATTTAGAAAAACAGTCCAACATGGACCATTAACCAGAAACTGGAGCTGTTTGACAGCACAGCAAACTGCAGTGTTTGCAAAATAGAACATTTTGGAGGCTTAGAAATACAAGACATTGAGTGTGTCTTGATCATCTCAACATCTAGTCTAAACCCTCAGGATTTTATTATTTTAGTTACAGATGGAGCTGACAGCAATGCTGTTGTTAAGATTATGTAACACAGAACTATAGTGGAGATCAAGTATGAAATAGTATATAGGTTGCACATGAAATATATTTTAAATGGTGTTATACAAGGACACTAACAAGTACATTCATTTCTACTCCCAAGAATAAAAATGGAACAGTTTGTAGAAAATGTCAAATAGTAGTCAATAAAAACAATCATACCAACTGATATTTAACTTGAGTCTGTAGTAAGGTATTGTATATTTGAAAAGCAGTATTACAGTGAAATTTTGCACTGAAGAAGAGGAATCAAAGGAAATATCTAAGACAGATCCATCTGGAAGAATAGTTGAAGCAGTTACAATATATTTCCTACTTTTTAATGTCTTGCATTCTCTTGCTTGGCCCTTAAAGATAGAGATCTCTTCAGTCTACAGTACTAAATAATATACTAAAGAAGCCCGGACCATTTTATTCTCCTTGAAAACGAATGTAGATGAAAACCAAAGTGACCACTGTTTTCTACATACATCTTTACCATCTCTTTGGCTGTCTTTTAGCTTTCATCTCTTGACATTGCACTTCTGCCTTCAAAATAAAAATTACTTGTGTTGCTGCAAATTCATAAGAAACTGTGATATTTAAAAATTCAAGCTGTGTTGAAGTCTTTACTCCGATTCCCTGTCTTCCTTCAAAACTTTCCTCAGCTGTTGCAAACCCACAGGAGAGCTACTGGTTTATGGAAACATGCCAGGTGTTTCTTTCATAACTTTTTGATTAATCTCACTTTTCTGAGAACTATTGTAATGTGAACAGAATAAAGAGCATGAACTTTGGATATTTTTTCAAAATAATCTGATTGGTTAGAAGTAGTCACTTGACCAAAAGTAGATTTGAACTATTGCGCTCTTAACAGGGAAGCTCATAGTTTATATCTGATAATCTCTGGCCGAAAAGGCAACTGCTTTGTTAGCAGTAAATGATGCAGCAGACAGGCAGTGAGGCAGAGTTGAATAAAGGATATTTAGTGAGCATGCATAGAGGCCAGTGTTACATGCTAAGAGAATGGTGTTTATTCAGTAGCAGCTTGGCAACTACCTTGGATTCTTAAGCTCCATAGGCTAGATTCAAAAAGGAACTTACATGTGGTGATGTTCAGTGTTAGTATATAGGTCTGTTTGTTAATCTGGGATAGAATTTTGGGTTTGACTTTTTGATACTCTTATATCTTATACTAAACAAAGGTCAAAGACACTGATGTTGCTTCTGCCTAGTCAGATGGGTTTGTTAGTACAATGGGAACAGATAAGAGCACTTAAAGTGTTACTCGAGAGCACACTTGAAGATTGCCTCAACCCCTTTCTCAAGGCAAAAATCAAGCAACCAGTCGGGAGGAGCAAAGGGGGCTTGAGGGGGAAGGTATAAAAACACTAAAAGACCAAAGAAATGCCCAACCTCGCTCCTTACCCGTCCCATAGGATACAAAAAGAGGTGGGATGAAGACCCCAACTCACGACCCTCCCAAACGCAACATGACCATAAGTTGTAAGGGGCATGACTAGGGGTGTGCACTGCAGGTATATTTAAGCCTGCTAAGGAGGAGAAGGGGAATGGGAAATGAGAATGGGGAACAGGAGATGAGAATGGGGAATAGGGGAAATGGAGAACAGGGACACAGGCAAGGCTCTGTGGCGTCAGAGCTGGGAATGGAACACCGGGAAACAGAGTCTGCCGGCATGTAGAGCTATGGATATGCTTGCTTGGAACTAACCCCAACAAACATCGCATTGCCTGCACTTCGGACTTCTGGTCTTCTGCTTTCTGTCTGCATGACAAGAACCAGGGGACAGGGTGAAGGGAAAGCCCTCTAACATTCAGAATCACCACCCCTAACTTTTCAGTGCCTAGAAAAATCACTGGGATTCACAAAGTCTGCATTTGGCTCTGCCTAGGCTCCCTATGAAATGAATGGGGAGAGATAGGAGCCTCAGTGTGGGATTCACAAAGGCCAATATGCTACGCAGCTCCTTGCCTAAACTAGCCAATGGGAGATGTCAAGTTGAGGGGTGTGCACTGAGCCCCACACCGCTCAGAGATAGATGCCTAAATCTAGGCTGCAAGGAGGCACCTCTCTCTGCCTGGGATTCTCATCTGTCAACCCTTTCTTGGTGTTAGTCACTTATGCTGTTTTAGCAAGAACCAGAGGGGTGGCACAGGGGAAGAGGACCACCTCCTTCATAACCTTTAGCCCTGTGATTTTGATACTCATCTGGGATGTGGGAGACCACCCAGTTCAAGTACTCCCCTCCAGCTGAGAGGTAGGAGGGATTTGAACAGTGATCTGCCACTTCTCAGGTGAGTGCACTAGCTACTGGTATGTGGGATATTCTGAGGTAGGGCTCCTCAGTTTCTCTTGAGAAAGCTTTTTGACTGTGAATAATAAATTAAACAGTCATTGGAGCATGGGGACTAGACCCTAGGTCTCTCACCTCCCAGCTAACTGCTCTACCCCTGCAGCTACAGTGTCACTCAAACTTGCATATTATCTCCCTCTTCCCCCACCCCCCAATCCATTTTGTATAATTTTGCCTATAAGGATCCAATCCAGTAAGTGAGGTCTGACTATGTTTACTGGATCAGGCCCCACAGCTGAGTTAAGTGGAAAAAATGTCCCTCTTCCCCCAGTTCATGCATCACTCTGGAGCTTAGACATTTGGAGTTCTGGTGTGCAGCTGCAACATGCAGACTCAGAGGCAAAAGCACAGGTATCTAGGGAACTTTTACTGCAAAAATTTAGGTACTGAGTGTCGACCTTACAGGGTTCAGGCGCAGCTGCCTGGAGGTTTTGTGAATCAGTGGGGCCTGATTCTGGTATTTAGGCACCCAAGTCCTCTTGTGAATCTACCCCCAATGTCACACCAGACTAGGTCACTCCTGAAATGTGATCCTCTTTTTCTAGACCCATTGCTTGTAATACCATGATCAGTTGTTACTAGCTGCATCCCCTTGGAAAGTCAAACTGATCAATGAATAAAAATTTAGGTGTAAAAATGTTCATAGCACTGATCCTACAATCAGATCCATGTGGGTAGAAACTAACACCCATTCAGAGCCCCCACCAAATCCAGCAGGGCACTAAATGGGGACAAGGATCTGCCCATATGGATTGGACTGCCAAATTGGGATTGGAAAGGAATTATGCTTAAATCTTTACAAACATAAGAAACTTGTGGAAGAGTCTGAAATGGATTAAAAACCCACTCAACACAATAAATACATAACCCTATCTGAACACCGTGATTGTTCCAAAGCAAAAAAACAACTGGGGGCAGGGGAAGGAAGTTGCCCTAAAGCGGGGAAGTTATGTTCTTTGAATGGGCATATTACCCTCAGTGTTGTGCTATTTTCCATTGGAAAATGTTTTATGGCTATTGCCCTCAGACCCTTTAAATATGTTTAAAAGCCATCACCCAGAAAAATGTATAATTCTTTTTATTAGAATGTGTGTAGAACTATGTTGGTACCTCAGTTACCTGAGAGTATTCATTAAACCTATAGGTGAATTCCCTTCAGCCATAGTCTCATTCCTTGTGGGGGTTTTTTTTGGGGGGGGGGGAGAAATAGGGGGCACAACACACACCTGAGTGATCAGGTTTCAAAAAAAAAAAGCTCAGGGAAGGGGAATTTCAAGATCATGCTCTAGTAATTCTGTGTGTTACAACTCTAAGTTAGAAGGTTTTCAATTATTAAAAGTTCCTATAGAAATTATAGAAATTTTCAGGTCACAAAAATAGCCAACTGAATTTAGGTGGCTATAAACAATGTGTAGGATATACAGTATGGGACGAGGATTAGCATCATTGTTTTTTGCATCAGAGTCATAAAAGAAAAGCTTTTTAAAGATGCTAGGTGAGATCCTGGCTTCAGTGAAGTTAACCAGAAAAATTCATTGATCTCAAAGGCATCAGCTCTTATGGTTGATAACGGTTGAGGACTCTCCACTTGCCAACATAGTGAGTCTCAAAATTAGAGATGAGCAAACGTGAATTGAGCCAATGATGTAAACACAGAGTCTAGGTCCTTTAAATGTAGTAAATTTTGGGGCCAAATAAATAAAGTAGTTGCCTACAGAGCAATGGAAGAAATAAAGCATGTGTGTGTGTGCGTTAATTATCTCCATTTGTTTTTTAGTTTCCAGTTTTCCTCCTAAGGTAAGCTAAGAAAAGGTATATCCCAACATGTGTGATATATCGACAGCACCTCTGCTATATTGACAGAGTAGTGTCACAATGTTCACTTGTCATCCCTAGTTCATTAACGAAGTGTAATCTGCAGACTTCTTTAACCACTCCAATTCTTCAAAAATCACAAAGTAGCTACAACATTAAGATTCAGACATATAATTCTCTCAATACAGATTTGATAAGCATCTCTTCCTTAACTGCCTACACAAAGGAGCTCATAAAAGTATATTTTGATGTGAATCACAGTGGAAAATGACCCCCCCCCCCCCACAGGCCTTGGGAGGCAGGCCAGTCCTTGCTTACAGACAGCCCCTCAACCTGAAGCAAATACTCACCAGCAACTACACACCACAGAAACACTAACCCAGGAACCAATCCCTGTAACAAACCCCATTGCCTTCTCTGTCCCCATATCTACTCTAGCGACACCATCATAGGACCCAACCACACCATCAGAGGCTCATTCACCTGCACATCTACTAATGTGATATATGCCATCATGTGCCAGCAATGCCCCTCTGCCATGTACATTGGCCAAACCCGACAGTCTCTACATAAAAGGATAAATGGACACAAATCAGACACTTCAATCTCCCTCGACACTCAGTAACAGATTTAAAAGTAGTCATTCTTCACCAAAAAAACCCTTCAAAAACAGACCTCAAAGAGAAACTGCTGAACTACAATTCATTTGCAAACTTAACACCATCAATTTGGGCATGAATAGAAACTAGGAGTGGTTGGCTCACTACAAATTTTTCCCTGTCTTGGTATTGACACCTCCTCCTCAATTATTGGGAGTGGACTACATCCACCCTGACTAAATTGGCCTTCAACGCTGGTTTTCTCCCTTCTCTTCATGTGCCAATCTATATTTATGCCTGTATCTGTAATTTTCACTCCATGCATCTGAAGAAGTGTTTTTTTTAAACCACTTAAGCTTATGCCCAAATAAATCTGTTAGTCTTTAAGGTGCCACCGGATTTCTCGTTGCTTTTGTGGATACAGACTAACATGGCTACCCCTCTGATAGTATGTACAGCTGTAGAGCTGTACAGCTTGAAGCATATCTGTGTTTGTACATTGCAGTTGTACTGAACATTTTACCTATGTTGATTTCAATTTTCTGTCCATTTTTAAAACAGTTTTCAATTAAGAGAAATTTATGTTTCGTGGTATTATTGTACTTTACTGCTAACTTAAAATCAGAAGTGTTCTAGCAATGCAAGATTAAGTGCATCCAAAAACACTGGAATAGCAAATACTCAAAATATATTAAATTACCTTAAAGTTTTGAATGGAACAATAGACACTTCTCATTTGTGAAAACATTTTCCCATATTCATTGTGAACCCACCTCTGGGTTTCATTGAAAATTAATGTGGAAGTCAGGAGAGAAATGTGAAGTATCACTAATGAGGAAGTGTCTATTCTATTATTTACAATATTGTCTAAGATAATATTTCTGTGATACTAACTTCATATTTGTAGGTAGAGAATACTGATGCTTTAATTTCTGCATGTAGGCTGAAATTTGTCTGTATCCAGAAGACCAGACGGTGCAGTATTAATCCAGCTCAGGGATAGGCTGGAATTCAGGTTAAGATCAGACATCACTGGAATCTCAAACTTACTTTCAGTTCATTTGAACTTGGGCTGAGATCTCATCCTTGTGGCATTTCAGGTGAACTAAAGCAGAATTGGAAGTTTTGGATCCACCATGAATTAAAGGGTGGCTGCTTAAGGCTGCCATCAGTTGGTGTGAAAATCCCAGTTCTCATATAATTATGCATATATCCAGAAAAATAGTTTATGCATGTATTCATATTTGTATCTGACAAAACCCATTTAAAAGGCAAAACCAAGCCTTTTCTTAAGAATGGTACCCTGTTATTTATGGTATTTACATAAAGGATATGCATATGATACATTAGCAACTTAAGACCAAACAATGAGATTATGGAAATTCAAGAGGAAATGAGGCCATCTGCCATTTAAGATAGTATCCTCAGAAAGATATAGCAGCAACAGTGTATGGCCAACTACAGTGTTATTATTTAACCTGAAGTGTATTTTTAGTTATTGTACTGTTAAGATACTAAGGGCTGGTCCACACTAGGGGTGGGGATCGAAATAAGATACGCGACTTCAGCTACGAGAATAGCGTAGCTGAAGTCGAAGTATCCTATTTCGAATTACCCGCGCTTACCTCGCGTCCTCGCAGCGCGGGATCGACGTCCGCGGCTCCCCCGTCGACTCCGCTAACTCTGCTCGCCCTGCTGGAGTTACTGAGTCAATGGCAGCGCGTTCGGGGATCGATGTATCACGTCCAGACGAGACGCGATAAATCGATCCCCGCTATATCGATTTCTACCCGCCGATCCGGGCGGGTAGTGTAGACATAGCCCAAGAGATATACAGTTGTTCAAGCCCGAGACCTTTGGGTACAAGTGCCTTTAGGACTTAAAATATTCTTATTTTATGCATGTGTTCATGCAATCCCTTCCACAAAGGATTACCAAAGCAACATCAGAGTGGAGCTTACTTGAAACAAAACTTGAGAGGTTTTCCAAAAAAATAACATTTTTCAGTGAGAAGCAGAGGGGTTGTAGAAGAGCAAGATTAAAATAAATAGACTTATTTGATGTCCACTGTCTGCTAATGTACCTGGTGGTATAACTATTTTTATATAAAGTCCCAGTGTCACTAATATCTGACTTTTTAAAAGGAATTAAGATATATACAGGTACATATTAGCATGTTAAAGTAGTTACACCATCAAATAACCTTCTTATTCTAGTGTACAGTATTATTTTCCTTCATTTTTATTCCTGCTTTCTTATTCTGTGCTGCTCAAACATATTGATCTGCTATGAGACAGACGCAATGTGCCAATCTCAAAGAAAAATTTAGATATTGGACTACTTGGCCCACTTTAGCACCACTATACAAAGACTTAAAGACTGCTGGTTAAAGAATCTTTAGAAAGGCATCTCAGTATCTTTTGTCACTGCAAATAAATTGTACAGAAGTTTGAATTGCAAATGAAAATTAAATAGTTTTAACTGAAAAGCTAACTTTCAGAATAGTATTTACACTAAAGTTATGATTTATTTGCTTTTTTTCACAAGGCATCAATATATTTGATTATTCACTGATGAGTAATTATTTAAGCAATACTACTACAAGTGCACTCTTATGAGGCAATATATTCTCTAGTGAATAAGTTACAAGGCTGATCTTGTTCAGAGAACTAGATAACCACCTTAGAAACTATCACAGCACCACTTTTACTGCAATTTTGCTTATTGGTGTTTGTATTGTTGGGGTATTAAAAAAAAAAAGGGGGGGGGGGAGGTTACGATTAGGGCTGGCCAGAAAATGAGAATTCTGTTTCATGGAAAATATCTAAGTTTGCACATTTGTTTTCTTTCTGCATCAGGACAGAAAAGTCACACCTTTCAAATATTTTCCTTGAAATAAAATGAGACACACTGACTATGGCTTGGTGGTCAGGGCACTTACTTGAGATGTGGGAAACCCTAGGCTCAAGCTCCAGATCAGGCAAAGTGGAGACTGGAACCCAGGGCTCCCACATTAAACGCAAGAGCCCTAGCCACAAAGCTACTGGGGCAAGCTGGCTGTGTCTCTTTGCCTCAACACCCCTCTCCCCCCAGTATTGAACCTGAGCTCTCTTCCCAGCAAGATGCTTGTCAAAAGACAAAAACAAAAACACATATTTTGGTTTCAACTGAACAGCATTTGAAGACAGAAAAAGGTTTTATATATAAACACAACAACCCCAAAACCTTTCAAACTGCTCTAGTTATGATAAAGTTATGGACTTGACTAAAAACAACACACACACCCCTCAAATACTCCAGAACAATTTGTAATGGAAAAAGGTGAGGAGGAAGAAGGTGGGTCACGTCAGTACAATAAGATATTGAAAATATTGCACCCTATTCACAGTCCCATAATCCATTTAAATAATTCAAAGTAGAATGTGTATTTTAAGGTAAATCATTAAGCATTAATTACATATTCAGAGGGAATATCGAGCCATTTCATACAGCTTCATATACTAGCTCAGTACCTCACAGATGTGATGGAATGTAGGTGAAATTGTTGACGAACTAAATTGTGTACACAACTGTCATCAAGTCCTGCTTTACAAAGCCCCACTTAATAGCAGCAAGACTTGAGAACACCCCTGATCCCACTGCATTCTTTCTTTAAACATGATGGTGCAGAAGTTTGGCAAGTCACTTCACTTCTATTTCCCCTGCCATTTATCTTGAAAAAGCATATAATTTAGTGAGAGAGACTGCCTCTGTGTGTATGAACATGGTAGCTCATTGGGGAACTAATCCTGGTTGTGGCCTCTAGGTGTGTGATAAATGAAGGGTGCGGGGAGGGTAGTTCCCTTTTATGGACACCCAGCCAGCCAGCTAAAAAATCCCTGTTAATGGTTGTTCTCTACTTACTTTACCTGTAAAGGGTTAAAAAAGCCCATAGGTAAAAGGAAGGGAGTTGGCTCTTTTGGTCAGGTGCCTATGGGAGGACTAGAACTTTTTAAAATTGGGAAAAAACTTTCCCTTTGTCTGTCTGTTGTTCTCCAGAGAGAGGAGAGACAGAGCAGCAATGCTGTAAGAAGGTTTAAACCAGGTATGAAAAATCATCAAACCAGACCTAGGAATTAATTATCTGAAACCCCAGATATGTAAGTAGATCAGGGAATGTCTAGAAAGTTGCCATTAGGTTTCCCTTATTTCTTTATGGCTTGTGGACACATTTAAAACCACAAGTACCTGGGGTAGAGATTAGGAGAATTAGGTACAGGAATTTAGACAAGGAGCATTCTCAGAAAGAAATGGCTAGAGGTAGTTGAGAAATGAGAGGAAGGAAGACTTGAGAAAGAGAAAGACTTTGGCCAAGGGTTGGAGAAAACTAAAGTCACTGGTATTCAGGACAAATAACAATTAATAAGTACATAGGATTTCCCCACATTGATCGATTTTTTTGTAGTGACCCCACAGACTGGGGCCCTCTGGGGAATGTTTCATCCAGTCTCAAAGTGGGAGAGCCATGTAAAGGGGCGGGAGAGAGAGAGCGTGTAAATGAGCCTTGATAGGAAGAGCTAGGTTGCTCTCACCCTTCTTCCACTAAACACAAATACAGTTGATAAACCCTTCCCTGAGGCAGCCCCCAAATGCTCTTCCTTCTAAGAACTCAGTCCTCAAGAGGCTACACCCACCACCACGACACTCTCAGCTCAAAACACCTCCTCCACCAGCCCCCACACAGAGATTGAAGCTCCAGGAATCCTACTTTATCCAACCTTGCACAACCGGCTGCCATTGCTATGGGAAACAAGACTGGAGAGAAAATAGAAATTTGGATGCACGTGTCGGAGGGAGGGATGAGCAGGGAGGACTGGCATTAGGGGACAGCAACATAGGAGAATGGGCCAAGTGTTATCCAGCTGTGTTGTTCCATTACATTTAACGGGACTCTGTGCTTCAGTAACTATACATGGCAGGAGTAGCCATTTGAAGAAACAGGCTCGAAGTTTGTATGTGCAGTGCAAATCAATAGAAGAATTTGTAAGTGTAACAATGTTTGAGTGTGCTTATTTATACAAATTACCATGCAATATTCAAATTACATATGTGACCATGTTTTGAGGACGTAAGGTCCTATCACATAACAGATGCTTATATGATTTACTCAGAAACACATTACTTTTAAAAGGAACAAACTGCATTTTCAGGTATAATGTTGGATTAAGTCTTTCAATCCTCACTCAGGTTGTTTTAGTGGAAGTTATCAAGTGGTATTACAGTAAAAGATAGGATTACTAAGAGGAAAAAAATATTTAAAACTTAGTTTCCCCCCATCCCCCTTGTTTTGGACTTGACTAGGGTCAGACTGGGAGGGGAATGAAGATATTTGACTCTAGCTCCAATCACCACAAATTATACCCATAAACCAAGAGTTGCTGAATATTTCCGCTAAAATGATCCATGGTGAAATAGTTAATGCTAACATCTACAGTCGTTAGTCTTCAGAATTAATATCCAGTTGAGATTGATAGATGCAGAACTCATCTCTCAAAGTTACTGCTTCAGATTCAAGACTTCATCAGTTCTCATTCAGAATGGTTTCTTCATAACCAGAGGGGCTATAAAATTGTTTAATTTTTGTATGTAGAAAAAGCTTGAATTCTGCAGAAACAGATGGGACGAAGAAAAAAAGGGATACAGCATTTTGTCCAGTACAAGCTCACTCTAAGCCCTGGTGGTTAACTCAAAAGTCATTACAGGTCTGTCTCATCTTACGCTGGGGTTACATTCCACGGTCAGCATGTAAAGCGAAAACCGCATATAGTCAAAATTACATTGAGTGTAATGGCAGGCAGAATCGCCCGCACTACAGAAACCGTATTTAAATTGTTATTTTTCTCTTTTTGGGTTTTTTTTTCTTGTTTTTGCCGACCGCGTAAAGCTGAAATTGCACATGTTAAATGCACCTACGATGCGACAGACCTGTATAGGAGCACAAAAAGGTGGGTACAGATATAGAATGGTAACTTCTGAGTCTTAGTGAAAGATTAATGATCTGTTATATGACAAAGCTTAGTGATCTGTTATATGACAGACATGGCCAAATAAAAGCAGATTCAAGTCT
Source organism: Platysternon megacephalum (assembly GCA_003942145.1). Lineage (NCBI taxonomy): Eukaryota > Metazoa > Chordata > Testudines > Platysternidae > Platysternon > Platysternon megacephalum. The sequence goes on from QXTE01000174.1 coordinate 1,846,800, forward strand.
ATTAACATGTATAATTATATTCATTCCTTTAAAAATTGCCTAAAGCTCAGCTGGATTTAATATTTCCTTCAATCAACATGCAATATGTGCTGTAGAATAAATTATGAATAAAATATAGACAATATGAAGCAAGAGAAATAGACCATTAATTTAATTCCATGACATTTTCAACATCACCTTTGTTAAAGTCATGGATTTTATTCAAATGGATTTTATAGAGCTTTTGAGGTAAGCAATCTTTGAAGTCTCCTCTTTATTTGTTGTTACAGTTATCATGAAATGTCAAAGAAAGATGGTTTATTACTATCAGAGGTGCTTTATTACTCATTTAAGGGGGAATATCAAAATGAGATTCTCTAGCCAAGAAAAGACTTATAAGGTCATAAATTTTCCATGTTACTTTATAGAGTTACCAGATAGCAACTGTGAAAAAACGGGACAAGGGGTGGGGAGTAATAGGCGCCTATATAAGAAAATGTCCCAAAAAACAGGACTGTCCCTTTAAAAATGGGACATCTGGTAATCCTATTACTTTACGAATAAAAATTGGCATTGTAATTATCTGTTTCCCCCCAAGAAACTCCCTGGGGTTGGGGTGGGGAAACCTCCATTTGAAGGCTTTATTCTCCCCTGACTTGCTTTTGTCTATCTCAGATCAGTCTGTAATTTGTACCAAAAATTCATGTTATGCAGCTCTTTTGTTAGTTACATTTGGACTTCTTCCTGATGCTAGAACTTGAATTTCTTTTCAGGCTACATGCTAGGTAATGAGGGGGAAAAAATTGTTCAAAGGGGGAGCTTATACAAGTGGCATGGATGAAAGGTGCAGTCTAATTGCGTAGAGAGGATTCAAAACCCATTTAAATAAGAAACCTTGGACCATAAAGTTGCATTACCTATATAATATCCAAAAGTAGAATCAATCCCACATTTGACTACACCCACACAGATTTCTATTGACCTCAATGGTGTAGGGATAGGTCTTGCACAGTCAACTGAAGGTCTCAGGTTTAGTAAGCGGAAGAGTTAAGATGCAATAAGGCACAGATAGATATAGGAAAACCCAGAATCTTATCTGCCATTCATGGGTACTGCCACCAGTTCTAGACTATGCAGACAGTGACTGTTGTTTCTTGTATGTTACCTAATAAAGATAGCTACATGAAACCACGAAGCAGTATGCAGTACATTAGAAACCACGAAGTAGTATGCAGTACATTAAATTATGTGGCATTTCCATTTATGGTTAAAAATAAATTTCTCAGCCAAGTTCTGCTCTTATGTCAATTAATTTTAACAGTCAAACATGAGCAGAATTTGGTTATGTTTGCAGCTGAAACCAACAGTCAAATATTCTTGCCCTGACCCAAGAGTCAGTACATGTATTCTAGACATACTTGGAACCTATCACGCCACTAATGCTGCTAGCTTATTGTATTTGTAGGCTCAAGGAAAATAAAATAAAATAGAGAACTATATTTGTAGGTCACAAAGGCGAAGTGGAGCTTTGCTTGTGAAGCAAAGTGATTATAAATGCAGAATGCTTAACATTACTCAGTCCAGGCAGAAAATTTCTTTGCTAAAAGTGTTTGCAATTTAATAAAACTCTTCATAATGCTGAAAATAGCAGTGCCACCATCATATTAGAGCTTTCAGGTTAACAGGGCACTTACCCATTTCTTTCCTGATTGCTTTTTTTAGGTACTTCTATCAGGAAGAAGATTGTATGCTATACCTATTGGAACATGAAAGCTCCATCAGCACTTGGCTATAAGGTTAGGAATTTAGACTCCATTGAAATGCCCAACTTTAGGTGCCTTGCTGCCTAATGGAATGCACAGCCCTAGGTTAGGCATCCAGACTCCCTATACCAGGGATAGTCAATTATTTTTTGTCAAGGTCCAAATTTCTTGGTAACAATATAGTCAAGATCCAGACTCCAGAGAAAACAACAACATGAATGATAAGTAAATAAAGATTTTGGGATCCATTCAAAAGCATCTGGTGATCAAGATTTGGCCTGCAGTCCATCTTACAATGCATATGGAGAATTAGGTGTCTAAGAATGAGATCTGCAAAAGCCTGGAGGCTTTCAATCAGTAACTATCTGATTTATAGATGCCACTGAGTAAACAAACATCTAAAATGATATAATTTGGACTCATAGTGCCATAGTTCCTACAATTTTATTGCAGGCGCTGAGTTATGAGCAGAAAAAGTAGCCATTTTTTAAAAAAGGTCTAAAAATACCTTCAGTTAGGCACTTATTTTAAATGATAATTTGTTGTTTTAAGTTAGAGAAGTAAATCTTTATAGTCAAACTAAGGCTCGTGCAGATCTTACGGTAAGTTTACATATAAGTAATTTGATTTGCGTTTCAAAGGTCATATTGCTGGTGTAACTTTATTAAGTTCAATAGAATTACAGTAGGGATGAAGTTGGCCCAGTGCATCAATTTCTGCTTCAGTTGCAGGTGGTGAACCTTCTATTGACTTGTTTTTTCACTTCATGCATCTGATGAAGTGAGCTCAAGCCCACAAAAGCTTATGCTCAAATAAATTTGTTAGTCTTTAAGGTGCCACAAGGACTCATTGTTTTTGCTTCTATTGACTGAAACAAGAATTACATCCATGTTATAGCAAAATGCGGCTCCAAATGTGGACTTGAAATCTTAAAAGCCACAAAGGCAGATACTCAACACTTACACAAATTAACCAGTAATGGTATTGGTGTTACCCAGGATTTACATCAGTGTAACAATGCAAACATATGGCCCATAAAGTCTATCTCACACTGTCTGTATGCTGCTAACTGGACTATAGCTGAGCCAGAAGACCAACTGTAAGGTGCTACAGCAAACATGAAATAAGCCCTTTTTGTGCTAAGCCTTATGTACGAATTATTAAGCATTAAAAAAAAAAAGAGAGATCCGATATAACAAAAGGTGCCAAAAGTAAATAGAATCCAGGTGTCAAACAGCCAAATGGAAACAGTCCTATAGAAACAATTAATTATGCCGATGTAGAGTACAGAAAAACTAAGTCATAACTACAAAATTAGCAAAAAACCATTAAATATCATAGTGCTGGACATTCACTTATTTTCTCCAGCTATAGAATAATTTGTAAAGAGTGAAGAATAGAATTCAATGGAAATTAATGCACTTGGGTTTAATACTGACTTCTGTTGCTTATCCTGAAAAGGATATAAGAACTAAAATATTTAAGAATAGGAGGATTGTACTACCGCTCCCCCCCCCCCCCCCCCCCCCCCCCCACACACACACACTTTAATTCTTAAGTGGATGGATAAATTATGAGTAATTTATCCACTTAGGAGGGAAACATATCACCTCTTCCTATCAAGTAGAAATCATTATGCAAAAATCCTTCAGAGGTCTGTTAAATCAACACAAAGAGCTCTTGCTAGAGCATAGCCATCCCGCCTACTTTCAAAACCCCCTGCAGGAGGCCAGACTGCCAGGTACGCCCTCTGCAGACAAAAGTGCACCCTCCCCCTCCCCCTCACCGGGAAGGCTCTGTGGTTCCTTCATAATTACCTCACACACACATTCCAGCATTTCAACTAATTCTATTGCTCGTTTATTCATTCCACTCCCTTGCCCCAGCTCTTCAGTACTTCAATTGTTTTTCCTGGGCTCAGTCCTTAGTTTCCCCTCTAACAGTTGTTCAAAAAATACTGTCCTCCCATTCTGTGATTACATGAATGCAGAAAAGACTATGGTAACTGGCCTCTATGGGTCCGCCTGGGCTTGTCTCAATGTCCACTCTCCCTATGCCCTCTTTCTTTCTGAAAGGAAACATGCTGCTTCACGCAGCTACAACATAACAAAGCATTTCACTCCAGGCTGCCTTTTCCTCTCCAACCTTTGGCAGGCCCTTTCCAGATACAAAAACTTCCTACCTTCTCTGAGTTATCCCCTCTATTTATGTAATAATCTCTGATCACCCCTAGTCAGTTATAATTAAGTCTCCGTATCATGTACAGCTGGCGAATAGCTACCAGGTCACAGGCAAATCTGAGCCCGGGTCTATACTAGAAACTTATGTTGGTATAACTACATCGCTCAGGGGTGTGGAAAAAAAATCACACTGCTAAGCCACACAGTTATAATGACCTAACTCCCGGTGTAGACAGTGCTATGTCAATAGAAGAGTTTCTCCTGCCGACATAGCTTCTCCCGAGAGGCAATAGCTATCAGCATAGATAGGTCTTCACCAAGTGATACAGAGGCTCAGTTGCACCGATGCAGTTGTGCTGCTGCAGCGCTGTAAGTGTACATAAGCACTGAGCCTGACTTGTCTTAAAGGATCAGCCAGCCTGTGAAGCCCTCGCAAGAATCAAACAATTTTGGCATCATGAATATTCTTGGGTCTGGAGGCTTATCCTTTCAGAAGTGACTAGTGATTTCAGGTGCCCAGCTTGAGACCTTGAAAAGGCTCAGTTTTCAGAGGGCTGGGGTGCAAGTTTTTCTGGAAAGTAGGCCCTTTCAAGGTGCTGGAAGGGTAAGAGGACTGGGAGGCAGAGAGGTGGGGCAGCTACCCGAGGAGTGAGCAGGCTGGAGGGGAAAAACAAAACAAAACAAAAGAAACCCAAACCAAACTCCTGCCAGCAAGCTTCTGAAATGCTGCTCAGGCACAACACTGTAGAAAGACTAGCAGACAAGATGAGGTAGGAAGGAGCTCAGGGCACAGCTAGAGTTGGTGAACTTTGATTCAGCTTATCTAGCTTGAAGGCCCTGAGCTGGAACCCAGTGGAGTTGGCAGGCCTGGGTTCCCCTACCAATCCCCTGATAGACATAAGAGCAGAGAGGGTTTTCAGATATGTCGGCACCAGGAATAGACTAACAGCCCTACCAGCCTGAGTGAGCTCAGGTGCCATGACAGACCTGGCCAGAGGGGACACCATGGTACTGACACACCAATTTACACATCCAAACACCTTTGAGGATTTGGTGCTTTTGTACTTATGAACTGACTTTTCAGTGAAACTTAAGTCGTATTTAGACTGCTAATCACTTGGGCACTTTTTTTTTTTTACCCTAGGTCTCAGTGATACAAATTTAGTTTTCAATTGTGTGTTGCCAAGCCAGCATCACCAAACGTGTATTGGATCTGGTTTTATACTGAATGGATATCAGTCATTACTGGTGATAGAATAACCATTTCCTTTGGCTCTAATTAAAATAATGACACACTCTAGAGTACTTTCTAACTACAGCATCAAGAACAGAGGTTGATCAGACAGCCTTGCCAATTTACATGGCTTTCAATTCACGGAGTGGTAAAGAAGCTCAAGTAAGCAATTGAGAGAAAGGTCAATAATATGTTTGAGACAAAATGTCCAGGTATTCTACATGGGTATGCCCATATAGAGCTCCACTGAAGTCAATGTGAATTTGCACATCAAAGGTTTGACACATAAAACAGCTTGCAGGATCAGCCTACATTTGGCAGAGGAAAGGGAAAAAAAACACCCACAAAAACACTCGGTAAATGTGACGGCCAAAATTCACATTCCACAAATTTTAGGAAATGAATCTGGGTTTGCTTTGACTCATAGCGAAGACAGTGGTGATTTGCAAAATCTGAACAGATTCCAGTTTACAACTCAAGTATCTCCAAACTTTCACTGTGTTGCAATTCTGGGTTTGGGTTAAGTACTAGCTCTTCTTACAGACTATCTTTTAGATAAACACTTGTCTCCTCCCCAATTTCACATAAATATAAAAAATAGAACATGGATGCAATTTAGGAAAGCACAGAACATAGGAAACATTTTTGCCTGAATCTTAGCTAACATGTTTACAAACATTTATATTTTCTAGTATTATGCAGAAATAGTAATGTACACATTCCAGAGCTAAAAATGGACTTGGAATGCCAATAAATGGAATTTTATATCATGTTTGTTATCCACTAAATAATTCATTGTTCCATTTTATACACACAGCCTTTAATTAACTTACTGACTCAGAGGCATGATACTGCTAATCCTTTCATTTCCCCAAGTCCCCCCCACCCCCCCAAAAAAAGTATAAAACATGTGAGTGTAAGCATAAGACTGGGAATTTATTAAGAAGGAATTTTGAATCAGAAAACCTCAAACAGCTGGATCCTCTTCTCCCCAGCTATGAAGACCAGATTGAGTAGTGATTGGTAACAACTGTTAACTACTGGCTTTTTCTTGGAGCCCTTGAGGCTCCAAATCATTTGCCCATACAACTGTTTTTAGAGTCATAGTCAATGGTATAAACCGTATATTAATTCAGAGTGCCATTTTCCTTCAAAGTTCACTGTATGCATAAGACTTGTAATAAAATTAATTTGTCTGGAAAAAAAAATCTAAAATGACTTTAAAATTAGGAGTGGAGCTGAATACTTTTGGAAAAATTTCAAACAATTTCATATTTTAAAGCAATATGAAGCCTCTATTTTCCAATACCCCCTCAAACATTAGTGTTCCATTCAGCCACAGTTTTGCTTTATCTCCCTATAGCTCAAAGTCTTACTGGCAGAGATTCATCCAGTAAGGAACAGCTTTTCAAGGCATCAGAGATAGGGATAGGAGAAAGGAGGGTGAAACCCTTTGCTTGTATTATCTTCCAGTGGTATTCACTTTAACAAAAAGGATACACACAACAGTCAAGTGTTATGACTGTAGGAGGAGCTATTGCTGCTTTAGAGTTTTAAAAAAGTGATCCCAGTGTCTACTGATCCCTCCATTATGCAGTTCAGGATAAACTATCTCACTGTGCCTGAAGATTCAGGCACAACCACCTACCTTTCTCTTTTTCCTTTATTAGACCTAAATCCTGTTACTTCTTAATAGTATATGTTTGTATATATTTTTGATTAGTAAAGGTACTTGAGAACATATATTTTATCGGTATTATAATTGCACACAATCTAATTCAGGAGGCTGTCTGTCGGACTTAATAGGAGCTATAATTCCTTCTTTTTTTTTCCTGGTTCTAGTTTACTTAATTAAGTATTACACTAGAGGATCCCTTAGGTCCTCTCATTATGTCAATCTATTTAATGCCAACATATCACTCAGATTGGTGTCTGTGCTCTTATTCACCTTAAAAACCTGTACAGGTTAAAAGACTTGCCTGGTGACTAAAGCTATGACCGCCTTAGGGATAATGCAGCAATATCTGGCTTAACTACAGCAGAAGTCCTGGTAACCCCTGAAGTCATAAGAAAGTTATTTAAGCCTTTGCCTTTTTACTAGCTCCCAAATAGCCCCTGCTGGGTGAAATCTCCTGCTACCCTAGAAGAGACTTAATCACCTCTGGCTGGATGAGTATTAACAGTTCATTTGCATAAGTACTTGTCATTATCATTAAGTGTGTTTGCTTTCAGAATTTTTTTTTTTTTTTAAGTCCTTATTAACTCTTTCATACCTGAAGTTGGAATCCTCAACCTGGCAGGAGCTGCCTGATTTATCTGCTATGAAGAAGTTCTGTATCTTGAACATCAGTATTCCCATTCAACTCAGACAGTTCTCATCTACCACAGTGACATCTTATGCTAATGTCCGCCTGAGGCATCCCCTGCTGAAGTGTTTTCATAGAAAGGGATAAAAACTAGACTAATTCACCTGCTGTTGTATCAAACTAAAATAATTATATATTCAACAATTAGTATCTCACATATGCTTTAAAATACACTAAATTCTTACACCTATTTCTTCTAAGTGTAACATATGCAATGTTGACATGCATTCCACTCAGTTTCTCTTTCTACGTTACATGCCAACACACATACACATGTATGTCCTGGGAATTACTTTTTTTAATAATAAATAGTTTTAGTAATAAATATTGACATAATCTTTCTCTAGGAGACTCTTTGGCAAGGGGATAGAATGGATGAACAAGAGGACACCAGGCTTCATTTTACGGGCATCCACTTTTCAGCAAGAGAGAAGGTATCACTACAGAAATTAAAGCCAGAGTGTTCAAGGAAATCTATTTGGCAAGAAATCTAAAAACGGGAAGCAAATGAGAGGAAATGCAGTGAATACAGTTTGTCAGCAAGCTATGAACGGAGTAAGCTTTCAGAAAGGGTAGTGTTTTGTCATTGAGCAAAAGTTTGACTATTTCTCCCTTCCTCATTGCTTCTAATGTTATAGGCCAGGAGTAAGCAACCTATGGCATGCGTGCCGAAGGCGGCACGCAAGCTGATTTTCAGTGGCACTCACACTGCCCGGGTCCTGGCCACCAGTCCGGGGACCTCTGCATTTTAATTTAATTTTAAATGAAACTTCTTAAATATTTAAAAAACCTTATTTACTTTATAATATATAACTAAACTATTGTTGTATGTAGACTTCTAGAAAGAGACCTTCTAAAAATGTTAAAATGTATTACTGGCACACTAAACCTTAAATTAGAGTGAATAAATGAAGACTCAGCACACCACTTCTGAAAGGTTGCCGACACCTGTTACAGGCACTAGGGCAGGGATCGGCAACCTTTGGCATGTGGCTCGCCAGGGTAAGCCCCCTGGCGGGCCGGGCCAGTTTGTTTAACTGCCGCGTCCGCAGGTTTGGCCGATCGCGGCTCCCACTGGCCGTGGTTCACCATCCCAGGCCAATGGGGGCTGCGAGAAGCGGCGCGGGCTGAGTGATGTGCTGGCCTCCGCTTCTCGCTGCCCTCGTTGGCCTGGAATGGCAAACCGTGGCCAGTGGGAGCCGCGATCGGCCGAACCTGCGGACGCGTCAGGTAAACAAATCGACCCGGCCCGCCAGGGGGCTTACCCTGGCGAGCCGCGTGCCAAAGGTTGCCAATCCCTGCACTAGGACATGCCTGCTTTCAGGAAACCACCTTAAAACTGAATTCTCTCTATTTATGTGCACCTGTTTTATTCTCTATAAATAGCAGCACTCATCACCATATTCACAGCTGACATGTACTTTGCACCTTTTTGCAATAACCTAGCTTCTATTTCAATGCTTTTGTAGCAAGAATTAGCTGATTTGTAGTATTAACTGATACAGTCGAATCAGATTCACAAACTTTTATTGCAAGCACTTTTGCCTCATTCTTAATGTTTAAATATATTTTAAGGCATATTTTATTATAAACAGTAACATGAAAAAATGAAAACATTCTTGCATTTTAACAGAAAAATGGACTAAACACTCTAAACAGAGTTGGAGAGACCATAGTACTGACAGCATGTTTTTAAGCTTGAAACATTTTACTTTTCAGGAGCCGAGAACATCTCTCTTTTAATAGAGTTATCTTGTTTGTCAGGCTTAATCTCAAAACAAACAAGGTGTAATGAAGCATTAGTGGCATTTTATATATAGTTCATTATAGGGTTTAGTGCACTAGTGAATTTTTAACTAGCACCAGCAGGGTCTATACAGACCAGTTAATACACAACACATTAGTATGCTTTAGAAATCACACCCCAGAATGCACATTGCCCCATCATGTAGACAAGTCCTAATTCTGTCTCAAGTTAGTCTATCTGAGAACTGGACAAGTTCAATTTGTTCAGCTTTATTCTGTAACAATGCTCAATAGTCTCACTGGACAGCCAGTAGGTTGTAAGATAATGTGTGTTTTGTGAGTGCCCTTCTTTCAGGTAGGAAAGTGGTTTTGATTTTTTTAAGGCAGTTGGCAGTCCCCTTGATGATCTCTACTATTTTGTAGACCTTGAATACCTCTGGGCTTGTGCCACATACAAAAGCATAGAATATTTTACCTATTCCAATTTCTCCACACTGCCATTTGCTTCCAGGGGAATTTGGAAGTCCCCCCAGACACCTCTTCTAGTTTTCTGCCAGGTTCCCTTCCAGAATGAGGGATTTGAGAGGCTGCATTTCATTAAGTTTTTATGAGAGATTCAGTTTTCTTTTATCCCAATGTAATCAAGATGTGACACACATGTATGCTTTAAAAACAAAACAACAAAACTGTTTCCTGGCCCCAATTATATGATGTGTATCAGGGGACAAAGATTAAAACTCATGTAACATGGCAAGGGGCAGTAGCCACTGACTCCATTCCCTAATATTACACTAAAAGCCTTCATTTATCCACAAATCAGATACAAAATAGTCAGTAGCAATAAGAGCACTTTGTATGTACAGGGAGAAATTAAATATTAGGATAGCAAACAAACACCACACACCCCTTTGTGTACAGACTTAGCTCAGCATGAGGAATGACAACTCCCACATTTAAAAAAAAAATGTTCTAAGGGAGTGAAAAATAGGGGTTTAGAATAGAATGCCTCCTTCAAATCTAACAGTAGCATTATGCAGTATTGCCAATTGCAGGAGTTCAAAAATCAAATCAGACCCCAAAACTCATGAAATTAGCTCCCACAGCGTGAGATTTAAAGTTATAAACATACACCCATTTTTATATAGAGAGTCTCTCCTCTGACATTTTACTTCATCCTGTCAAGTATCAGAGGGGTAGCCGTGTTAGTCTATAAGGTGCCACAGGATTCTTTGCTGCTTTTACTTCATCCTGCTCACTCTTAAAGGTGTGAAACAGCATTGACATCTCTCACAAATGTAGTGAGGCAATTTTGGTCCCCAATACTACAGCTCTCACTAGCGGGGCCAACTGAAGTCAGGGCCCAACTGGGGTTACTGAAAATATAAAGTCAGAAATAGACTCTGCTATGAAGAGCTTATACTATGACTTAGGAGCTGCAACTAGGATTCGCCACAATTCTCTCATTTAGGGTATGTCCATCCTGCAAGCCCAGGTGCCTTTGCAGCATGCTGTGACTTGGTCCTCTACTCACCACAGGTGGAACCTCCTCCTGGCCATTCTGGGGATTAGCTTCACAAGGGCAATAATACATCTTTCCATGGTTGCATGCTGTCTCTCTCTTGGTCTGCAGCCCTTCTTGCTCACTGAGCTGCTATTGTCTCTTCATGACTCAGTCCTCCAGCCAGGTCACTATACATGTTTTCCCCTTCGGGAGGATCAAAAAGTCTTTCTTCAGCAATCTTGGGCAATTTTTCCATTCACTGCCTCATTGCCAGTTTCTCTGTCTTAGGTAGTCTTCTCACTCACTGCCCCATGTCCTCAGTGGCTGACAGGGAAACCCAGGTCCACCCTCTAATCTGGGTTCCAGCTCAGGGACCCTCTAATTAGCAGCCAACATTAGCTTACTGCCTTTCCCACCATATTGAGCTCTCCCCACCCTCTGTGTTTGCCAGCCTCTCAACTCCCTCCTCAAGAGTAACTGCAGGCTACCTGTCCCTGCAGCGTGCAAACACTCCTTCCCTCCTTCCTTCCTTCTCCCAGGGAATGACTGCAGATTTTCCTAGCAGCCCCCTCTGCTTCCAATTTTCTGTCTTGATACATCCAGCACAGCTCGTTCCTCCCAAGCTGGGCTCCCTCCCTGAGTCAGGGTATTGCTTAGACACCTGATTCCTCTCAGCTGTGGCCCATCAGGTTAATTAGCCCCCTTCTCAATCGACATTAACCCTTTCATGGCTGGGAGCGGGGACACCCCATCCCACCTGGGTAGACATTCAAATAGCAGTGTAGACATGGTGACACAGGCTTCAGCATGGACTAGCAATGTGAGTATATACTGAAGGTCTCAAGTGCTGGTACTGCTGTGCTGAATCCCACACTGCCACATCTACACTGCTGTTTTTAGCCATGGTATCGTGGCTAAAGCTAGCCACATATGTCTACCCTGTGCTGCAATCACCCCTGCGATTGCCATGCTGTCATACCCACCAGATGGAAACAGTTTTTTAATCCCTGATGAGCTAGGCAGGATTCTTGGCACCAGAGTTGCACATTTTTTTTCTGAGACTGTGTGGCAAAGTAAACAAGACTGAGGGCATGTCAACATGGCCCCGTGTTTGGACAACAAGGATGTGAATATCAGCGCATACCAAAGTGCTGCCCTATAACTCCCCTATGTGGATGCTGTGGATATAAATGAAAAGGGTCCTGCTTTACATTAATGTAGTCTTGTCTGAAGAGGACTATATTAATGCAAATTAGGAAGCTTTTAGTTTACCTTTTAGCACACTGTGATATACACTCATATTCACATTCTCATAATCCAAACTGTGGTCAGTGCAGACATGACCTTAGATCCTTATAATTAGAGAGATGAGTCTATTCCTAGCTCTTCCTGATGTAACCTTGATCGAGCTCTCAGTTATGTTGTCTGTGAAATAGCAGCCAGGAGAGAGAAGACCACCACTGCACTACAGAGGAGGCAACAGACTGGCAAGGAGAACTGACTAGAAAACATTCTTCCTCCCAAGAAAAAAATAGAATTTTTAAAGAGTCTTCATCCTGAATTGGGATGAAAGATTGCAGATTCCAAAATTTTTGCAAGAGGCAACGATGGACAAAATTTCACTTTGGGAGAACAAAAACTGAATTTTTGTTGGCTTACTCTCTGGACTCCTCAGGCTGCTGCCCAAGGATTTGGGCAGCCTGGGTCTGCTGCTCAGACAGTTAGAGTTTGAAAGCCTGGGCAGCCAGCTGCCTGGGGAGTCAGGGATCCGATAGAGTTGGCTGCAAGCTGTAGAACTTAGAGAGGCAGATGAGTGAGCTGGCAGGAAACCAGGCAGAAAGTTTTGTTGAAATAGCTACATTCCCGCAGAATATTTAGATTTCAGCAAATTGGCATTTTCAAATGGAAAAAAAAAATCCTGAAAATGTCTTACCAACTCTACTGGCAAATCCCTCATCTGCCTCCCAATAAACTATTCAGAGGAGCCATCCTGAGGAAAGAGTGGATCCAGGATTTCCCTAGACCAGTTACATGCAGTGTTGCCAATTTAGTCATTGGTTGGAAATTTGAATTGAAATTGAAACACTCATGAAATGATTTGTAAGCAAGGTCTGAATGAGCTCTCCCCTGACAGCTAGCAAGTGATCAATTTTGTATCCCAACACCAGCCAAAATTGATCACTTGGGCAGCACAGCTCTGTCTGGACACTGTGCTAGGCAGAGTAGGTGTCCAGTATGGTCCTGAAGCCTTTCCACCCACCGCTGGCTCATCACTAGCTGTCAGGGGAGAGCTCATTCAGACCTTGCTTACAAATCATATAATAATCCCTGTCTGTAGTGCTCAGCCACTAAACTTCCAACCCCGGATGTAAAGATGTTGGGTTTGGATGGATAATTTGTCGCTGATTCTGAGAGTGTACATCTAGCAGATAAGAATATAAGAATGGCCCTACTGGGCCAGACCAAAGGTCCATCTAGCCCAGTATCCTCTTTTCCAACAGTGGCCAGTGCCAGGTGCCCCAGAGGAAAGGAACAGAACAGGTAACCATCAAGTGATCCATCCCTTGTCTCCCATTCCCAGCATCCAACAAACTGAGGCTAGGGACACTTCAGAGCATGGTTTTGCATCCCTGCCCATGCTGGCTAATAGCCATTGATGGACATATCCTCCATTAATTTACCTAGTTCTTTTTTTAATCCTTTTATAGTCTTGGCCTTGACAACATCCTCTGGCAAAGAGTTCCACAGGTTGACTGTGCGGTGTGTGAAGAAATACTTCCTTTTGTTTGTTTTAACCTGCTGCCTATTAATTTCATTTGGTGACCCATAGTTCTTGTGTTATGAGAAGGGGCAAATAACACTTCCTTATTTACTTTCACCACACCAGTCATGATTTTATAGACCTCTATCATATCCACTCCTTAGTCATCTCTTTTCCAAGCTGAAAAGTAACAGTCTTATTAATCTCATACGGAAGCCATTCCATACCCCTAATCATTTTTGTTGCCCTTTAAAGAATCTAGCAACAGAGCTCACAGTCCATTGTTGAATTGCCTGGCAGAAGCTCAACCACATGTTGCGACCATATTTTCCTCACCAGAGCTGTGTGCTGTTGTCCCCTTGGCTGAGTTCTAAGCCTTAAAGAGACAGAGTAGTAGAAATAAAAAAGAGCTCTGGTATTAAGCCACTTATGTGTAAAACACACCATTAACAAAAGTCTATATACACTAGTGTACAATATTCCTGCTCCAGGCCAATGGGAGCTGCTGGAAGTGGCGCGGGCTGAGGGACGTACTGGCCACCGCTTCCCGCAGCTCCCATTGGCCTGGAGCAGCAAACCACGGCCAGTGGGAGCCGCGATCGGCCGAACCTGCGGACCCAGCAGGTAAACAAACCGGCCCGGCCCATCAGGGGCTTTCCCTGCACAAGCAGCGGAACAAGTTTGGGAACCACTGGTCTAGTCTTTTTTAAGGAAAATATATTGAGACATCAAAGATAATTTTCCTCCTAAGCTCTAAACTGGTTATGTATGTGAATCTGCAGCCACACAACTTCATGCCCCATGCTTATACATACAATTACCATGATAATAGGTATGATATAATTAATAGTCAAATAAAAGCTAAGCAGGGATAAGCCAGGTCTGTACTTCGACGGGAAACATTTTATTCTGTCTACCTAAACTCCCCATACAGTTTCAGGTCAAGACCATATTTTTTTTCATTTTGTGACACACTGTAATATGTAGTTACTTTGCACTTTTAAACAATATGTTGTTTTTAGCCCAGAGAGTGCTGCATTCCAATTGTGGACACAGTGATCCCTCTGTTGTAAGTTACTATAGGTATCTATTTTCTAAGACCAAGTGTCTGCAAAGAAGGCTTTTGGAAGTCTCTATGTAGCGAAGCACAATGAACAACAATGTGCTGATTGGTAATACCAGTTTGGAAATTACTAGAATTCTGTTATTCTAATCCATTTCAGAATGCTGCTGCTGCCACTCCCTGGAAAATGCTATAGCACCAGAAAACAAGCATAAATCTGCACTGATTATCCCTACTTGAATGAGTGAAAACTTGTGCTTACTCTCTTAAAAAGTGCTGCAAACCAGGCTAACATTATAAACTTAATTGCCAGACTCCCGTGTGTCATGTTTGCACTAGGTTTAACTGTTCTGGAACAATGTCTCTACTAATATACATTAGGTACAATTAGGCTTTCCATGTACAGCAGGAATTTTTGTTTTACAAAGGTTTTTATTATCAAGCCATTTTATGGAGCCAGTGCAAACAAAAGGCCACTTTCCACCTGCACAGGTTTGATTTCCCATGTTACTCATTAGTGTACAACAGAGTGCTGGTGCAGTATGGGGTCATGTCCCAGATGCATCTACTTATACCGGATCTCTCTAAAAACACATTGCCAAAAGAAGGCATGTACTGCTTAGTGATCTCCAGCAAACACCATCAAATAATTGAGGTTCTGTCCTTTGAAGTGTGTGGGGGTGGGAATCACTTCTTCTCCTCCATCTAAATGTGGTTTGCATTGTTAGCACTGGATATGACAGACAGCTTTGAGTGCTAAATGCAGCTGCATATTGATCAGCATGGGCAGACTGTCATGAGGCACTTCTCTTGCTCTATCCTATGGAAAGAACCTTGAAACATAGTGCTCCTTTGTTAAGGAGTAAAGACGCACAGGCCTAAATATGGATTTTGCAATAAATTTGTAGCACAGAAAGAAGAGGCTTCTGGATGTGTGGGTTAAACAATACAGATCCTGCAGGGTTTGGTTCAGAGGGTAAGGGCAGAATGGCTTTTCTAAGTAACACTGTCCCTGCACGGGTGATGCTATAATCCTCTGTTTGTTTTGACTGGATCTGTGACCCATCTTTGATTCCAAGTATTTAAGAATATCTGTGTGATTTATAGTTTAGGAGCCTTTGTATTCCCAATCTTTCACATACCGTGGTTTTATAGAGTAAATATAATCAGGAGTTAAAAACAGAGCATGATCCTTTGACACACAGAAATGGAAGAGGGGTGAACAAAAAACTGACTGAATTCTCCTGTTGGACTCTAATTATTCCATTGGTTGGGTGTAAACAGTCTGCTTTTTATTAGTTATTTTAGGCTGATAAAATCTCATGCTCTAAAACTAGAACTGGGCCCAAGTTACAAAGTTTGGATCCTAATACACACTTCCCTAGAGTTTTGGAATGTTTGGGGATTTCAACCCCTCTGTATATTTAATTTAAATAAATACTGAAGTGACCTAATGTTTGTGTAAAAAAATAATAATAATAAAATAAAACAGTGACAAGGACACATCAATTATAACTTTCAACAAAAACTAGAGTTAATATTGCAAGGGGCTTTTGGAGTTTAAACCTACCGAGTCCATTTGATTTCTTTTTAAATGCTAGATTTAAAAAACAAAAATCATAGATTAATACAACATCTACACTAAAGTTTGAAAACTATGGAACTCTTCTGGCAGCTTTCCCTCAGTTATTGCATTCCTAATTATCAAGGTGAACATGTTTAATTTGCTTTATCTACCCTTGAACTTTAAAATTGAATTTTCTCACTGGATTTGAGCAAAACACATCTGGAAACAGTAGATAAATGCAGACATTTCTGATGGAGACCAAAGTGTCTCTCAGATGTTCCCTCAAATGTGCTAAAAAGGCTACAAACTGAGTCACTTCCACAGTAATGGGATTAGAAATAGCCTGCAGGGAAGCATGTGCCAAATGGTGCCAGCTAGCAAGGATTATAACAAAACTCTGTGACATTATGAAAATACCTCAGAGTGAGGCTCTGGGTCCTGGAGTACTGCTTGCCAATTCTAAAGAATGTGTCTCATTAAAATGACTGGAGTGTGCTGAAGCAATGATATGTGTAGAAACATGATCTTCCTGATAGCTAAGTAGCTAATCTTTTTCAAGCATCTTGTCAGTTGACCAAACACATAAATGTCAATTAAAACTGAAAGAAAAAGAAGTCATAGGGTGTCTGAAAATCTTTGAGACTTTTGGTTCTAATAAAACTTCAGGCTCAGGGTGAATTTCACATCTCAATAAACATGTGTTGAGAAACAAAAACATTTTAAAAACATAAAGCATAGTTTATTATGGAAAAATACTTGGATTGAATAAGGAATATGTTCAATCTGGAAGCTAGATGCTATGGTATTTTCAAAGATCTAAACCAGGGGTCTCAAACTCAAATGACCACGAGGGCCACATGAGGACTAGTACATTGGCCCGAGGGCCGCATTTACTGACACCTCCCCCCCTCCGCCCTCGGCCCCACCCCCACTCCACCCCTTCCATGAGGTCCCGCCCCTGCCCTGCCTCTTTCCACCCCTTCCCGGCCCCCATTCCAACCCCTTCCAATCCCCATTCCAACCCATTCCAATCCCCACCGCAACTCCGCCCCCTCCCTGCCCTCAGGGGGTGCAGGAGGAGTGTGGGGTCTGGTGGGGGCTCAGGGCAGGGAGTTGGGGTGTGGGGTGCAAGAGGGGTGAAGGGTGCGGCAGGGGGTCAGGGTGCAGGGTGCAGCAGGGATCTCAGGGCAGGGGATTGGGGTGTGGGGTGCAAGAGGGGTGAGGGGTGCAGCAGGGGGTCAGGGTGCAGCAGGGGGCTCAGGGCAGGGGGTTGGGGTGCAGGAGGGGTGCGACGGGGGGTTCAGGGCAGGGGGTTTGGCTGCAGGAGGGGTTCGGGGGTGGGCTCCGGCCCAACGCACACCGGGGGCAGGGCAGGGCAGTCTCCCTGCCTGCCTGCCTGCCCTGCTCCCGCACTGCTCCGGGAAGCAGACGGAACCTGGGGGAGGAGGGGCGCAGGGGTCTGTGTGGCTGTTGCCTCAGGCACCGCCCCCAGCAGCTCCCATTGGCCGGTGTTCGTCAGGCCAGAGCCGCTCTAGGTAAACCCTGGGGGAGGACGGGGGGCCGCGAGGAGCTTGCGGGCCGCAGAAAATAACCCCGCGGGCCACGTGTTTGAGACCCCTGATCTAAACAGAACTCCTAATAACTTCCAGTGGGAGTTGTGGGTGCTCAGCATTTCTGAAAATCAGACGAACAGTGTCCTCCATTTGGCACCCAAAAGGAGATGCCACTGTTTAAACTTTGCTCTGGACCACCTAACTTACACATTGGAGCTGTGTTGGAACCGTCATTCTGATTTCATGGGAAAGTCTGATTTTGACATTTGTTTAGTTCCAAATCAGAATAACAAAAAAATTAGAAATTTCCCACAACATGAAATTTGATTTATTTTTATTTTGGCTCAATCAAAACATTGTGTAGAATCTGAAATTTTAATGTTTTTAATGCTTATAAAATAAGATTGAAAGAAACAAATGTTTTTGAAACAAAATCTGAACATTACATTCCAAAAATGCCAACAAATTGAATGTTTCAATGTTACCAAAACACATTCTTTCAATATTTTTTTCCAAAACAAAGTTTTGTTGAAATCGACACTTCCTATGGGAAGTTTTGGTTTGGACATAACAGCATTTTTCTGAAGGAAAAAGAATTTCATCCAAAATATTTTGATCAGTTCTACTAAACAATAAATCTTATTGAATTTTAGTATTAAGAAAAGTTTTTTAAAACAATAATTGAGTTAAAAATTGCATCAATTTGGTAAGATTATTGATACAAAGGAAATTAAGTTTAACCCTCTACATGTGGTTTCTGAATCTTTAAAGATAGTGTGCTCGTACACAGGAATGTAAATTTAGAAAATGTAGTTACAGTAAATAAAATAATCTATGGTTACTCATTGACTTCAATGAAACTACTCACAGTGTATATAAACACATATGTGAATCTTTGGAGGATTAGGGCCTAATTTTTTAATACTATAGTCATAGTTTTAGGTAAAAAATAGCTCCTTATTTTGTTTTTTAAAAGTGCAACAAAGACTGCATTATGGCCCAATCCTAAAAACACCCATATGCTTAATTTACTACCAGGAGTAGTAGTACTGTATGATAAAGTTAAGCATGTGCATGTTTGCAGGACTGGAATTGATATGTTCCAGCATTTAATTGTACATATAACATGTATGATGTTAATACTACTATTGCAAAAAGTGATGCCATAACTTGACTATTTTGATTATACAGTAAAACAATATGGAAATGTATGATGCTGTGATCTTTTGATCTAAGTGTGGTAGATTAACCAGATGACTGGGAGACAGAATTCTATTAACAAAGCCAGCGGATGGCACTGTTATTCTCACCCATTTGTTATAGCAGTCATTATTATACAAGCAATAAGTGAGACACTCATACAATATAAAGGGAGGATAATGCCACCTGTGTGCAGGTAATAAAAAAGATGCATAATAAAATGCACTTGTGGTAGCCCATTTTACATTTCACCATCTGGGGGGTGGAAAGGCTCCTTCTTTAGCCAGCTGAAGACAAAATGGAAGGGTCTCCCATGGGTTTAAATAGACTTTCTCTTGTGGGTGGAGACCCCCTCCTCACCCTGTGTAGAATCCAGTCACAAAATGGAGATTTGGAATCACATGGGCCAGTCACATGCCCATGCATGACTCAGGACTTGCAGGTAGCAGCCATTACCCACATGTTACCTTGAATGTCATCAGGTAGACTTCTTATGTGAATTGGAGTCTTCCAAGCTCTTTTGTCTGTTAAGTGCTTCCTGATTGAGCACTTAATTTGCACATTCCTTTCCCAAGAAGTGACCAAATGTTCTAACTAAGGCTACTTAGAAATCAAGCAATTATACAGCCAATGTTCATAACTTTGAACACACAAGTGGTGCCTGCATACAACTAGGATGAACATAACCAATAGATCATAACCTTTACATAGATATGTTACATGGCATATGTAGCAAAACCCTATTCCAGTTATGTCATACATACATTTATGAGCCCCCCCCCCCCATAAAGCCTTATGGGGTGCACTGTCACAATTAGAATTCCTATTCTTACTCTGTTAAACCTAAGCCGGGCCTCCACTGTGCTGCAAGAAAAAAGAAAGAAAGAAACAGCTTGATATACTGCAACTATAGGGAGGGTAGACAGGGCAGCAATCCAGCAAGATGGCCCCTGGATTCCTGTGAAAGCTTTAAATTGAGAGGGTGGGCCATGAGCTCCCCTAATCCACCTGGCTAGCCAATAGTAGGCAGAGAAGCCCCTCCCCCATGCACAATTCACATGCACTTCGAGGCACAAGCAGGAGTTCAGCTCCAACATGTCTAGGCATATATTCTCTCCTCCCCATCCCAGGAGTTGGTCACCTCCTTGCTGGTCTGACCAAACTTCACCTCTGCTGGGACAAGGAGGGGCATTTACATGTGCAATTTTTTTCCTATGACTATTCTAGTAACATTTGCAAAACAGCAAACTTTAAGAAAATATTCTAATATATTAGCAGAAGGATATTTCAAAATTTGTGATTTGAGTATGCCCACAAGCAATACATTCAGGGAATAGAATTGTACTGTATACGATGTTAATACTAACGAAGGCATGCAAATTTCAGATATCAACATTATATACTGGAATGATATTCAATGTCTCCATTACTAGTTTGCAACTGCCTCCCTTAATGCAAGATAAGCACAAACTCCACAAAAGTTAGGACAGAGCAGTTTTACTTCAAGAAACTGAACAAAATATGTTATTATATATATTACACCATTTGATCTTGGTCAGTCCAATAATAAAAATTAGAACAAACTAATAATTCATATAAAAACTCATTTAGCAAATTCCAGCATTGTTTTGTTTGTGAATTTACCATGTAATGTACTCTTAAGTTTAGGTTCTGATCCCCACATGATTAACTTAATAACATGAGTATTTTCATTGACGCCAGTGTAAAGCAGAAGTGCATAAGGGCTCTTTGCATTCTCCATGGTTGTATATAGAAGAAAACATAAGCTAGTAGGCTCCAGTATTTTGCAACTATTTAAGGAAAAATTATTTGGGCCTAATTTCCCACTTTCCCTAGTGAGAAGCTTAATAATAACTGATGATAATACTTGGCACCTATGTGCCACCTTCATCTGAGGACTGCAGATTACCTCACAGTACAATTTAAGATTCAACATCTATTTGAAGTAAGTAAATACCTCATCTATTTTACATATGGATAAGCTGAAGCATTAAAGCCTGTTTTTTTCAGAAGATGTTGCGCACTCAGTTCCAATGGAAATCAAAGGGAGCTGAGGATGCTCAGCACCTTCTATGGTGGGGGCGGGTGCAGGAGGAGATGTTATAAGTGACTTGTCCAAGATCACACAACAAAATTAATGGCAGAAATAGATTCAGGATTCCGAACTCCTGGTCATGTATCTGAACCAGAACAGCACAGCGCCTTCCTTTAAACACCACAAATGTCTTACAGAATAAAGAGGGTGAGAAACAAACAGGGAAATTAAACATTCCCAAAAAACGAATGGAAGGACAATAAATGACAATACAGTCTTATGACAGATGTGTTAAACAATGTAGGAGAGGGATATTCTTTCCGTACTTCTGGAAATCCTGGTGTCACACCAACAATACAAGCTGTTACCTGTCCATGTTTCCATAATCATTAGTCTTTGTTTTGTTCCTGCCTTTGCTTCTTTCATCAAAATCCTTGTTGCATTACCAAAGAACTGGTTGTTGGCTTTCATTAATTCAGTCAGTCCAAGCAGTGTTGGGGGTTGTGATGTTCTCCTGGTGTTATCTGGACTGGTGATCTGCTAGGTCACTCCAACCTTTGACTCTAGGAGCCAGCTGTACCCTGCTCTCTGTGAGAACCCCCACTCCCGGGCTGTTCACGCACAGCCTCTAGCATGTAAGCTGCTCCCAGCTACGTGAGTGAGCACTTTTGGCCAGCTGCTGCTTGGATTGTGCAACCGAATGACACTAGCCAATATCTCTGGTCCCAGACACAACCCTAGGAACCTCCGTCTTGCAGTGTCCAGTTATGCCCACTGGAAGCTGCAAGCTTATATGAGTTCATCAATTTAACAAAGAAATTGATATGTACCAGGCTTTTTATCCCAAGGGGAGTATCTGACACGCTTCAAACCAAACACACTGCTTCAGGTAGAATAGACAAACAAATTTATTAACTAGAAAATATAGATTTTAAGTGATTATAAGTCAAAGCTCAACAAGTCAGATTTGGTCAAATGAAATAAAAGCAAAATGCATTCTAAGCTGATCTTAACACTTTCAGTGCCCTTACAAACTTAGATGCTTCTCATCACAGGCTGGCTGGTTTCCCTTCAGCCAGGCTCTCCCCTTTTATCAGTGCTTCAATCGCTTGGTGGTGGTGGTGTCTGTAGATGTAGGTGGAAGAGAGAGAGAGCATGGCAAATGTCTCTCCCTTTTATTATGTACTTTCTTCCCTCGTGGCTTTGTCCCCCGCCCCCTTCAGAGTCAGGTGAGCATTACCTCACTGTAGTCCCAAACTGACCAAGGGAAGGGGGGGTGACTCAGTCGAGAGTCCAACAGATCCTGTGTTGCTGCCTAGGCCAGTGTCCTTTGTTCCTGTGAGGCTGGGCTGGGTTTGTCCCATGAATTCCCTGATGAGGTGTGAACTGCCCCTCTGCTCCTGGAGAGTGTTGCCTGGACCTCTGCTACTGGAGAGTTTTTGCCTGGGCTTGTTTTAAGCCATGAGGACATATTTTCAGCCTCATAACTATATACATGAAATGACAACCTATAACATAACTATAACAACAATGCTCAGTGCATCATGAGCCTTCCGAAGAAACCCGACATGACAAACTTTGTATTGGATACCACACAATCATATTATAAGGATGAACATGAGGGTGTAGAGTGTTCCCCCAAGGTACAGAGCATCACAGGGGTGGGTGGGTGTTTGTCTGTGTGTGTGGGGTGGAGGGTGCGGAATTCCCTAAAATTCTTTCCTCTTTTTCATTCCCATCCTGTTTGGCATTAGTATTGGCAATGATATTATTAGAAACTTATTAAGACCTCACTGCTATGGCGACCCTCCTTATATCATTGTAGCCCTCAATGCTTTTTATTGATACAGGCCAAAATTTACAAAAAAAATAGAGCCTAAAGTTAAGCTGAGTCTCTATTACAACCCTAAATAAGTGGCCTACTTTTCAAAAGTGAAGAGTACCCAGTGAGGTCAACAGGAGGTGTTGAGTGCTCAGCATTTGGAAAGTCAAATACAGATTTAGGAGCCCTACTGCAGGTTCTTACTTTTTTAAAATCTTAGACACATATCTTGCTGTGTTAGCTATTTGTGATTTCTCTCAGCTCCCAGGATTTCACTCATTGAGTTAGCCTTACCAACAATTTCAAGCTCAACTAGTAGCACTGGGAATACAAGTGAAGTGCATTTATTTGTGAAGCTATTATACTTGTCAGTATAAAGACTTTATTCATATAGACATTAAAAAAAAAAAAAAAAAGCTGGGCAGCCCTCACATATAAAAGCTGTTTGGTATTAAATCATGTTTATTGGAAACCTTTAAAATTCTGTGCTGTGTTATTTTGCTATTCTTATCTCAGTACACAACAAGAAACACTTGTAAATCCAATAAAACTGAAATGAGACTATATCTCTGTAAATTTATATTTCCATATGTGATGTACTGCAGTTCAGTTGAACTTCACTATAGTGTAGTTTCTTCCTTGAACACTTTCAATTCCCTGACTACCAAGAATACTCCTATAAAGGCAGCCTACACTATTAGTGCATGGGGCACATTAATGTCAAAGTCAGCTGTTCCTTAATGTACTTTGTACAAATATTGTATTAAATAAATGACAGGAATCTTACTTGGCTTATGTTCGTCCTGTTACTTTATGATTAAATGCTTCCAACGTAAACCTACTACTCCTAGAAAAAAGCCTTTAAATTTATGTTTGAGTTGGAGTAGTAAGCTTTGAATGAAAGCCAGTTGCTATTCTTTTGTTTGAACATTTTGTAGGTTCCTTAAATGAAAAGGAAAAAATCAGGGACAGATCCTCAACTGGGTTAAACAGTCAAAGCTCCATTGGTGTTTGTGCAGTTATTGCAATATACACCAGCTAAGGATCTACCCCAGTCAGGGCAATAAATACTGGTTACACAATTGTTCCAATCCCTTACTTTGAAATATGCATGTCTATGGTATACTCTAACTTTAGTTTGGGTTGTTTAGGCATTTTCATTCTCAGTCTCTGCTTAGAGTCACTCATAACTTTTCCAAATAGATGGAAATTTTCCACACAAGATTTCTTTCAAAGTTTGGGCATGAGTGGGGAAAAATATATCCCCCTTTTACACCACAAGCTCTATGAGTGGGGTTTCTGAATGTTATGGACCCCAGCAGCTGCAGCAAAAGATGAGCATAAAACAGGGTTCTAGTTCTGCAGGCTCAGTGTTGATGGTAGGAGGGAGATGGGGAAAAGAGGCTGGGTAGCAGCCTCTCCTGGCTGCAATGTTATTTTGTGGGACAGCTGCTGCTCCTCTTCAAAATGCTGCTGCTAAGTTCCCTGTTCCTAGATATGAGCACCCTCCTTAGCTTCACCTCCTCCAGCTCCAGGTCCTACTCTCTCTGGCCCCTTAAGCTGCAGAGCAAAAACTTAATGGTGCATAAGATGAATGGGGGACCCCCAGAGCAAACAATCCTTCGGGGCTGGATCTGTCTTGCACGCCATAGGCTTGACACAAACTGGTTTAAATTTTAAGACTTTACAGACAGGGACTGTCCCTTACTATGTGACTCTACAGTGTCAAAAACAATGGGCCTCAAAGATTGAGCATCACAATATTAAATAATAATAATACAGTAATAATGCTACAATGCTAACACTACAAATAAACCCCTAGGTGAGTAGCCTTTGTCAATGTAAGTTTTCCAAGTGAGCTCACCATTACCCTTTCCTCAAAACATTAAAAACCTCATACCATCAATAAGGCTGAGAGCCTACAGAGATATGTGGGTGCACATTTCTTGAAAAATCACTGCTATGATTGCATATGAGGGTATATATTTCTGCCTATCTGTGCTGTAACAGCATGCTTGCATTTCCCCAATTAGGATAAAACCCTAATGGAGAATAGGAAAGGGTTAAGTTTGTAACATTTCTCATTGTTGTTAAGTCCATGGAAAATGGATTAATGGTGTGCTATACTCAATCCGTGTTCCAGTTGTTGTCAGAAGAATGAAACCTCACAATGGCTATGCCTAGAACTGCTTGTGATACACACTGGAAGCTGTAGTGCAGGTTGTATTACAATATCCTTTAAACCAGCGTTTCTCAAATGTGGCCACTGTGGCTGCATGCAGCCACCAGGGGCTTTTCTTGTGCCACAGCCTCCTGGGCTGTTATTGGTGTGTGTGTGTGTGTGTGGGGAATAGCAGCCCCTCCTTGTTGCTCCTGGATGCACCGCCTTGGTGTTGATTGCTGGTTGGGCCCTGCTCCCCCTGTGGAGACACCTGGGGCACAATGCTGGAGGACCAGGCAGCCGGTGAGTTCCCCACCTTCCCATGGGCAGTGGGGTTCAGGCTTTGGGCTTCAGCCCTGGGGTAGTGGAGTGGCAGGCTCTGGCCACAGGGCTTCGGGCTCCAGCCCCCCCACTGCCTCTCCCACCCCCATTGTCCGTGGCCCCTGCTGTCTCTCCCAACCTCCCGCCGCCAATCCAGGGCTTACTTTGTCCCCAGGCTAAGTCTACTGTGAAAAGTGATACTTGTATGTTTGTTAATATCACTTTTCACAACAGACTTACTAGCTAGCAATAAATAAATTACAATGATTTGGATGTGTATATGTGCATATTTATTTGTTTTTCCTAAAGCTAATTAAGTATTTTAGGAAAACGTGTAAGAGCGTCCACCAGGAAGACTCTGAGACCACCAAAAAAATTTATCCTGATAACCCCTGCTTTAAACATTCTGTACTTTGGGGTACTGTCCCTGTTCTCTCTGCTATCATGCAGGTTGCTGAATCTGTGAAAGATGACAATGGGAGCTCAGCAAATCAAATTACAGAGTATTGTAAAGGTCAAAGTAATACTGTGTATGCTATTCCTTTCTTTCAAATAATATATGAAAGATTAAGAACTTCATTCTTTTTGTAGGTACTAGGAATAGAAAATTTTACATGATGGGCTCAAACCTCAGCTGGTTTAAACATGTGTAGCAACCCTGACTACATTGGATCTATGCCACTTGGTGCACCAGTTGAGGATCCAGTCCTATGAACCTATTTTAATAACAAGATAATAATCATGTAGTGACTCAAATGCCACCTCCCAGACATGGAAACATTTCCACTGTCTGAAAAATAATTATGCCCAGGTTTCAGCTAGTAAACTATTCCATGTACACCTCTACCTCGATATAACGGTGTCCTCGGGAGCCTAAAAATCTTACCGCGTTATAGGTGAAACCACGTTATATCGAACTTGCTTTGATCCACCGCAGTGCGCAGCCCCGCCCCCCCGGAGCACTGCTTTACCGCGTTATATCCTAATTCGTGTTATATCAGGTCGCGTTATATCGGGGTAGAGGTGTAATATGAATAGCAGTCTTAATTACAACTATAAAAAAACTTGATGTGAATATTTATTAGATAAATCATTGGACAGTTTTCCCTAAGCATCATTCAGGATCCTACTCATTTCCAATAAGTTGGTACATACAGGCACATAAAGCAAGGATAGAGTGGGCAGTAACTGTGAAATATTACTACTTGTTTCTGCCTCACAGATTTTAGATTACCATTTACTGTCTAGAAGATACTGTTGAATAGGATACAACTGTAAAACACAAAGGATTCAGTTCTTATACTGAATATTACCCTAAATTGTAAATAACACACCCTAAATCTTTAAAAGATTAAAGGGAGAAAGATTATTTTATCACAGCTAGCATATGTATGCCACAAATATCCACAGTCATATAATTGAAGATGGGACCTGGGGGTGACAGAGTGTCTAAAATTATTTATTAACTTTCAGACTGTATGTACAAAATGTATCCTTAGCCTAATTCCACAACTACTATATGGAAAAACTAAACAATTGCAAAGTGAATCATTGCTGGTGAAAATGCAGTTTAATACCAACAAAACTATTTCTCTGCTTGTTCATACAACCAGAAGTAGACCTGAACCAAAGCCCTCAATCCAAACACTGACTGAATTTTGGATGAGTCTGGATCCAAGTTTGAATATTGCAGTGTGTGCTTATACCTATCTACACAGAACACATGCAGTAGAAGTAGGGTGACCAGACAGCAAGTGTGAAAAATCGGGACAGAGGGTGGGGGGTAATAGGAGTCTATATAAGAAAAAAACCCAAATATCAGGACTGCCGCTATAAAATCGGGACATCTGGTCACCCTAAGTAGAAGGCAGTTGCAGTCCAAGCTTTCTAACATTGTCTAGTTCATGCTTCTCAACCCTAAATTATAGGGATAATCTGTAGTCATTAGAGTATAGTCAGTTTCCAAACTGAGATTAGCCTTTGGACAGAGATGATCAGTAATGGTGCCAAGTGCCCTTTTTGTGACATGGACATCTTTGAACTAATAATCTGAAAGAGCCAATAGGACAGTGAATACCTTTGCGTAAGACAGGTGAATACCAACTGGCCCCCAGTTAAGTGTGAAGGCCATTTAGATATCATTGTAACCACAAATACAAACAATTCCCAGCTTGTGGAAGCACTTCAGTTTTGTTCCATTTGAAAGGTTCCACAGGTTTGGAGAGAGGTTCTTTAAACTTTCTAGGGGGAAGCGGAACCAGTAATATCACCGACAACTGAACAAATGTTAAATGAGACCACTGTATACATTTTGTATTACATCCCCCCCCACACACACACACACAAACACCTGTTGAAATTTTAAAGATTGTCAGTTTACAACAGCCTTGTTGTAAACAGCTTTATATTCAAATTTACCCTAGTTAGACCGCCAGAAAATTGTAAAGTTTTTTTTAAATTTCTAAACCTAAGCATTAAGTTTGGTATGGATTTTCTCCCACTTCTAACAGAAGAGCAAAATGTCTCAAACTGATGCGCTTATGCTTATGAATTATTACTTCAAACTTAATCAAAAAGATTTTAAGGGAAAATAGTGAGAAAAAATATACTGCAGCATTTAGAGTTTCATCCTAGAATTTTCCCATTGTAGCTAATAAGTCTAGAAACTGTGGGTTTAAAATTAACAGATTCCCAATTATAGCAGTGATAGGTATAATTATAAAGCAGCACTAGTAAATGACATTAAAAAGAGACAGTAGTAGTCGCTGTTTCATGATACTGTAAATCCTCCAAGTAAACTTACTGGCCTTGCAATAAACTTAATACGATTGCCAGAACTTTGCACCCATCTGGCTCCTGAATTACTTTAGCGGGCTACGTGGGGCTGCTGAGCTTTGCCTGTGCAGTCAATTGCAGGAGCAAGGCCCAGGGTTGTACCATCAGTTGTATATTGATACTGTAGACATGAACATCAACTAACTGCTATTTTAGAAAAATAAACGCTGATTACAGACTGTACTTGGCATGAAAGAAAAAAACACAATAAAGCAAACATACTAGATTACAATTGTGATTTCTGTGGTTTATTCCTCTTATGTTAGTCAAAACAGTCTGGCTACATTAAACCTCAGCTGCCACAGTTTGGCAATATAACATCACCTTATTGGCTGCAAATACTAGTGAAAATACTGATAATGCTTTCAAAGGTTATTCAGAGGCTAAATTTTAATGTCTAAACTAGCATTTGGATGCAATAAACCAGTTAAAATAAACTGTTACATTCTTCTGTGAGGAGTATGCATTTATTTTTGTTTTCCTATTTCTTCTGGGAATATGCATTGATCACCGTATACTGAATGTAAATGACAATCTTTCAAGATCAAAGCTCACTAAATAGCTTTACTATTATAAAATTATTTCCATTTCTATATAATGTATACTTATTTCTAAATGTAATAGAGATATTATGTATTAAAACCTTTCAAGCATAATTGAAAGTACAATAAATTCCAACTACTGTATGAATGGCTATAGAACACATTTATAAATCACATAATTTAATCATTTCCACTATATTATAGTTTCAAGGTGTATCTTGTATTAAAGTGAATGAAATAGCTTAATATTTATGAAAATCAGCCACAAAATACAAACTAGTCTCAAAAATATTTAAATATCTAAACTGAATATTGGAGCAAATTCTCCCCCCGCCCCATCTCATAGGGAGTTACATAAAAGCCTTCTATCTTGGTTTTCCAGTATCTTTCTAGGAGATTTAAAAATCCTTTATGATTTAAAAATTGAAGTATTAAGCTTTGAAAGCTGTTGCAAAAGCAATCTTTGATATACCTTTTATACATACTTATCTCATGATGAACAAAATGTATGCCATTAAAACATGGAATTATACAGTGTAACAATGGAAATGTACTCTATTTTATCATTAATATGTATCAGTCCCTTAACCTTATTAATGCACCTTGGAGAGGAATGTAACAAATGAAGACAATGCTGCCACTTCCCACACTATATTTTAATCTGTAGTAAGACATTTATGTTTACTCTCCTTGAAACAAAATGATACTTTGTTCAGTCTCTTCACTCCTTTTTGCATGTAAGACATGACTAACTTATATGGATGAAACACACAGCAATAAATATTCGTGTGTGATATTGTGTGTACATAATTCTGTCAATGCCCAGATCCTATACATCAACAAAAATCTGGATTGCAGGCTTGGATTTTCCATTTCCCCCTCCCCCAAATATTTATAGTACATAATCTGGCTTTACATTAAACACTCAGAATTTCAAAGCATTTGGACCTAGATCATGCAAAATGCCTAAGTCTCTCTGTGGAATCCAATAAATAGGTCAGCCTCGGTTTCTCCCTGCACCCACCTCAACAGCACTAGCATGCTTTACTATTGCAGTCCTATACAGAGTAGCAAGAGAGAAATGTAGAATAATTTTTTAAAAAGGAGGTCACCAGAATACATTGTATTTGAGATTGTTTTCTTTAAAAATACTACTTCAAGTTTTTATCCTAATAAAAGTACTTGTTTTAAAGATTTATATATATGATTTGTAAATTGATACATGATTTGGTCATGTTTACCAGCATATCAGTTAGCTTTTTTTCCCTCTTCCCCAGTTTTCCATGAATGTTCATTCCTGATGATTTTGGTTCATTCTGTTCTCTAAACATATTTTCTTCATGGCTACTTTGGTTAATATATGTACTGTACAATAAACATTAGGCATATTTGTGTGGCCTTTATGGCAAAAAAAAACCCCACCCATTCTCATAATGCAACAATGCACAGTGCATGATGAAACATCTGACATTATAGAACACATTATAGAATGACTTACCTAACTGAGACAAAGCATCTACAGTGTAGGTAAGTCATCAGACATGAGTTTAAGAGCATTGTTTATCCCTTAAAAATTAAACAGAACGACTCCTGTGATAGTTTTAGTACAAACAAGTATTTCTAGCCTGCTAAATTGTCACTTGGTAAATAATCATCTTCTGACCTGAGGACTGTGTTAATTAGATGACTGAGGCACAAGGACATTTGCAGTATATTCATCTAGGCATTGTGTCAGGAACCATTGTGCCTGACTACCATGTTCATAATCCTGACAGCACAACTTTCAACATGATTAGAGCAAAGTGACTAATAGAAAATTATTTGTCTGGTTTTGTATTAAAAACACTTTGCAAAATTTATCAAGTAATTTATTTAATTAAGATATTGTGAAAAATAAAAACATTATAACATTCAATGAAAATTATTCATCTAACTCTCCTGATGATATAGTTTCTTCTTTAAATACATTTCTTTGTTATAAGGGAAGTTAGCAGCAATTGGGGTACCAGGGAGAGCTGGGAAAATAAAAATATTTATTTCTGTTGTGTTTGAATGTTAGCTGGAAACTCAAGATATAGGAGCAGATCCTCAGCAGGCGTATATTGTCATAACGCCATGGGCTTCAGTAGAACTATGACAATTTACACCAGCTGACAATCTACCCCCAGAGGATATACATTTGTATCCCAAAATTGTGTATCGAGTGATGAACTATGACTAGTGCCAGTCAATTTGCTACTTACTAAAATGAACTACAGCATAAAATAGGGCAGTGCAGTTACTAGTTTCTGGCTGAAATGGCATGGAGGATCAGAAAAGCCATAGTTTACCTGGTATCTCTGGTGTTGATTCATACCCACTGAACTTGAAGGGGATCTTTCCATTGGCTTCAGTGGGCATTAAGTCAGTTCCTATATTCCCAAATTAATTTAAGGACCTGATCCAGCAGTGGGGTCCCTTTGAAGCCAATGTGAATCTGTGCAAGCCTAAACAACAAGGCTCCCTTTGGAGAAATTAAGTCACTGCACTAAGATTGTTGGCACTGCATTTTAAATCCTGCCGTGGTTAACAGCCATAGTTATCTATCCCAATGAAGAGGTTCTGCGACTCCATTTACACTTGAGTGCATTTATCATCCAGTGTGGCATTATGTCAAGTACAGTAGAACCTCAGAGTGATAAGCACCTCGGGAATGGAGGTTGTTTATAACTCTGAAATATTCGTCACTCTGAACAATACTTTATGGTTGTTCTTTCAAAAGTTTATAACTGAACATTGACTCAATACAGCTTTGAAGCTTTATTATGCAGAAGAAAAATGCTGCTTTTAACCTTCTTCATTTAAATCAAACAAGCAAGAAACAGTTTCCTTACTTTGTCAATTTTAAAAAAAACTTTCCCTTTATATTTTAGTAATTTATGTTTAACACAGTACTGTACTCTTTTTGCCTTTTTTTTTAAGGTCTCTGCTGCTGCCTGACTGTGTACTTCCAGTTCCAAATGAGGTGTGTGGTTGACCAGTCACTTCGTAACTCTGGTGATTGTAACTCTGGGACACTACTGTATAAGATAGTCAAACAATGACAATAGTAGGTAGGAATTCATGGCCAGTGTTTAATTCATTATTAAAACACTTGTTGGTTTTTGGTAGGCAAATGGAGGGGAAAAGAAATTTACATTTGAAAAGGCAACTTTGACAACTGTTGTAATTGGAGAAGGCAGCAAAGGTAGATTTATATTCCCAAGATAGTTGCTAATGTAATGACATCACTGACAGGCCTTTCATTCATCTTTTTGGGGCACCTCTATTTCCATTTCTTGATCCCAGGCACACTCCACTTTAGGGGCATTACTGTTAAGAATATGAAGAGCAGACAGATTTCTACCACAGAAGTTGGTCATTGGTTAGCAGCAAGCAATATTGTAACAGCTGGCTCCTTCTACTTATTACCCTTATCAGAGACATAGTATTAAACCATGTCCCCATTTCCAGGTTTGGAGGTTACCTCTAACCCTGGCTTGCATATACATTAGACATCCTGAGCTACAGGCTTTTGCTTAAGATTCCTCCCTTAGAATTCCCCACCTTGATCTGACCCCTAATTAAATCTTAAATTATTTTTAGGTAGATAACATTAACAGTAAGTCTGACTCACCTTTATTGCAAAGTCATAGCTGCTTTGATTGATAATTTTCAGTTCTTTGTTTTAGCCATGAGAAGTCTGAGAAAAACATCAAGCCTCATTTACTAGGATACATAAATATGGATTTAAGAGCCTAATTCTAAGCAACCAGTTTTGGCTTTGGGTTTTAGTATCTAAACAAATTACCTAACCCAAAACTGCAGCTGCTAGGGCTGTCAGTGAAATAAACATTTCCACTAGCTTGATATTCTTGTTCGATGGTGAAATATACAAATAAATTGCAAAACTTAACTGAACATTTTCTTGGATAATACACCTCCAAAGGTATTTCTGAGAAATTACTTGTCCCCAAATAAATCCCTCTAGAAAGATAAAAAGCTGATCTTGATGGATTGTCAGCAGGATGGAATTTAATATTAGCATCTATTCTTGTGATCCTGATTGGCAATAAAAAGAGCTGCACAATTTCTAATGTGATAAACTTCAGCTGGGGTTTTTAAAGTAAAAGTTTTCTATTTAAAGTTAATGCCAGTGACTCTAACTATGAGAGTCAAGGAATACCCAAAGATGTGGCTCAAAAGATAAAAAGATAGATGGTAGCAAAAACAGGATAAGAGCAGTGCTAATCAAATAAAGAGGATATTTAACAGTAAATAATGGAGAAGTCTATAATCAGATACAGAAAGACTCTGAACATTTAAAAGATTAATAGATGGCAAAGACAGTTCAATGCAGATAAATGTATCATAATGATGACTTTGAGTCTATCACATAGCTCTGTGCATCATAAAAATAAGAAATATTAAAGAGAAAGCGATCAAAACTTGCCTGAATGCATCACTTATGAGTAATGGGGAACAGTAAGATGAAAGACAAATTGCATTACATTTGATGAGTCTTTTCACACAAGTCTAGGAGCTTTATGGAATATGAGGAATGAAAAACTGCTGCAGAAGAGTTGAAAGAGACAAAGGCAAGTCTGAATGTCATAGAAAATTAGAGAAAACTTTTAAACATTCATTAAAGATTAGCCAATAGTAGTTGGAAGAAAAGAATCAGGATTCTCTATCATAGAAAGATAAAATAGATGTTTACAATCAAATCTGAATATGGTGTTCAGCTACAGTGGTTTATATTTATTTTCCTTGTCATCGGACCAAAAGGACAACTTGAAAGTAGAAAATAAGGTCCCAATCCTTCAACTGACAACATGTGCATGGAATGCTGTGCCAGCATGGAGCCTAAATGAGGTCAATAGGGCTCCATGCAGTGCAGCAATCTGCCCACATATTGCAACTTGCAGAACTGAGGCCTAAGACATTACTGTTCTTTATTTGGCTGTCATATATTACACACATTAAAAATGGCATTAAAAGAACATTATGGTTGCCAAATCACGCACTCAGAAGTTAGGAAATGCTGGAATTAAAGTTGCCTAGGAGACCTTAATAGGGCACCTTTCAATTATGCATTATGATACAATCTTTATTAACACAATCCCATTTTATTTTTCCACAGGATCCCTGCCTCCTTCAGTGCACAGGATGGATGGTGCTCTGGGAATGAATCATTGTTGTCTGATGTAGGAGGTAGTTTCCTTACCCGGCCAGTCCTACTTCGTCTCCCCCAACCCTTGGGCTCCTCAGGCTAGTCCCAGTCTCTTTACCCAGCCAGTCCCAGTCTCTCTCCCCCTCTGAATTTCTGATCTCAGTTTCCCCAACTAGTCTCCAGTCTCTCCCCCTCCACAACTGGCTTCTTGTACCTCTCTGCCACTGGTCCCACCTCCTCCAGCTCTGATTCCCAGTATCCCCATCACAATTTACTCCCTCCACACTACTCCCTCGCTACCCCCCCAGATCTAGCCCTTGCCCCCTCTATATTTGAGTCTGGCCCACAGCTGCTGGAGCAGCACTTAGCCTCTGGAGCCCAGGGCTGAAGTATACTCACCACAGATGGAATCTTCAGAATTTAGCTGCCAAACTGAACAACAAGTTTCTACTGAGTATACGTGAAAAATTGACATTTTTCAAAGTCTTATAATTTGGTCAGATGCGGATGTTTTTTCATGGGAACAGCAAAAGGCATATCTGTGACACAAGGACATCACCCTCCCTCTGCCATATTTCAAGCCCTTGTTCCAAAGCATGGGGGAATAGAGATACTTATGGAAACAGCTGTAAAAAAGTTAACCTGGGCAAAACATATTTTTTTCCTAACCTTGTGTTAGAAAAGACTGACCCATTTTATTCTAGAAACTTAAAGAAAAAAAATCTGATGCAGATACCCAGCATGGGAAATTTTAGCTTGAACTTTTAAAGTTTGGCAAAGTCTTCAGGTCTTATCATGAGAAGTGTCAGGGCACCTTAACTACAGGGAATGCTACCAGATCTACTTATCATATAACACAGCTTACTTTGGGCCAGATTCTGCCACCCTTAATCAGGTTAAGTAGTATTTTATACCACCGATCGTACACTAAGTGTGAATAAAAGTGGCAAAATCTGGCCCTCTATGGCAGCTAGTGAACAATTTACTTTATACATGAATCAGAAGCTGATCCAGATACTTTTTATAATTATACATTTTACAGCAGTTAGAGTTTAAAATCCATGAACACTACAGGTCAAGAGAACAGCACATATGTAAGTCTTTACAATTGTCAATATTGTCTCTTCCCATCTACATTTTGAATTCAAATAGCACATTTTCTATAAACTAAAATTCATTTTAATCCTAGTAATTACTAGTTTATGACCTGCACCTGGCATTTGCAAAAAGAGGATGGACAAGAATGCAATTATTGAAATACCTGAGTTGGAATTAATACATTTTGTCTTTGAGATTCAGATCATATTTTGCCAACACTTTCTACCTGTTCACGTTTCTTTCCCCTGGACTTGGGGGGAGCGGGTGCAGCTTCAAAGCCACAATAACCACTAGTTGTACTTATGATCGGCTCCCTTATTTTCAAATGTAGTTTTATTTGTTGAAGCTGGGGATTGAGATGCTTTACCTGATAAGTACCTGCATATATCTGAAACTTGTCATCAGAACTGATTCCCAAATGATCATATCAAACAAGCAAAGGATCTGATTATTATATCATAGGCAGTATAGATGGGGACATTTTTTTTGTAATATGTTTCTCAACATAATTGTGTGGCTTCTTTTTCCAAGTTGCTTGTCAGATGCACAGTAAATTATTGTTCCAGTTAATTGGAGCCTTCTATATTTTGATGTTTTGACAAATCATTTTAATGTTACTGTCACAGATGTCTCATGTAATTACTGGATCTCTCCAGAACAAGGAATTCTTTAGAGGTTCTCTTTATTGACTATTTCACTGCTGTGCACCACCACCAATTTACATAATTTACCATGGCATGGAGATTCCTGCTATTTGCTCCTGCTATTCATACAATGTAGTGTGTCTTGGGGAAAGGCCAAATAGGGATGTTCATCTCCTTTGAATCCCCAGATATGATCCAGACTCTCCTATTTTTGTTCCAGGTCAGGGGACTCCTTTTCAACATTCATGATAGCAGAAAACTTGCAAGAAAAGCTGATCTCATAAAATTTTATATCAAGAGCATTTTTCAGGATGTCGGTGCCATTGAATCCAAATCAAACAAAACCTAGGCTTGAATCGGCCTTAAAACCCAACAATAGCCAAAACCCAATCCTCATCTGACTAAATTGTGGTGAGATAGGGAGAGGTCATGTGTGGCCCAAATGGATACTGCTACCAAAAATATCCGATCTTTGGCTCAGGGATGCAAAGACACTTAGGGTACGTCTATCCTACCCGCCGGATCGGCAGGTAGTGTTCGATGTATCGGGGATCGATTTATCGCGTCTCGCCTAGACGCAATAAATCGATCCCCGAATCGACGCCCATACTGCACCTCGGCAAGAGGAGTAAGCGGAGTCGACGGGGGAGCTGCGGCGGTCGACTCGCCGCCATGAGGACGCCCAGCTAAGTCGAACTAAGAT
Source organism: Platysternon megacephalum (assembly GCA_003942145.1). Lineage (NCBI taxonomy): Eukaryota > Metazoa > Chordata > Testudines > Platysternidae > Platysternon > Platysternon megacephalum. The sequence goes on from QXTE01000174.1 coordinate 1,883,086, forward strand.
TCTTCTACTTCAGCTATGCGAATAGCGTAACTGAAGTTGCGTATCTTAGTTCGAACCTCCACGTTAGTGTAGCTGAGGCCTTAGAGTGGAGCCCCATTAGGGACACTACTCGAAGCAGCAGCAGTGCAGAGCCACCCCTTCCCTGGAGGTGCACTAACAGAACTGCCTGAGATACACTCACCTGTGGTGCTGCTTCCTGCACATGGGAAATATACACATATGTGCACTTTGTATCAACCAAGCCCACTAGCCTCACCCTGCAGGGCGATGCAGAGGTGGGACAGAGTCATGATCCTGACCCTTTCTTTGCTCTTGCAGTAGCGGTTTGCAAATCCTTTCACTCTTGCTTAGCTGAGCAAGACCAACACAAAATTTGATGCCTTATGAACTAGCCCTAAGCTCCTGTTCTTCCTTATTGTGACCCTGAGCCAGAAAAGGGTTAAGCAACTAGAAGGCTAAATGACCCAAATTCAATCTTTAAAGACATATTAGTAAAGTATGCAAATGGTAATTAGGGTCATTCCTTATAAATAGCTAAGAAAGCCATGTTAGATAGATGAGAGCTTTGAAATGTAGAATTGTATTGTTAAAGAATTAGACAAAGATAGTGATTGTATTTGTTGGTGTTTATCTATATCTTGTTAGATATGAAAAATGTAACCATCCAGTTCTTGTCTGTTACTATATTCTATTGATTCAGAGATCAAAAGGGAACATTAACATTTAGAGGAAACTTGGGTGTAATAATATCATAGTCTATATCAGGGGTCGGCAACCTCTGGCACGGGGCTCGCCGGGGTAAGCACCCTGGCGGGCCGGGCCAGTTTATTTACCTGCCGCGTCGGCAGGTTCGGCCGATCGCGGCTCCCACTGGCCGCGGTTCGCCGCTCCGGGCCAACGGGGGCGACGGGAAGCCGCGGCCAGCACATCCCTCGCCCGCGCCGCTTCCCGCTGCCCCCATTGGCCCGGAGCGGCGAACCGCGGCCAGTGGGAGCCGCGATCGGCCGAACCTGCCGACGCGGCAGGTAAATAAACTGGCCCGGCCCGCCAGGGTGCTTACCCTGGCGAGCCGCGTGCCAGAGGTTGCCGACCCCTGGTCTATATTTCTCTTTCAGGTTTGTACTAAACTGTCTCTGAACTGCTTAATGGATAATTACCTTATGCTGATGAATGCAACTAATTACCTGTGTATACATAAGAAATAGGAGGTTTTACTTCAAAGCCACAATGCATTACCTATTCTTCATTCAAGGAATGCCTGTTGTATGGTCATGCTGTCAAGAGGTTATAATAGCCTGCCAGAAATCTATAAAAGAACTCTAGGACCTGATACTCTCATCTCAGATCTGCTTAAACTTGGTCAGGGGATGCTTGAGTCGCAGGACAGGTCTCCAGTGCCAGTCTCGATTACCCTGCTACTTCTTATGGAAGAATTTGAACAATATCTATATATGGACTGCGTATTTGTACTATAACCTGAAGAACTGATTCTGGAAAGAACTTTTTGCAACTCAGCAGCTCCCCCATCTCTACTAAAAAACTGACCTAAGAACTCTATTCATATCTGTATGTATAATGATCTTTTAACCATACTACTCTCTCATTTAAAAAAAATAAAATCTTAGTTTAGTTAATAAGAATTGGCTGTAAGAATATATTTGGGTAAGATCTGAAATATTCACTGACCTGGTGGATAATGTGTCTGATCTTTTGGGATTGGTAGAACTTTATTTATGATTTTCAGTAAGCCTCCTCATATTTGTCTTGGCTGTCTGGGTGGGAGCCCAAGGCTGGGTTGCTGTAAGGGAGCTGTGTTTTTGTCTTCTGGGTAACCAGTAAGGTATGGTAGAAGCTGTTTTGTTGCTGGGTTGTTGAATGTAATTATTAGAATAAACACCAGTTTTGGGATCATCATTCTTTGTGGTTTGCCCTGATTGAGCAATTTCACTGTGGCCCCATCCAGCGACACTTATTAAGGAGTTTTTTCTGCTTTTATATAGTGTCTTAAAAAAGAAAACTTTCCCAGTAAAATAAAGTTTCACAGCAGCATGCATATACACATCAATAGCTAATGAGATTGTAATCTCCAATATTCGTGGCTCTCAGTAAACAGCCGATGGCTAAGACATTTATCTGAATCTTTGTACTGAGTGCACATATAACATTTGCAGATAGCCCTGGTATTTTCTGCCACTAGATTATTCTGAATAAGGTACAGATTGTGAATATCAAAGGTTTATTTTGAGGGGGGCGAGAAGTGGGGAATGGTTGACTCTATGCTGTACAAAGTCCTTAGATTATTTGAAATTAAAAGGAGTAAACAGATAACATCAGAGATAGTTGTAAATGGCAAATAACAACATGCATTTATATAGCACCTTTCATCTCCAAGGATCCTAGAGCACTTTATAAACTTAAATATGTATTCAACGAGGCCATTTGCTGTGGGGAGGGAGTTGGAGATGTTGCCTTCCCACTCCACCTCCAGCTGCCTTCCCCTGTCAGCTACTCAAGTCTATAGTTATGTATAGCAGCATTACTGTCTGCCTTGCTGAAGCACTGCTCTGTGTACTCCGGTGCCCTGACCTCTATGCACAACCCAACCCACCTTGTACACAGCATTACCAACCCTGAACCTTCAAAAACAACGAGTCGGGCCCCAGAAAAAAACCATGAAATTAATGATATATCTAGGCTCTGCCCTATTTGCCTTCTGGTTTATGAGACTGGAGTATGCACTCCGGTCATGTATTCAAGCAATTATGAGGGATAGAAACATGTAAGAAAGCTGAGATTCTCATGCAATCACATGAATCTGAGAATTGGGGCTTAAAGAAAAACACCAAATATTGCAAGACTGCCAATGAAAGTGCAAGTGTTGGGCAATGCCCTGGAACAGCACCTCCAAAATCTTCTTCTTTGCCTCCTTGCTAACCTGTTCTACCCCCACTACAGTGTCTCTAACCTGCTCCCTGCCTCTAGCAGCTACTGCCCCTGAGTGATGCTCCCCATTCTTTCCAGACCTCTGCATTTACATATACAGTAAAAGCTTTGTTTTCCGGCATGTTGGGGAAATGGGATGGGTGGGTGAAGGTTAGTCAAAAATTCCAGTTAACTAAGAGTTATACTTACCTATGGAGGGAGGGAGTTTGGGTGCGGGAGGCGGCTCGGGGCAGGGGTTTGGGGCGCAGGCTCTGGGATGGGGCTTGGGGCAGGGAGTCGGGGCACAGAAGGGGTTTCAGGGTGTCAGATCCAGGTGGCGCTCAGCTCAGGCAGCTCCCCGCAAGCAGCGACATGTCCCTGCTGCTCCTAGGCACGACCAGGTGGCTATGCGTGCTGCCTCCGCCCGCAGGTGCTGCCACTGCAGATCCTGTTGGCCGCAGTTCCCAGCCAACGGGAGCTGCGGATAGAGCTCTCGGGGTGGGGTAGGGGCAGCGCATGGAGCCCCCATGTCCTTTCCTTCACCTAGGCGCAAAAGGGGCATGTTGCTGCTTCCAGGGAGCCACGTGGAGCCAGGTATGGAGCCTACCGGCCCCGTGCCAACCGGACTTTTAAAGTAGATAAGAAATGCCGGTTTCTAGAGCTTTCTGGTTGGTAAAGTGCCGGATAACACAGATTTTACTGTACTGCTCTACTTTCGTTTAAATTTTCACTGACCCTTGGCCTCTCAAAGTGTCCCTTTTACCCATCTCTGCTCTAGGTCAGCCAGGGAAATGCAAGCAGTTGGGAAAGGAATCAGGCTTGAGGGAAGTGGCATATTTATTTTAAGGGAGCAGAGCTGTACTATGTCTGCTGAGCCTGGTGTTGAAGAAATCTGATTGGAGAGGCTTATATTCAGGTCAGGGATATTAGACGGGGTCAGCTTGGAACAAACAGGAGGAAAAAGCTAGACAGTGTGTTGTAGGCAGAGTTAGGTGGCTGGGTCTGTTGGTCTCTGTGCTTGTGCGTGTGTGATGGGGATTATATTGTTGGTGAAGGAAGCCATTAGATTCAAAGGAAGGAAGCAGTGGAGGGACATAGAATGTGCTGGAAAGAACCAGGCGGGCTGGGTTTCTCAGCTGAAGCAGGGACGGTCACATAGTGGCAACCTGGTGAAGGAGCTGGGATTGCAGAGGGAAGATGCCTTGGGGAAAATGTTCAATTTGCTGAGCATTTGTAAGTAGCTGGAGGATGGGCTATGGAAGGAGCAAGAGTTATTTTGAGCTGAGGGAGCAGATTGCTGGTTGAACCTGGCATTTCTAACCCGGGAGTAAGTAGCCAGGTTGGGTTTAGGTGATAGGTCTATTGTGAAAGGAGTCCTGGAGAGTATAGTCAAGGTTTCAGAGCCAGATGCATGATCTGACTGGAGTGATCAAAAATGTATGTGTATGGCTGTGGTTTATATGGATTTGGTTAGAGTAGTTTGTGCAGGACTGAGAAGATGGGTCAATGACTTTGGGTGAATGCATAAGAAAATGTATTTCATGCCTTAGAACCTCCTAAAATACAGGAAATTACATTTGACATAACATTTCTAGGAGAGGATCTCTGGCTGCCTCAACATTTATTTATTCTTGCCTCCTTACAATATTAACTTTTCTGCTTGGTTAGCTACAGTCCCGTTCAAACTTTATATATAAGAGTCAATTCACAAACCAGTGAAATGCAGCTATCCCTTGGAGGAAGCATGAAAGCTGTTACACAGAACCCAGAAACACTACACAACAGTTTCAGACATGAAATGAAGAACAATTATGTATTTAATCAAAACTAGAGTAGGAATTTAACGAGGACAAATGCAATTACCCATGCCTGGAATGTAGGGCTAGATTTTGCCACCCTTAATTGAGTCGTGTCTTACTCCTTGAGTAGTTCCACTGCTTTCAGTATGAGGGAAGGGACAGAATCTGGCCCCTTAATGAGCATCAGATTTCAGGAATTTGGTTTTACACTTCAGGCATGAGATACATCTTCAGTTGCAGGTCCTTGCTATCATAGAAGAGCATATGTTCAGTCCTGAAGCAAGAACTATGTACTGAATTAATCTTTGTTGTTTATTTTCAAATGGACCACAACCCGTCAAACCTTTATTCATATGCAGAGCCCCATATCATGGCATCGGAATGCACATGAGAAGAAAGTGTGTGTATATTTGGGCCATTAATTACGGTCTTCCTGGCTCGGAACAGGGGCAATATTCCACTATAATAAAGTGATCAAAACAGCAGAGGAACTGAACAGGAAGCTCTGTGAGTGACCCTGTGTTGGAAGTCAGAACTGAATGGGTTAATGCTTGTACACAAAGTGATGATAATTAGCTGGATGTTGGGCTAAGTTAAGTGTTATTTTCTCCCTTAGTGCTGTAGGCAATAACCTGCTTAACTGCTTGTGAATAATTATCAGCTACTGTAATATTCTGACAAGCTGTCAGAATACAAGGGCTTTAAAAGCTGATAATGTATAAAACATTCTACTGGCATATTGATATTTATAAAATGTTCTTGCACGCTGACAAATTAAAATCTAATTTAAGAAAGGTAGCTCCAGAATTCATCAGGATTAATTTTTGTAAGGAAGTGGGGCCTCATTGTGTTAGGCACTATTCAAACACTTGTTAAAAGACAGTCTACACATATTTTAAGAGTGTTAGCTTCTTAGAGAGAGAAGAATTATGTAGGTCCCAATCCTGCAAGTTGCTGAGACTTAAGGCAGTTGAGGGTACATAGGAACCCTCATAAGGTGCGCAGCTTCTTGCATCATCAGCTCCTTAGAAGTGAGGTTTAAATAGTAGCAACGGGAAGATTTAATTTTTGAGTGGAAAATTTAGGCTGAAGTAAATCATGCCTGGTCTTAGTTGGGATCTCTAGGCACTATCATAATATGAACAATAATAAAAAGAAAACTTCCTGACAGTGAGGTCTAGTTTGTTGTACAATAATATCCTAAGGAAAGTGCTGGAGCCCCATTGCTTGGGAGCTTTAGATTTTTATGACAGAACACTAAAGGGGAATGTAGCAAACAAATCCTGTATTTGAAACAATATATAATGTATCAGAGTGGTAGCCCTGTATCCACACAAACAACAAGGAGCCCGGTGGCACCTTAAAGGCCCCGTCCAGACTACCCGCCCGGATCGGCGGGTAGCCATCGAAGTATCGGGGATCGAATTATCGCGTCTTGTCTGGACGCGATAAATCGATCCCCGAACGCGCTACTTCGAACTCCGGTACTCCTGCAGGGCGAGCGGAGTACCGGAGTTCGAAGTAGGAGCCGCGAACTTCGATCCCGCGCCGCGCGGACGCGAGGTAAGTCGCGTTAGTTCGAACTAAGGTACTTCGACTTCAGCTACGCTATTCGCGTAGCTGAAGTCGAAGTACCTTAGTTCGATCCCGCCCCTAGTGTGGACCAGCCCAAAGACTAACAGATTTATTTGGGCGTAAGCTTTCGTGGGTAAGAAAAACCACTTCTTCAGATGCATGGCTCCGTGCATCTGAAGAAGTGGTTTTTCTTACCCACGAAAGCTTACGCCCAAATAAATCTGTTAGTCTTTAAGGTGCCGCCGGACTCCTTGTTGTTTTTTTTAATATATAATGGTTTATCGAATAGTCTTTTCCATCTCTATTTTTTATGATTCCATGACCAAAGTCAAATATTGCAGTTCTTGGTCCTTCTAATGCAAGAGGAAAGACTGACAAAACAAAGAGACATGCATTAGTATGAATTCCAGAAGGTCTCCCCATGCCTATTAGCAATCTGTCCACATTTAAGATGGTGAAGCCTCCTTGTCTTGGTAATTGTGTATCTGTAGCGGGTTGGTCCCCCACTCCTGCCCTGAGGGGCTTAGAACAGCCCTGCAGAGGGCTGTGGCTGGGGCAAGCAGCTCCCAGGCTGATTGGGGAAATAGGCCCAGCTGGGAGCCACGCCCCACACACACTACAGCCAGCCTGTATAAAAGGCTGGAAGCCAGGAGCCCAAAGAGTCTCTCTCTGTCTGTAGAGAGAGAAGGGCCTGGCTGCTGGGAAGCTCAGGGTGCCTATAGTGAGGCAGGGCGGGGGAAAGGCCAGAGGGGCTGGGGAGCTCCAGGCTGGCAATGCCCAGGCTGCAGGGCCTTGTCCAAGGCCCCAGAAAGGCACTGGGTTCCAGTGAGAGGCAGCAGGTCCAACCCCAACCTAGCCTATGATGAGTGGCCGACACTGCAGTCTGCCCCAGGGCGCGGGAGCTAGTTGGAGACTGGCAGTAGCCTATGACTGAGGCAAGGTGGGGATAGTGGGTGGAGGGTTCCCCTGGGAAGGGGGAGACCCAGTGAAAGGGGCACCGAGGTCCTGGGAGTGACACGGGCCACTGGCAAGCCGGATCACCAGCCTGAAGAGGGCGCTCCAGACGCTGGAAGAGCTAATTCCCTGGATGACCAGCAGGAGGCGCCGCAGGGGTGAGTCCGCACTCCCTTACAGTATCAGTGAGACTTGCTTTCACTCATTAGGACAATATGATAGTAGTGTCAAAAATAAGGCGTTAGTATCTGTGTATCCAGTAGGACAGTCAAAGTAGAGTGACTTGCTGTGAAAACCCTGCAAAAACCCAACAAGCTGGTAATATTAAATCATATGTACATAAGTGGAGCTGTGCGAATAATTGTTTTTTTGATTTGCTGGCAATTTCTGAAAAAAAATAAGTCATTTTTGGTTGAACCAAAAATGATTTTTTTCTGAACTTTAAGCAAATCAGAAGTAACACAAAATTATTTTGGGTCAAATAAAATGCTAAAAAAATATATATAAATTGTTTTGGTCTAATGAGCCCTGATATGAATTCACAAATCATTCGATATCACTGAATCTGCATTTTTCACCCAAAAAGTTGTCTGAAAAACTTTGCCCAGCCCTATACATCAGGGGTAACTGAATTTCGCACTAAATTCTGCTTGCTTCTGCATGTCTTTTCAAGCTACCAACTGAGGTGCAACATCCACATTGCTATTAGTGCGATAACTCAAGCCCTGGTAGAGCAAGTCTGTGTATCTGGGCTTGGAGACTTGTTCCCAGCTGCAGTATAGCCATACCTCCAGGGCCCTGGCCCAGCAGAGCTGGTGCAGCTCCACTGCTGAAAAGATGTCACCATTTGAGTGGCATACACCCTCTGCAAGCTATGGAGCAGTAATACAAAAGCTCCCCCTAGCATCACTGGCTTTTGGGGACTGTGGAGGAGCAGTAGTAGCTACTAGCAATCTTTCGCCATGGAAAGAGAGTACATTGGCCACAGGTTCTGCTATCACAAGTGAGCCTGGAAGGATTCCTAAGATCTTGAAAAGCCCTCTAAATGCACAGGCCTATGTCAGCCTCTGTGTGTAGAGTTCCTTAATTTATGTAATGAAGTTAGGGTTAAAAATCACAAGCTGCAAAATTTGAGAAGTGACAGACTAATGTCTTCAGCTATCTTAGGTCTTCATAACAATTTCCATTTCTACTACCTGAGTGCCACCTAGCAAAATTGAAATTTGCATCGTCAAGGCCCTAGCTGACTTCATGGCCTTCATGTTTTCAGACTCCTTTCTGTCTTAGGTTATAGGAAGCTCTGCTTGGAGCAGGATTTTGTTTTTGTATAATTAATTCTGCTTATGTTGGAAGGACTTTATCTGTATTATGAGTTTCCCTAAACTTAGTTACCATTTTGATAGTTCATATATCAAATCAGTATATACAATAAAGATAGATGCTAAAGGAATTTCAGCACACTGAACTTCTGGTTTGTATGGGTATTATTGAGACATCTAAAATATATAAACAATTGTAACCCCCTCTCCATGATTGATGGGAAATGCAGCAAAGACCTAAAGGAGCCAAAGTTCAGAATGTCTGTTCATGCTTTGCTGAATCCATCTGTGTTAGCCAAATAGTCTGTGTCATTTCAAAGAACACTCATCTCCAAGCAAACTGCTAGTAAAATATGTTTTCAATAAAAGTGACTAAAATGTGCTAGACAATGCCTTTTGGTTCTTAGGTAGAGACAGACTTTAATGTGTGCTTTTGTTACCTTGCCAGCACATTCTGTCAACCTACATTTCACTTACAGCAAGTGTGCAGCATTAATGCAAGCATCCATGAAATAGTATCTTGTACAAATCAAAAGATCTTATAAATGTACACTTCTATTACCTTATGAGTTATTAGGAATATTCTGAAATGCTTTCTTTTTTTTATTCAGATGGGCTGGATGTTCAAATTCTAATTTAAGAATCACCACAGATTAAAATGATGTAAAGACTCAGAGCAACCTACACAACTTCTGTTGTGCCTAAAGGGCCAGATTTTCAAAAGAACTCAACGCCCAGTAGCTTCTGGCTAAAAATATATATTATTGCAAGGGCAGCCTGGTGACCTACAAGAATAAATACAGAACTAGACACCTGACTTCAATTATTTGTCCGATGTCTGGGAAAACTGGGATGATTAAAATAATACTTTTCAAAATGTAACAAATTCGGCCTTTGTTGAGCTTCTGGAATGTTTGACTAATTTATCTACTCTTATAATTGTGTGCTTTCCTGGGTAATCAACAGGGACTGAAATAGAAAGTGTCAGAATACTGTAATAAGGGCTCTTGTCTTAATTCACTGCTGGACCCAGGAGGAGAAGCGCTTGTAATTTCTCAAGGAAACCTGACCAATTTTACAGACTCAGGAGGTTCAGAAAAGCCCCCCAAGCTTTTCACTGCTTATCTGGAGCAAACTCAAGTTCTGAAACTTTGAAGGTTCGCCTATCACTTGTCTCAGGAGTCCTTGGGCTGGAAAGACCTGAGGCAAGGCAGTCAGCCTTTGAAAGTGAGGGGAAAGTGTGTCTTGAATCACTCTGCAGAAAGTGTCTTTTTGGATGATTCAGGAAAACAACCCATAGACTGGCAATGAGTTGGAGGGTGAGATACTCTGTGAAATGGAAAATAGCAAGGAAAACAATCCCCTTTGATCCCAAATGAACATGGCATTTTTCTGGTAAAGGAGAAAAATAAAAAAAAGGAACCATAAATGTATGCCAGAAAGCTTTCCATTCCACCAGGATGCTTATTCTTGAAACTGTATTGTTCCCATTTAACAACGAAGACCAACCTATTTAATGTTTTTTGTTTTAAAAGCAGCAAGTATTTTGCCCAGCCATGAGGGTATTCTATCTACTCCAAGTGCAAGAACTGCAGCTAATGAAATGGAACAATCACAATGAGGCGTCTGCATTAGGGTCTCTGTTGCTGCTGCTGAATATGAGGCAAAACCAAGGCCAGGAGATTTGTTATGTGACAGTGAGAAGGAAAAAGGAAGAAAGGAGGTGGGAGTAAGACTAAGTGCAAAAACATAATTGAATGCTTGAGCCTTTTTTCTAAGAGTCTGAATAAGAACAAAAGAGAAAGGAAGGCATGGATTAAACAATATAATGTTCTTAGAGCAAACCCTGCAAACACAGCTAATTATAGATTTGATATATTTCTCCAGGCTGCAATTTTTAGTAGTTTTATTATTCTAAAGCATAATACATCATCAGATACTTTCCACATTATAGTCATTTAACATCTCCAAATTACAGTCTTCAGGCCTGAATTTGGGATTTGGTCTAAGTAGCAGAGTAGCAACTACTGGAAACGTTGTGATGGATGTCAAATATTACATGGTTCATATTGCTGAACTAGACAGCACAAAGAAAGATGTTGTTACAGTTCTAAAACTTTAATCTACCCACCTCCTATTGTTTGGAAGTGAACAACCCATTCAGTCTCCCTTGAATATGCATGTTAATAATAGGATCAGAGGCTTTTTTTTTTTTACAGTAACAAAGCCATGGTGCCAGCTGGATGTCAGGTTAGTGACTTTCTTTGAAATGTAGAGGAGTTTGCCAGAGATTCAGAAGAGACATCACTGGATGTCTTAATAATATGAGCTTGGGTCTGCAGTCACCTGTAAGGCTCCTCAGGCTCACAGATAAAGCATTTCCCTATTTTACAAATCTAGTTTATTGTTGTGAATGGTACACAGGCAAGCGTTTATGTACTCGTAGACTTGCCAAAATTTTGTTTTGGGTCAAATTCTCTGCTGGCTCTGCTCTGAAGTCAGTGGTGGTGTACAAACAAAGAAATTGGTAATAGCTGTTTTGCTAAAGTTTACCAACATCAAATATCTTCAGCCTTCCTTGGAAAGGTAAACAAACATATGGTTCATACCTTATAGGATGACAGCTGGAAGAAAAGGAAAGCAAAGCCTTTCTTTCCGGAGGAGGTTGGCCTGGGAAAAGGAGGTTACATATTCCCCAATGAGCACTACTTGCACCCCTGAAATGCAGTCACTTCTGCAATGTGAGAACAGGTATCATGTGGGCACTTGGCACACAGGAAGTTGATGGGAGAGAAATGTTTGGTCAAGCACACACACATAAGCTTCTGCACAATTGACAATGCCATGGCAATTTAAGTAATATTCACACAGAGAGCTCTCAACCCACAAAACTCAGACCATAAGTTACATGCAATCCTAGAAGAACTGAGTCAACCCTACTGTTTCAGAGACCTTGAGTGTTTCAGACTTAAGGGCTTGGCCAATAAGCCAGCTGTTTCAAAACCACTTTTGTTTGATTCTGTATCATGAATCTTATTAGGCTTACACTGTATACTGAACTCTCCTGGTCGGACCACTGACTGAAGGATTCCTGTGGAACACCTTGATAGACATCCAGGGAGACACAGACTTAGGATATGTAAAGAAAATGGAGTGAAAGCCCTTTTCCTGAACCCCATTAGAGAAATGGGCTTTTGGTGGTGTGATGGGTTCGGTCACAGAGACCTCCTTGGGACTGTCACCTGACGTGCTGAGATTACCTCTGAGCCCGTTTTCCCTGCCAGCTTGGGACTCCAGAACCCTGCCTTGTTGAGACAGACATGATAGCCTGCTGCAACACAGACCCAGGTATGGTCCACACCCCAAAAGCTGCAGGCTTTAACCAAAAACTGCTCAGCAGGTCACCATTTCCAGCACCCAGCTCCCAATGGGATCCAAACCCCAAATAAATCCATTTTTACTCTGTATAAAGCTTATACAGGGTAAACTCATAAATTGTCCACCCTCTATAACTCTGATAGAGAGAGATGCACAGCTGTTTGCTCCCCTAGGTATTAATCACTTACTCTGGGTTCATTAAAACAAAAGAGATTTTATTAAGTATAAAAAGTAGGATTTAAGTGGTTTCAAGTAATAATAGACAGAACAAAGTAAGTTACCAAGTAAAATAAAGCAAAAACATGCAAGTCTAAGCCTAATACATTAAGAAACTGTTTACAGGTAAAATCTCACCCTCAGAGAAGTTCCAATAAGCTTCTTTCACAGACTAGACTCCTTCATAGTCTGGGCCCAATCCTTTCCCTTGGTGCAGTCCTTGTTAGTTCAATCTCAGCTGGTAACTAGGGGATTTCTCATGACTGGAAGCCCTCTTTGTTCTCTTCCACCCCCTTTCATAGCTTTGGCACAAGGTGGGAATATTTTCTCTCTCTGGATACCCCACCCCTTCTTCTAAATGGAAAAGCACCAAGTTTAAGATGGATTTCAGCATCATGTGACATGGTCACATGTCCTGTGAAACCCCCAACCTCCATTCTTCCTGGGCTGGCTTACAGGAACACAGGAAGGCTTGCAAGTAAACAGAGCCATTTACAACCAATTGTCCTAGTCAATGGTAGCCATCAAAATTCTAAACCACCATCAATGGCCCATACTTTGCATAATTAAAAAAGGACCCCAGAGTTATACTTTATATTTCTAGCTTCAGATACAAGAATGATACATACATACAAATAGTAGAATATATTCAGTAGGTTATAACCTTTGTTATGATACCTTACACGAGACCTTTTGCATAAAGCATATTCCAGTTACATCATATTTACACTCAAACATATTTCCATAAAATATATGGAGTGCAACGTCACAGGTGGTACTTGCATGTACTTTTCCACAAAGCAGCAAGGAATATTTGCAAAGGGGGGAGGGGTTATCCCCCAAAGCACTGCTTTTGTAAGGACTTGTGCTTTGGGCCATTGGAGAGGAGAGAAAAGAATCTGCATGGTAAAAGAGAAGGTTGGGAGATACACTTAGCTACACTGTCTAACAGCAGAAACAAACAAGAGCAAAGTTGGAGGAGGAAAAAAACCCCTCTGAAAATAATTTGTGGCTTCTGGTAATAAGATTGGGAAGAGAAGAAAGTCATACTGACCAGAATGAGTAGAACTGCAATTAGCAGTAGCAGGTAACTGAAGAGTAGTGAGAATTCCCCTCCTCCACAAAGATTTCAATATTTCATTTCCCTTTCCTATCCTAATAAAAAGTGGGTATAATATGAAAAGTTGTAAGCTCAAATGCCACCCTCCATCATCTAACTGTCATGGGAATATGAGACATTAATACAGGGGTCGGCAACCTCTGGCACGCGGCTCGCCAGGGTAAGCACCCTGGCGGGCCGGGCCAGTTTATTTACCTGCCGCGTCGGCAGGTTCGGCCGATCGCGGCTCCCACTGGCCGCGGTTCGCCGCTCCGGGCCAACGGGGGCAGCGGGAAGCCGCAGCCAGCACATCCCTCGCCCGCGCCGCTTCCCGCTGCCCCCATTGGCCCGGAGCGGTGAACCGCGGCCAGTGGGAGCCGCGATCGGCCGAACCTGCCGACGCGGCAGGTAAATAAACTGGCCCGGCCCGCCAGGGTGCTTACCCTGCCGAGCCGCGTGCCAGAGGTTGCCGACCCCTGCATTAATAGGATAAAAACATGAAGGATAAATATGAAAAGAGACAAGGAAGTGACAAAAGTTTGGTTTAGAGCCTGAAGTGCAGATGATTATTCTTTTGAAACATTTATTGTAGTAACACTTATAGGCAAGGTGAGCTGTACAGTGCTAAGTGTTGTAACAACAACACAAATGTCAATAATGGGTTTTGTACTAGTAGTGGGACCTCTCAAAGATTTGAAATTTCAAGTGTTTTCCAGAGCTTTAAACACATCCAGGTGCAGAACTCAAAATATAAACACCGAGCATGAGTGTATTGTTGTGTGTTAAATTGGTGATCTCACTCAAGAACCAAAACTTAAAGGTGAACATTTATATGTATTAACTTTCCCTGGTCAGTATCCCATCCTATAATTTGCTATTTCTGAATGCTGGCATAATTCGTCATGAACTCCCTAGACCATTAGGCATGAAAAGCCATACAGCATTTAATAGCAAGGCATTTTTCCATTGACTGCACTCAGTCTTGAATTTGACATATTACTTCAGTGTCAATAATTTCAACGCTCCATTCATACATCTCCTCAAATGGGAATCTCCACTAATTTTTCTATATTCCTTTTGCAAATGGCGGCGTTTGAAGAATACAGCTTTTCTCCATCACTGTTAAGAGACTGGTCCATGGGCAGTCAGGCCCAGTGGACATAGCAAGAATCAGACTGTAGATCCGATCCAAACGTCAGAGCCAGAACTGGGAGTCAGTAGCCATTTCTGGAGTCAGAGCCCGGATCAGGAACCAGGGTCAGGGTGAGGAACAAGGGGAGGTAGCAGGGACTGAGCAGCAGCAAGGTGGGTGAACAAGGGAGGAATGGGATTAGTAGTAGGGCTGGAGCAAGGCAAGGAGCAACAGACACAGGGAGGATTGCAGCTGCAGGCATGAACACATTGAACATCCAAAGAGCCACTGTTGCTGGGCTTAAAAGCCAGCTGGCTGCCTTTCCTGACCAGTCAGAAGGTGCAGTCAATCAGGTAGCCTGCTGCAGGCCAGCTGTACTTGCTGGGTTCCCAGTAGACTGACTCTACAGCAGGCCCTGATCCCTGACAGTCACAACCCAGCTACTCCTTTTGCTTCAGCATGCAGCAAAGCCATAATCTGGTGTTGGTGACATCTTTGTGGCCAGGGAAATGACTGTTACAGATTCAGTGTTTTGTGGCTTTGGTGCAGAATTGAAGAGGAAAAAAACAGGCTGAGTAGCAAGCAAAGATCAAAAACAAAGAGCTTCAAAAATGAGTAAATATGGCAAAAATACTTTATAAAGGGAAGTAACTTACATCAGAACCTGACCCTAGATGTTTATAAGTTTTAGAAATGAGAATCTAAGAGAATGAGAAAGTCATCGGTGAGTGTGAGCTGAACAAAGAAATCAAATTAATAACAACTGAATGTAATCTTGGAGAGGGTACCATTGATGTGTCTTTCAGATTAGAGCCTGCAAGCTCCCATTGCAAACATCCTCCTGACAACGAGCATCTTAAAAATGTCCCTTTTATATTGTTTAATTTCCCAGGGTAAATTTCATTCATTCATTTTAATAGTTCTTTGTTTTCACTGAGCCCAGTACTACTATCAGCTGCCTGTATGAGACTCTCTTTCTCTCTGCCATAGTCTGACAGATCAAAACTATGTGAATGATATGATATAATGATGTAATTAAAATAATTTCTAGAATTTCTGGAGCTTGTTAGTTACACAGTCCAAGACAACCACCCACCTCAGTATCCACTCACTGAAGTAACATAACACTGGAAAAATTCTGGTTGTTGGATTTGGTATATATATTCAGAGCACTGCATATTCCGTAGCAATATTCCTTCATGTTCCCCAGTTTTGACTCCTTTCCCATCCAGTAACATCACAATTTTGCTTCTAGACCAGGTAATATTGGTATCACCATTGATTAAGGGCTTGTCTACATGAACAATTGTTCACGGCAAGATGGGGTGTGAATCTACTCCCCACTATTCTGCTGTGGAGTAACTGTCCATGTGGACCCTGCTAATGTGCCTTGACAGTTCATTAATGCACTTTGATCTAGTCCTCTTTGAAACAGGACTAGATCAAAGTGCATTAATGAACTGTCAAGGTACATCAGCAGGATCTACACAGACCGTTTCTCCACAGCAGGCTAGTGTAGGGTAGATTCACACCCCAGCTTGCTGTGAACTAATATTCATGTAGACAAGTCCTTAGCCTTCCTTATTTCTATGTCCCAGATAACAGCAACCCAATGAAAGCACCTAGAAGCCCCAGTCATGGGCCAAAACTCTATTGTGCCAGGCACTGTACAGACAACAAAAAAGAAGATCCCTTTCCCAAAGCACTTACAATTGTCCATTTTAAAATGTAGGACATCATAGCTAAGAAATGGGCACTGAGATGGAGAAAAAAGGGCTAAAGTAGCCAACTAGACCCTCCAGATTGTGTATTGGGCTACAATAATTCTGGGTAATTTTGCATTTGTTTTCCTGATCTTCTGTGGCCTCATTCTTGTGAGGGCTGGTCTACACTGGGGGCGGGGATCGATCTAAGATATGCAACTTCAGCTACGCTATTTGCATAGCTGAAGTCGAAGTATCTTAGTTTGACTTACCTGGCCATCCTCCCGGCGGCAAGTCGACCGCTGCAGTTCCCCCATCGACTCCGCTTACTCCTCCTGCCGAGGTGGAGTACGGGCGTCGATTTGGGGATCGATTTATCACATCTAGACGATCCATGATAAATCGATCCCCGATAGATCGATTACTACCCGCCGATCCGGCGGGTATTGTAGACGTGGCCTGAGTGAAAGGTGTTTGCATAAGAGAAAGTTAGCTAGAACCCCTTTAACCTATTCATGCTTAAATTATATGGGACAGATAACTGTTAAAGACAGTTGTGAAAGTCTGACTAACAAGGAGCCATACGCAATGGTTGTAAGGCATGCTGTAAGTAGGAAGGAAAAGCCAATAGAGGACATGAGAGATAGGACAGAGAGGAAAGTACCACAGAAGGAAACATGGAATGGTGCCTCTCCTAGATTAGAGTCACTGGTCTATATACCAATATACTTTTTTCCCCCAAGAATACTGAATTCAGAACCCAATTCCTATATCTGCCAGCCTTTTTTGTTTAGGAATATTAATATCCAGCTAGGAAGTGTGATGTCCAGCAACACAAACTGCTACCATTTTTTGTGTTGTATATGGGTATAATTATCCTCCGCAAAAATTCAAGAGGAAAATGAAATGTCTGGCTCCTGACTGTAAATGGTAAATTCATTGTTGGATTGGAACTAATAAAAGTCACAGTTGTCCGGTATCTGCCAGTTAGCAGCATGAAGAGAAATCTGATTGCAGAGAGAAACAAAGGCAAGATGTGGAAAAGGGAAATACATACGTTTTCCTGTGATTCAGAATGCCCAATGTGGATGACTGATCACTGCACATAAGAGGAGGAAAAAATCCCACATGCTGGAGGAGTGTGAAGAAAGTTGCTTTTAAATTCAATTACAGATTGTCCAAAGTTCACCAAAAGGTAAGAATTTCACATCCCAGAGAGTAACAACTGTTTGTCATTACAAATAGGGGTTAGATTTGAACTGGTGACCTCAAGGTGAAAGGATATATATTCTATTACTAGTCCCTTAGGCCATGCAGTCCCTGGGTGCAACTACTCTGAGAAAGCAGAGAAAGCCATCATCCACCAGATCAGTTTGAACTTAATCAAGTGCTCTAAACAAAAGAAAAAAATTATCCTGAATCTCAAATCAAGTTTCTTTCTTTACTCAGCCCTGAGATGCTGTTAACACCAGGGGCAATGTTACCCTGACTTATTTTTATTTACCATTTATAGTCTCATTAAAAACAAAGCAAAAAACTTTGGAAGTTGTAGTTCAAAAACAATACAAGAATTCTTAAATAACTGATTAATTATCCTGGGTAAGAAACCAATACTAGACTTACACATTTGCCTAACTTTACTCACTGCAAGTAGTCCCCCAAGAAGACTAATCACAGCACATATGGCTAAGCACATGCAAAAGTCTTTCAAAGATCAGGACATAAAGATATACTTGTTAGGCATTCACACTGCCTGTCAATTTGATGCAATAGATAGCAAACCAATTATGTCCATTTTTTCCATCATTAACAACAGTTGGGAAACTTACACTACTGTTTATATAATTACTGAATTTTGACAAAAGACTTTTCTAGGGAGCAGCACATGGTTACTCCAGGCTGATTTGACTCTGTGACATCTTTTCCTCTTTTTTCCTGAGCCATAATTTTGAATTACCAAGAACATGGGCTTACAAAGAATGCAGATTCTTTTAACCTTTTAAAGTAGCATATTAGCTTATGGTTTCAATTCCTATATTAAATTCAACAGAGTGCAGAGCAGCTGGAAATTTTCTGTAGCACAGTTTCTGACAATTTTGGGTCAGATTCTGATCTGTGTTACACCACTGTAAATCCAGAGCTATTCCACTACTGTTAATAACGCTGGAATGTTTACAGGTGTAAACAAGATCCGAATCTGGCCTCAATGACAAATGAGTAATTGGCAGTGACCTGAAGTTGGGAAATGGCTAATTCGCTAAGTCTGATCGTCTAGCAAAAAAAAAAAAAAAAAAAAACCACAAACAAAAAAACAAAACACACCACCAAAAAACCCAACCAATCAACCAACCAAACAAAAACCCAACTCACTGTTTTTCCAGATTGCTCTTTCTTTCTGGGATAATTTCATTAAAAATGCTGAAATATTTAAAGGCCTCCTGGAAACATTTAAATTAAAAAATCATTCAACCCAAAATGAAGAAAATAATAAATATGAGAAGAGATTCAGGTGTCAATTTCTTTCTTTAGAAACATTAAAATGCTATTGGTAAATGCAGGCACAAATCATAAGCAAATCACTGTTAATAACTAAACTCTCTGTAAAGTACAATGGTTACAGTAAATGTCAGAACACATCTGCTCTATTTAAAAATTAACTATATCATTAAAGTTATATTACTAGTTAATTTCTGAAAATGTTTAATTATTAGCGAGGTAACTTTCCAGCTTCCAGAAAAGGATTAGAAGCATTGTGCTTCTATGCTTGGATCTTCCTTTTCCAGTTACTTTAAATTTTAAGAGGATTATATTTTCAATTATTTTGGAGATTAAGCATAATATCTATCATTGTTATAGATGCAAAATCATCAACCTTTGTGTCAAGACAAACTGAACCCAATTTTGCCAAGTCTGAGCATCTTTAAATAGTATTTTCCCCCTTTAAAAGAGGGACATCAAAGAAATTGTGCCCCACTTACACCTATAGCAGTAAGCATAGCCCAGAATATTTCTTCAAAATGATTTAGCATTCCATTATATCCGCCTCCTCCCCATCATTTGCTTCTTTTAGTACTTAGAACCAGATGAGTGTAACTGGTGACTTTTAATTTAGAAATGATCAACAATTAAGCTATCCTAACTTTAGCAATATTACCCTTCTAAAAATGTTTTCAGATGTAAGTTACAAGAGGTTTTAGCTCATTATACCTGCCTATAGTTTAATCTGAGGACTTTTCAATCTGTAGCTGCTAAAGCAGAAATATTAGAGGCAAGTACTCAAGGGGTTTTGCATGAGCTGTGCTTTATGATTTCCCATTAACATTCTTCTAATGGCTCTCCAATCCACAAAATGCATTTTTTTTGAAGAGCCTTAACATATCAGCAGAGGCAGAATGACAGCTACATAAAACCAAAGCAGTTTTAATACAAATAAATCAAACATCTTCCTATTCAGAGCTAGCCAGGTACTATAATGCAACTTAACCTAAGTACTTGTACAAATACATTCAAATGGTTAATTGCCTTATTTTACAGAAGGTAAACTGACAATACTTGCACCTGACAGCTCTAGGTGGATGAAACGTTTATCATTCAAATCAGAGTTATAACATGAAAGCAAAACAGAGACATGGACGTAAGAGAAGAGATAGTGAGGAAAAATACTTCTTAATTATGTTGTGGACACTTTCTCTAATGGATTGTTCTCTTAATTCAACCAACCTGCCAGCATGCTCTAGAAACTGATCAGCAGCTGCACACAGCCCTGTGCTTATCTGGTATACAGATGCACCTGTTTGCATACTTTAGTGATCCAACAATTGACTGTTGTGGCAGAGGGTGCATAGGAAGAAGGAAAAATCATTCATTCATTCACAGACAGAAGCTAGTCTACATGCTGTTAATGATGACTGTGGCACCAGGTCAGAGAAATGGAGGTTGCTTCACATCACTCAGCATAAGCCTTCTGGATAATCAAGTAGAAGCAATGGCAGGTTCCAGAGAAAGGCTGACCCAATCACTCTAATAGCACTGGTTTCAGAGTAATAGCCGTGTTAGTCTGTATCCGCAAAAAGAACAGGAGTACTTGTGGCACCTTAGAGACTAACAAATTTATTGTAGCATAAGCTTTCGTGGGCTACAGCTCACTTCATCGGATGCATGTAGTGGAAAATACAGAAGGAAGATATATATATA
>QXTE01000174.1:1903591-2135235 GCA_003942145.1 Platysternon megacephalum
TTAGAATTAATTTGCAAATTGGACACCATCAAATTAGGTTTGAATAAAGACTGGGAGTGGATGGGCCATTACACAAAATAAAACTATTTCCCCATGCTTATTCCCCCTCCCCCCCCAGTTCCTTATATCTCCTTGTCAAGTGCTGGAAATGGGCCATTTTCATTACCACCACAAAGACTTATTTTTCTCTCCTGCTGACAACTGATCACTCTCCTTATAATGTGTATGGTAACATCCATTGTTTCATGTGTGTATATATCTATCTATATATTTTCCTTCTGTATTTTCCACTACATGCATCCGATGAAGTGAGCTGTAGCCCACGAAAGCTTATGCTACAATAAATTTGTTAGTCTCTAAGGTGCCACAAGTACTCCTATTCTAATAGCACTGTAGCTGCAGTGATGCAGTCACATGAGGATGTATTTAAAGGGAAAAGGTAGATGGGGTTTTGATTCTGGCAAGGATAGTCTCCGCTTGGACAATAACATGGTGTACATACGCATCACAATGTTTAATATTAATAATCACAGAACTAATAACTAGGAAAGAGTCATAGACTCAACCCTAGGGGTAGACAGAGTCAACTCAGTAGCCACTGCCAATAAACAGTTTCTTATGAAAATTCCACCTGATAGTATAAGGTGGAATGTTAAGTATATGAGAGACTTTTTACATGTAGAAATTGTCAGAGTCTCAAATACAAGCATATTAGCTGACTCAGTAGGGACATTTTGGCCCTGATCTACAAAAACACTTATGCATGTGCTTAACCCAAACCATGAGAGTAACTCCTTTGATTTTAATCAGTATGAAGGCTTTCATGGATACTCTTTTGGGTCTTGCCTTAACTAGGAAAAATAATGTTCCCCCATTTCAGCTGTGTGCAGTGTCCCTTTGAAATTGGTGGCAGGTGACCAGGAACAGAGAGGTTATACCCTACGCAGTTTTTGAATAGCCCTCTCACTGGGGTTGGGCTGGCAACATCCACCCTTGGAATCAGGGTTTCTTTGTGATCTGCTATGGGCATTATGCTAGTCACCTTTTTCCCTTGGGGGTGGGGAAAGAATGTTCCCCCTCACTCTCAGATTGGCGAAGGCAGGGTGGATTGTTTCACCTTCCCCACGACAAGTCAGAGAACCAGTGGGGTGGGCAAGGGGGTTAAGTTAAAATCAGGGCCGGCTCCAGGCACCAGCTGACCAAGCAGGTGCTTGGGGCGGCCACTCGGGANGTCTTAACTAAGTGACTTAAAAAAAAAAAAAAGAGCAGATGTGCAGTGCAGATACTCATGACAGAAGGGACATAGTGATCAGATAAAAGGGACTGGAAGGGGATTTAAAGGAAAGTATCCCTTAAGAGAGTTGAGGAAGAGGGGCTTAGGGCCTCTAACATCTGGTACAGCAGGAAGCCAACCTCCCTCCTTTTCCAGCCTCCTTAACCCTCATACAAGGAGAGACTAGCAGGGTCCCAACAATGGGCTGGCTAGGACCAGGCTGAGAAAGGTGATGGCTGATAATAACCCTCCCAAATAGGTGGAAACGATTAAGTTAATAACAATGACCTGCACTTTACAATTTATTGCGGGGTACTCCCAGATATTTCAAATGAATAACATTGTGGCCTAATTAAACCACCATCACCTCCTGGCTTTCTTCCAGCATAGCCAAAGGTATTTTCTTAACTCAAATTAAGATTTAACCTTAAGTTATTAGATAGATTTCAACTAACGCAGACTACAAACTTTGCCCTAACTAGAATTTTATCTCTAGTTAGCTAATTGGAAGAAAGAACACACCATTTTTCTTAGCAAAGGTTCAGCCATAAGTAGAACTCCACAGTCACTGCTAGTAAATTGACCTTCCTATTTTTCTTGTACAGCAGCAAGTGCTAAGAGTGACTTAAGTTCCTCTAAATTGTTTTCTTTTAGTGTTTTTGGGAAGTGGCTACATTATATTTAATTTTCTACTCCCACTGTCCCAATGACTGTGTTTTGAAGCTTAGGAACAGTAATCTCAAGTTAAAGCAAAGGATATATAAATTTGCTTGTCTAATAAAATTGTGGAATATGTACTTAGAGACAAGAAGAGCAATAATGAGTCAGGCTTACAAAAAGTAATTATAATTAACTTAAGATAAAAAAAACAGACTGACAGTAAAAAACAAAACAATCCCCCATCCCCCCCCAAAAAATACAAAAATAAACATTCCCTAGTTAAAATTCTAAATTGTGATATTCTGATCATAGTCTTTGTTTAAGAGATTGTATTGAGCTATGTTGGTAGGTGACTAGAAGACAGAATCCTGATTGTGATATCACACCACTGATTGAAGTTATTTAACCCAGACGTATATCACAATAAAATCAGGTCCAGAGGCTTTGTGTCTTAATTTTTTAGTTTAAGATAGCTGGACCTTCTCATGTACTTTCAGCTCTCTGGTGCATAATCAGAAGTCCAGACCCATTTTTCCTCTTAAAGAAGGAAGAATTCAGAAGCCTAAGTAAGCGATCTACACTCGGGTGTAGAAAAGCCATGCACCCTACATTAGCTGTCTGAGTATAGAAACAGAATGAGCATGGCAAATGGTGAAAACAGGTGTGCAAGTGATGTTGATTCAAAGAGTACTACGCCTTTTACATTACAGAGGAATACACTTAAAACAGCTAAGTGATCCCCAATGTAGGAAAGGAACCAGAATAATGCTTTGTCTAATTTTCCAGCTTAGTTTTTGTTGTTAGTCTCCTAACAGAGAAATCCGGCAAGTTTGAATCATGCCTATGCTGATGTTCTAGAAAGTTTTATTTCTGCATCCTGCACACTTCCCTTGCATGCCAGGGAATCCAGGAAGGAATCATTCCTCCCCAAGAGTGTATGAATGATACTGTAGTTCAACCCCTCCAACACAAAACTGTGGCGAAAAACGCCTTAATCTTGTTGCCTGTGAAGCCACATCCAGTTGATCTCATTCTTCATGCATTTTGTATATTGCCAAAGCTGACACACACACAGTGGAACTTTCAGCAACTCCATTAGGTGAGTCAAAGAAGAGCTTCCCTCTGGCCAGGCTAGTAGTAGGTGAATAAGAACAATGCTAGGCTTAGCTCCTTACAAAATTATTCTTTGCATGTATTACAGATCAGCACTAGTGGCTTGCAGTACGTGTTGCCTCGATACGAAAGATGAGACTGCAAACAGCAACATTTATATAAAAGGTTCAGATCTGATTGTAATGGTGAATAAAAGTAGTAGATGGATACAGGGTTCAGCAGTACAGTAGAACAGCCAGCTTGGGATGTTTCATCAGCATTCTGTCCATTGGGCAGGAAACTGGTCTGGAAGAGGCTGCTCTGGACCTTCTTCAACTCGTTAAGTGAATCCACTTATTTCTAAGACAAGAAGCCAACAGTAAAGTTGCTGTTGCAGACCAAGCTGTGGAGTTGTGTGACCACTGGCAATGGTGCCTATGTCAGCCAGCAAGAGTGAGGAGAATTTGGTGGGGGAGTGCTGAGGGGGAGGAATAGAACAAAGTCACCATCTGTTTTTAAAACCATATTTGGGACTGCTTTTGATGAAATATTGCATTTTTGATAAACAATTTTTTGTGTGAAAAGTGTCTGATTTCTATAGAAAAGTGTGACTTTACTGAAAAAGAACCAAAAACTGATGCAAAATGGCCAGAGACTCTCATGATGTACTGTGGTGGCACAAGAGGGGAGACCATAGGGCATCATGAAGATGATGTCCAGCCAGGGAGGTGAGCCTATAGAGGAGAATGAGAGCTTGAGGCACCCAAACTACAGTTCCCCATTACGCATTGCAGGGGCATTTCCAAATCCAAGTTTTTGATTTTCAGCTGAAAGCTTTTTATTGATTTTTTTTTTAATTTAATCTAAATTTTCCATGGGGGGGAAAATTCCAACCAAATTTAACCATATTACATAGAAAACTATATGTCCTTGCTACAGAATTTTATAATAGGATTCAAAAACCAAATTCAATTTTATTGAATTATATAGGGTTTAAGCATTATTTCCATAAAATCCTATTACATTTCTACAGAACTATTTTGGTTTCATCTGCAGGGTGGATATGTACACAGATTATTCTTTATACATTTAAATACTCACAATGTAAGCAACATATTCAACTGTGGAAGAAGATACTTACACTTGTTCTGTTAATGACGCATTCTCCTTCAAAGATGATCAATGGTATTTGACAGATTCTTTCACACTTTGCATCTATTTTAAGATGCTTCCAGATACTTTGCTTCCATAAAATCAGACACGCGTGTAGGGCCTGATTTTCAAAACTCTGAGTACAGTGGCTGTGATTGTGTGCACTAATGGCCAGTGATGTCCAATCAATCAGTTTGTATGTGGAAATAAGTACTGGCATGTGTAATTAGTAATTGTAGGTCCAATTGCAAGCACATTTCTGTACACAATTATGCAGGCAATTTTGATAGGCCTTTAGTCCTTACCACCGTCAGTTCTCATCTTAAATTAGACATATGTGATCTATTTCCAATAATATTTATAAGCAAAATACAAAATTAGAGATGTACGTGAGCCACAAAATTCAGATCCAGGTTTTGAAATTATTTCCATCAATTTGTGGTGGTAGAGGAGCAGGCAAGATATGGTTCTGCTTAGGACCCATTTCTAATTAAAATGATGGCTGTTACTCAGAGCCACTAAATAGTGTGAAAGTCACCCTTACACTTCAACTCAATATAAACCTGTTTATATGGTATCAATAAACCTACCGATGTATGAACAGATTTTACTTCCAAAAGATTTTCTTCAGATGGAGGCCAAATTAAAAGTGAGCTGTCAATAGCATTAGCTTCAAAGGGCAGGGTATTTTTGTTTAACCATTTAGTACATTCTTCCTGAAAAACTACAAGTATGTTTATGGTTTATTAA
Organism: Platysternon megacephalum; assembly: GCA_003942145.1. Taxonomy (NCBI): domain Eukaryota; kingdom Metazoa; phylum Chordata; order Testudines; family Platysternidae; genus Platysternon; species Platysternon megacephalum. The sequence continues at coordinate 1,908,519 of QXTE01000174.1, forward strand.
TCAATCATGTCAAGATGATTCTGAAACAGGTATAAACTAAAGTAGCTCTAATGCTTCATTATAAAGAAACCAAGAAGTGATTTGACCCTGGTATCTATCTAAACTGACCCTTTTTTCCCCACTCAGAGGACTCCCTGGTTTTCTACTGAACAGGTATGTGACATTTCGTTACATGAATTCTGAATAAAGGAGCTTACGTGCCACTGACTAGGAGAAGATGCACAGCTGTAGATTTTAAGTTAGGCTGTCATCTCTCTTTTCGTGCATGATAATAGCTCAGAATGAGTCAAACATTCCTCATTGATAACAACCATTGTGTTTCTTCCAGTTTTAACCAATATTCATGAAAAAGGGTAAGAATGTGTTAAATCAGAATAAATCCCAATTGCAGAATAAATGGTCATTTTCGCAAAGTCATATTTTTCTAAGAAAACATATTGTAAAATGGCATTACAGGATATTCTCAGTATAATGGCTTGTACTGGTCACTGGGGCCCCAAGTAAGGGGCTTCACAGTCATGATGCAATCTGTTTAGCCGTGCTCTTAGTGAGAGGCCTACTGAGAAAGATTTGGGAGTTACATCCCAGCTTCCTGAAATAATCTGACCCAACTGACCTACATTGATTCAAATCTTAAAGGAGCCAGGCTCCTTTTAGAGGGGAAAATCCCAAAGTTTGTGGAGTAGGAACCCAATTAATACTTCCCCTTTGTGCCCACCAGGAAAGTGTGTGCCTCCAAAGTGAACAACACTGACACAAGACACTTGTGCAAAAGGCACCAAGCCAATGATTGTTTCTTAAGGAGGTGGACTCACACACTGGTACAGGAGACATTCCAAGGCAGGTCAAGATTGGAGTGAAAATGGAGGGCTATCATGGTGGACAACTGAGAAGCATCTGCACTCTGGCAATTCAAACCTTATAGGGGTTACTCAATAGGGATGTAAATTATGGCATCCTCAAGACTGTCTTTGCCTGACCCAGTGGTGAACCAGCATCTTATGGCAGCCTCTGAATAGGTGAGGTGAAAGCTGCTTCCCTTCCATTTCTGCACCAACTCCTGCACAGGGTTGAGTGTGCCTCCATAAGACAGAACAGGGAGCTATGGAGGCAGAAGACCTGCTCTATTTATATTATTTTGTTTGGGGGATATATTGTTTGATTGTAGATTACAGAGTGTTAATCTGCATGAAGGGAATGTGTCCAGAGACTTCACTACTTCATGTTTAATTTTAGTTACACTAGGGAAAATAATCAGTAAATAAACCTGAAATGCCAAAGGTGGTTTCCACTGCTTAACTTGGGATTCCTGCTGAGCTTCTGACCAAGTCCCTGCCAAACTCAGCAATAACCTTAGCAGGAGGTGAAGGTAAGACAGTCTCTTTCCAAAATCAATATGCACACTTATAGTTAATATCTGCATTTTCCAATCTCTATTTTGTATATAGAGATTTGTTTTTCCAAAGGTTACTTTCAATATTATAAATCATTGGAAAAATAGAGTTGTCCGTGTCTGTTCTGTTTGATATCTGGGGCAAGTATCCCCTTAGGTAAAGCTGACAACCCTTCATAATAGTCAGCTATTACATTATTAATCTCTTCACTCATAAAATGTGCTATTCCTTTTATTACCTCAGTCAGCATGTAACCCACCTTCCACCTCTAGCTATCTTTAATAGTGTTCCGATTTAGGTTGCACAACTTAGTCTGTCAAATTCCTTTTGTACGTTTTCCCCCCTTCTCATTTGCTGACATGATTTGAAAACCCCACCTTAAAGTTTTGACAGTCTATTTTAAGATAAACATTTCTAGGTCATGTCCGAATGAGCTGTGGTAATTGAAGCCTTTAAAGACAATCAGCGCTTCCTAAGCTGATGGTCAGATATTGCTAACACAGTAGGGCTTAACTCTAAACCCTGCACACTACACAGAGATGACTCATTCCTCAGATAAAACATTCTAAAGAAAACCGATTTAAGCTATAGGCTGATAAAAAGATATGTAGATAAAGAGACACGTTATTAAATAGTGCACTGGATGCTGCATGTAGGTAGCAACCTTCCATTGGCAAAGGAATAGATTTGATGACCCAAGATGCCATTTCTTACATCTATGATTCTATTTTATAACAAACTTCCCCTGCTTGAAAATACCATATGGTAATAATGTGAGAACCATAAGGGACAATTTTCTGGCTAACTAGAATTTAATTTGTTTCTGTTAGTTAGCAGAAGGATTCACAAGGGTCCACTTAATCCCAAGCTCACCACATAGTATAGTTTAGAAAAGTTTACAAAGAGTACTTCTGTGGGAAAGAAAAGTTGGCAGAATCTGACTGCAATTACTCTGTGGTACTAATTAAACTTAGCCATAAAGGAAGTGGTGATATAATGGAACACTAAAATGAAAATCTGCTAATATATAGTCTTGTGGCCAAAGAACACACAAAAAGAACAGCTGAAATGTTGGGGCCAGCATGGTGATGTAGGTCTAATATACTAGTTTGGGTTTCTTGCTCTTCGTTTTTGCTTCTTAGGTCTGCAGGGTATGGAGCCTCTAGAGGAGGAAACTTTTTGAAGAATGGTGTTGACATGCCAAAAGGGACAAGACTTATCTAGGTCTCGTTATCTAGTAAAGTGGTGGCTGTGATGTGTGACTTTGAGGTTGATAGGCATGAAGTGGGGAGGAAATCATTTAGTGATGAGGGTGTGACACTCTGCCCCCATAGTCTTCATAGAGATATTGCTAAGATATGGGTTTGGCATAATTATGATATATTTTATGCATGTTAAGGCATGTGAGATAACATTGGAAAGGTTATGATTTATTGAATATGATTATCCTATTTGTATGCATGTATCATTTCTGTATCTGAAGTTAGGAATATTGACTATGTATCAATTACAATTGTGTTTACACCAGGGAAATGCCCACTAGACAGAATGCAATCAGTTTAGATGGCTAGCCAGGAACAAGTCAATGGACCATTAGGGAGAACAATAGGTCTTTGAAGATGCTAATCTCCTACCTTCCTGGAAAGCCTTCCTTTGGATGCTGCAAATACACTTTGAGTTGTGGCTACAGGGTCATGTGATCACATCACCTGATATTGGACTCCATGATAAAATTAGTACTTTTCCACTGACCGGGGAGGGGGAGGGGAGGGGGAGGAGGCTGGAAGACAAAGGGTTCCCGCCCGATGTAAAACCTATTTAAGGCAGGAGAGTGACATAATCGTGGTTGGTTCTTCACTGAATCCCCGCCCAAGATGACTGCTATAAACACCTAAGACTGAACTGGGGAAGAAAGGATTGAACCCAGGCTAGAGGGTGTCTGGCCTGTGAAAGAAATACCTGGAGTTTTTAGCTGCAAGCAAGAGCAGCTTGCCTTCAAGAACCTCTGTAATATGCCTAAAACAACATTTAGGATGAGAATTTGCTAGTTATAACCAATTTCTTTAGTATATTAAGCTTTGCTGTGCGTATCTTTCTCCACATTGAGGGAGGGGGCAAATTTCAATGAGCTTACACTGTATAGTTCTCTGTGCAGCGCAAGATGGTGTAATTCTGGGTTTGCACTCCGGCGGGGGGAGGGGTGCACTTGAGTATCTGGGCAGTTCCTTAGCTGAGCTTTCCCATGCAGAGCTCATCTCAGCATCTATATGAAACTGCAGCAGGGTGTGTCCCTACCTGTGTGTGCTGGTAAAGCTCAGTCTGAAGCCTGAGGGAGGGCTTGACTGGCTTGCCTCACCAGAAAAGTGTAAAGGGAACCTAGGCTGGTGGGTCAGGTGGGCTTATTGGTATCCCAGTTCCAAGTGGCACCCTTGGGGAAACTTGTCACAGAGGGGTCCACCAGGCTTTGATAGAGACAAAGAAGAAACACTGATGGTGAAATTAAAATTGGTTTGCAAGTATAACATTCAGTTGAGTATCTGTTATGCTTTTCTTTTATGTCAAGGCTAAAAAGGACAGTTAGGATAGGCTAATTTTTAAGTTGCTCAGAATGACAAGTGTTCTAATGGCAAAAAGATCTGCTTCTTGTGTAAAACTGCAATATTTGGTTTGCTCCTGAAGTGCATTCTAGATAATGAATAACAAATGTTTAATTTAACTTTAATAATCCTGAAGGAGCCTATCAGCATTTTGATCTTGAAATTGAGTTGTTCCCCACACAGTGTAATCAGCCATGTATAAGTCTCACATGCTTCCAGGCCCAGTATTGTCTTGTTTTACGTATATTATATGAAGGTTTTGATCCCAAGAAAGTTACCAATTGTAAATAAAGAAATTAAGTCAATAAAATCTTAATAATGAACATCACGATGCAAAGAAGATGTGGATCTTTTCCTATCATTTTCCTAAAATGCTAAAAATATATCCAATCAATCCTAATTTGCTACTTAAAATAAAGGAGAGTAGCAGAAAACTAAATGCAGTTTGTTTATTGTGTAAGATGGGGGCAGTTAAAGATCAATGTTTTAAGTGGAATATCCCTACTGGATGATAGTGTTATCACAAGGAAAGAGACTTATTGATATTTGATACTGCTCATCCACTATCCTAATCATTATTGTCAGAAAGTCTATTAAAGATCATAGGTCAAGAATCTAAAATGAAGTATGCTATAAAAAGAGAGCAAGTAAGGGGCATAGATGGACATACATGCTTGCAATCCTAGTTTCATGCTAGAATGCTTTACACTAAGAAGAGTATTAATGTTGCTAAGGTGTCATTTGATAGAATAATTAAAAAGCTGTAACCTAGAATAAGTCAAATCTTTCTAGTTTTAAAATATGTAAAAGGTTGACGTTTTAATATTTAAAAAAAATACTGAAATCAGCTACTCTATCCGGTATGAACCTATTCTGATATATATTTTGTTTAAAGATCATGCTCAACAACTCAACACATTAATGAGAAGTAGAGTTACCTTTTCCCCTCTTGATTTGGAGGGGCTTTTTTAAGTTTAAAAGAGAACCACACCCACTTCTCAACCCATCGAACAATTCACACGGTAAGAAGGTGCTTAGTTATCCCCATGAATAAGATGTGAAACGGATATTTAATTACAAGTGGCATTTTTGAGCCTAGAGCTAGAGGGAGTCATCTTACTGATCAGAGATGTCATCTGACACTCTGTGGAAGGGACTGTAAGCCAAGTTGTCTGCTTAGAGAATGGCTTGACACTAACAAAGGGACAAATATAGCCCAGTTTTACATTGGCTTCTTCAAGCACACACCCATTTGCAATAATGCCCTTTCATGCAGTTCAGCAGGGGATGAGGTTGCAGTGGCAAGAACCTCTTCCTGGAGGTGAGTCACAGGGAGCTAAAGGATCCAAAGTAGTGAGCAGTGTTGACCAGTATAGTTTTTGGAACTAGGGGCGTGGGGGTGTGTGGTGCTGCTGCACCCCCTGACTTGAAGTGGTTTCCATTATATACAGCAGTGGTTCCCAAACTTGTTCCGCCGCTTGTGCAGGGAAAGCGCCGGTTTGTTTACCTGCCGCGTCTGTAGGTTCGGCTCCCAGTGGCTGCGGCTCCCAGTGTCCGCGGTTCGCTGCTCCAGGCCAATGGGAGCTGCTGGAAGCGGCGCGGGCCGAGGTACGTACTGGCCGTGGCTTCCAGCAGCTCCCATTGGCCTGGAGCAGCGAACCGCGGCCAGTGGGAGCCGCGATCGGCCGGACCTGCAGACGCGGCAGGTAAACAAACTGGCCCGGCCCGCCAGGGGGCTTACCCTGCACAAGCGGCGGAACAAGTTTGGAAACCACTGCTGTACAGGATTTACAGTTTGGTTCAATGGCTCACTATAAAAATTGTTCCAGTGCCCCTGTTGAACAGGCAAGAGACCTGGACACAAAGACTGGGGGACCATACTTTTCCAGCAAGTCCCCTCACTAATTGCTGCTGACAGAATACCTGGTTGTAAACTAAGCTTGCCATAAGAGGGCAGCAGCAGAGACCCACCTTCCTTGTCCCGGAGTAAATCCCACTGATGCATAGAGAACCAGGCTGAACAGGGAGGCATAATTTACAATCCCCCTGTGCCAGTTTCAGTGAATCTGGAGCTAGATGTTTAACTTTTTAAATATATAACCTTAAAGGGGTACCTCTCCTTCCCCCCGCAAAGCATTCTGGGGCAGGTTAGAAACTGGCCTAGAGTCAATTCAACTCTGCTCCCCCACTGAGTGTGTCACAAAGGATAAAGTTCTTCAGCAAGATGGCTGCCTCCAGCACTAGACCCAGGAATGCCAACTGTAATTAAAAATGTTGAAAAAAACAATACATTTAATGATTTATTCAGGGTGACAAGTGATTTCTTAACTTGGGAACCCTTGGGAGAAAAACAGGTCTATAATTTTCCTTTCCCTGTGCTTACACCATCCATTATCCCTACACTTTTCCAAGTGTAATATTAAAGACACATTTGGTAATCTTTTGTTGAAGTCATAATAAAGTGTCAAACTAATTTACTCCTTGGGAATATTTTTCTAGTTTCTTGTATTAATATCCCTTAAAGCTAATTTAGACGCTTGTAGTCTGTGTATTATGCATCTGTCTATATCAATAATCGTGCAAGTGTTTGAACAAATTAAGACATTTTACAGCATTTAAACATCCCAGAGATGTTGCATTTTCAATGCAAGTGAAAAGACTTTACTTTAATTTATGAATCTTTTCTCATTAATCTATGAATTGTTTTGGCAGCTAATGCCTAAAAGCAACAGCTACCTGGCAAGGACAGGATATCTGTCAGACTATGCAGGGTGCCCACATTCAGTAGATAGATGAATAGGAGCACTGAAATACATTTAAGCCCAGAGAAGGTGGCTCATCACTGGCCTGGCTTGCCAAGCTAGTTTCATTATATCTTATAGCTTTCATTACAGCTTAGTGAATATTGTCAAACTCTCCCATCAAAAACAAGCTTGCATTTCCAGACAGTGACACTCCACAATCCCCTGAGATGTCATTAGCATAACTAAAACTTGTTTACTGGTTCTTCACTGAGCTCAAACAGAGACACTAATAATTAGAAATAGTTTAAATTTTCCAAGTTTTGATCTTTTGAGGGGAAAAAAGGGGCTGATTTTTAAATGAATGGTATTTGAAAAAACAAAACAGAACCACCCTTTTTATTTTTGACCAACCTTCCTCCCCCCCAAAAAAACAACAACCCACAACATTTTTCACTTTTTTTAAAGCCAGCTCCATTTATAAGAACAAAAAGCAAGATTTTCAAAAGTTACTTGAGGCATGTAGGAGTTTATTTCCCATTGACTTCCAATGGGACTTAGGCTCTTAAGTGCCTACAGTCCAATGGAATTTGGCTCAAAAGTGCCTAAAATACTTTTGAAAATGAGATTTAGACTTTTAAATCAGTTGGGTGTTGCAATGCTGAGTGCAGCAATGCCTAAATAGCTTTAGAAGTCTGGGCCTGAGCCATTTTTGCCCTAGATCAATACGTAGTAGTTATTATTGGGTCACATGTAGCGGACATGTCTTCCTGATTATAGTTTGTATAAGGCACATAGGGAACCAACTGTAAGTTGCACTATGTGGTCTATGATTTTTTTGCAAGTCCTTTTAACATGATATCAAGTCTAGTTATAATCTCCAATTCCCTTTCAGAAGAAAATCTACAAATAAAAACTACAGACAGCCTTTTAAAACTTATCTTTGTATTTTCAAAGCAATAGACAGTGATTCAGGCACACAAATACCATTAGAGACAATGGACCAAATTTCTTTCTCAGCACAATTAGAAGAAAGCCAGGTATAATAGAATTAAGGAGGCTGAATCCGAACCTAGATTGGCCCCTAAATAATTGATTTTTTTATATGACTTTAATTATGAAAAACATTTAGGGAACAGTTAGGATTTTATTATGAGTATTTAGAATACTTCATTTTACTGTTTATTAATATACAGATGGTTAAGAGCAAAATTGTAAATCCTATGAAGGAGTAACTCTGCACTCCTACTCCCCTCCTTCCTATTGTGCTGTCTACATCTGGGGAAAATTCAGAAAATAATATGTCTAGTTTTCTTGCTACTGAGGCCAGAATAAGCTGCCAAAACCTCAAAATCTTGGCTTGTATTAGTATTATGCGGGAGCTAGATAGTTATTTTTGTCAGGAAGCTTACATTTTTTGGTACAGAGGAAGTATGTTTTCTGGAAGGCAAGGAATTATTCAGCTGTTATTTTTTCTGGTCAGGCTACAGGTATTTCATTTTGAAGATAAATAGGAGCATAGTTCTCTCTCACACACACACACACAATAGCATTTGTCTGCACAATAACATAAGTTTTCTCCCAATGTACAAATGCCCTAGAAGAGTTGACTCCTGTTCTCATGTTTACACCTTCAATGTGTTTAATTGGACTTCACTTAACAACTGTATTAATGGATTTAAATTACTTAACATATGCATGTCATTCGAGAGTTATTTCATTGTATGCTAAATGAAGCTTAGTTGTAAATCTCAGCTCTTTAATCCTGGACCAACTCTTCCAGCTCCACAGGGGCATTATTATGCGCATACATCAACCTGAGAGATCTGACCACAGAATTTGTCTCCCTTCCTCCTCAAAGGTTACAACCCTTATCCTGCACAGTGGAAGTCCATGGGAGATGTATAAGATTCAGGCAAGGAGTGTACAATAAAACCTACTATATAGGCAAGTCCAGTATTGCCACATCTCTGGTACAGATTTGCAACAGTAAGCTGGGCTTTTAAATAGATGAACAGGCATAACAACAGCACCAGCAGGGAATGGACTGGTTGATCTTTTTCATCTCTAATTTCTATGAACAAATACAAAAGGAGGTATTAATCTCATTACAAAGTTCTCTGTTAAGTAATGATCCCTTTATTAGATCATTACAGAAAATATTCAGATACATGGCAATATTGTCCACCAAAATTATGCAATCAGCTCTTTTCATTTGCCTGTTATGTTGAACAGCACACTGTATGGAGCTATTTGTATTTAACTGTTCATTCAAGAAGGCTTCTCGACCACATTAAGTGCTTTGAGTGTCATTACAAAAATCACTCTCATTATACACCATGTAATAACCTCAGACCCTATGAAGATCAAACCTAGTATTTTACAAAAAGAAATGAAACAAAAATATGGGAAAGCAGAAAAGCTTACTGTGTTTGATAGATATTTCTTCAGAAAAAATGGATCAAATCATGTTCCTTAAAAAAATAAAAACTAGACAGCAATCATTGAGTTGCATCCTCTGAGAGGAAACTGGGTCAAAATTGATCGGGATAGTCAAGATTATTATTACATGCAGAGAATGTACAATGAAATGTGATTAGATTGAGTGTACCCATCAGTCCCTTTTGCAAGATCGAGCACAGAAAAGCACAGCCTTGATGAGAGGAATCAATAGCATTGAAAGCAAAATTGGAGGGCTGTCAAATCAACTTAATTCCTATTTTCTGAATGAGTGGAGCAGGATCACCTCATGCACATGCTAATAACCAAATTAGTTTGCTTTTGACTCCTTTACGAGTCAGTCCACTATGAAGCTTATACTATTGCATTTTAAAAACCACATATTTAAGTCTGTAATTAAAAACATTATATTTTCTCTGAAACCTGTAGATATTTGGTTATGTAAACTACTACTTCATATCATTGTCTCGGCTTGCTGCCTAGCAATTCTTGTTTTCTTAATGCTCACAAGATACGCTAATCACAGGGGCACAATTATATACAGCAAAGCCAAGAATATGTCTGAGACTCAACTAGAAAACCATCCCCTAGAACTTAATAATAAAAATTCCCTTTGGGCCGATACTGCTCATGAAAGCTCTCCATGAGAATGGGGTGAATACTGACAAATTTGCAAACGTTTCAGCAATTCCTAAAATAGTTCCATTTTGACTATGCTTGCACCTCTTCTATTAGCTGTGAGAATTTTCTGGAAAGCAATGCTTCATTTGTGTAACTGAATGAAGTTGGAAACTGATTTTCATTTCGTCACCCAGATTTGTTTAGGGAAGGAGAAAATAGAAGGAACCTTGGGTTCACACTTCAGGAATTGTTCAGAAAACAGCCATGATGTTATCAGTTCTCTTTCCTTTATGGTTTGGTCAGAAAATTTTGTATTATCAGAATAAGATGTTTGATGATAAATTGCTGGGTCTCAATACCTAGTACTTGTGCTGACCACAAGAGTGAGGTTGGATGTCGTGGTGATGGACGTGTCGCCTGACTAGATCTGTGCAGAAATCCCATTTTGTGGTAAGTTCTGCAATTTTGAAATTTTTAATTGTAAATTGAAATGAACACAAAGATTTTTGAAATTTTCCAATAAATGAAACAAGAAAATAATGATTCTGGTCAAAACTTTGTTTTGATTTTGACTTTAAATTTAGGAGAATATAGAATCCAACAAAATGTCATTTGGAAATGAAGCATTCTGTTTGGAAAATATTTAAATTTTCCATTTTGATGTATTGAAATGCTTTATTTCCCAAAACAAAACTTTCAAAATCAGTTTCCCATTTGACATTTTGGTTTTGTGTTTTCAAACAGAAAAATGGTCTGTTTGAAAGTTTTTGCTCAGCTCTAATGCTGACAGAATTGATAACTGCAGCCAGAAAAGTTACAGGCAAAGAGGATGGCAACCATGACCCACCAAAATTATCCAGTCAAAGTAAGATCCATCATTTTGCATATGGAGAGCTTCTTTCATTTTTAAGATGGTTCTGGTCTGTTTTGATACTGTAATCTCATCAGAAGCCATGAAAACCCATAGTCAGCAGTTTTTAGAGCAGTTTTTAGTTCCAACAAACTCACTTTACAAAATTTATGTGAGGCTTCTTTCAATAAGAATTTTGTGTAATATGTTTCTAGGTTAAAGCTACCTTCCTTCTCCACAATTTAAGATTTCAACACAAAGTAGGTTTCAGCAAGACAGTCCCACATACTTGAAAAGGGTCTTCTCTAGGAGGAAGATTCACTTGCTCTCATAGTACAAAGGCTCCACTTCCACGGTAACCTGCTCCCTCTCCACCCCACCACAGTGTTGTACTAGCCCTCTTGAATCTGGCTGTACGTTCCAGACTTTAATCTTTTGAGTGTGCCTAGTGAAGTCTCTGAACTTTGCCTCTCAGAAAATAGATGATTCATTTTCTTGTCTCCATGGTCAGCAGGATGCACAGTCAAGTACTGATTACATTATCTTCTGCTGTGTTAGAGACTGCAGGAGAAAAGCAGAGGTGAGAGGCAAAATTCATATTCTAGAGAGCAGTCTCACTTTTCCAAGAGGAAGAACTGAAAGACTTAGCTGAGATTTTCAAAGCCACCTAGGAGATTTGTACATCGAATTCTCATTCATTTTAAATGGGAATGTGGTATTCAAATGCCCTGTGTGACGAGACTTCCAAAGCCCCTTTTTTAAAAGAATCTCAGTCCTGCAGAATTGCCTTGTACTTCGTAGGCAGAACTGATAGTTAGAAGTTTCTTAGGAAGGTTTTAAACCTTTTGTTCTGATCTTTTCCAAGGTGCATGACAAAGAGAGCTTTTTTTCAAGTCACAATTAGAGCTGGTTAAAAAGCATATGCTTATACAAAATCTAGAGCCTGCTCAAGGACTCCCATGGACTTCAGTGGGTTTTGGGTAAGGCTTTTATTATATGATATTGGCTCTTATATAATGCTTTTCAGATATACACGAAAGGAGATAAGGCACCTTTTAAAAGGAGTTATCCCCATTTTACAGATGGGGACACTGAGGTTCGAGTTATGCAATTTACCCATTGTCAACCAGCAAACTGATGGCAGAGCTGGGAGTAGAATTCAGTTGTCTGGGTTCTGAGTCCAGTACTTATTCATGAAACATCACCATCTCCCTAGTGACTCCTATAGTGCACTGTGCCTTATTTTTTGGCTTCTTAAAGCATGCATAAACCAGTTATTTATAAACCTATTCAATAAATCAAAAAAAATATATTGGATAATAAGTGGTAATCAATGAATTGTATAAGTATCCAGTGTTGGTATTTACACTTCAACACTGGTCACCCCAAAACAGTAGATGGAACGAATATGGGCCAACTCGAATATACACGTATTCAAACAAGTCATGAAGACAATTTTTAAAAGCTTTGAAAATTCTCGATGGGTCTAATACAGTCAAAATAACCTCTCTCTCGCTCTCTCTGTATATATATATATAAACACAGAGAGAGAGAGAGAGACGCACGTGCACACACACAAACACAGAATTTTGCAAGGATGTTTTTGCCATTTCATTTCCCATTATTTAGCTAACCCCCAATTCAGCGACACATGATTTTTGCATCAATTCACTACTCATCCATTTTTGAACAGAAATGAGTCTTTATAAAATTGGGTACATTTTAGAGTTCTTAACCAGAAGAGTAAATTTCATTTTTAAAAATTGTTTTGCTTATTGTTGTAAATATTTTGAACAGTTTTAATTACAAACCCATCTGGTCTCTGACCAAGCTTTGCTCCATCATTAAGTTTTATTATATGTAACATTTTATAGTGGCATTACAGTGGTAAAGTTAAAAGGACTTTTTGAGTTGTCATTGCAAGAGATTGCTAATAGCAATACATGATGATACACTAATATACTTCAGTGGCACATTTCAGTATATGTGCTATACGTGTTTATGGACTACAAACCAAGCCATCAAAATTTACAAAATGCACCATGTTTTTCATATGTATTCTAACACATACTTCAGTACCATGGCCATGAAGGAATTTAATCGCTCCTATGGGCCTACTGATAATGTATCGTATGTCAAAGCACAGTATTTTTCATCCATTCAGGTCTCTTTGTTTCAGTACATACTACACTGATTCAGAGTTAACCTGACTTTTGTACATCATAAAGCAGCCTTGAAGTATGAGAACATTGACAGAAATGAAGAGAACTGAAATCAAAGCAAACAGAGGAAATTAAAGATATGGCCTTTGCTTTTCTAATTTTTTTCCTTCTTCAGCAAAAGTTAAAAAAATAATTTAGTTTAAAAGATTGTGACAAACCACACCAATAAAATAAAATAAAAAAGCATAACTCCATATTGTAGTTTTTACTTTGTTGTTTTGTTTAATGAAGAACCTAGAGAAATCTCATCCACCATGGGAATTTGACTGTCTAGGCACAAAAAGGCAAGATAACTATTTACTGCTGCTTAAAACCTCTTATAACTCCAGCTGAAATAGACAGATATGTCCTAATATCCATGGATTTTAATGGCAGGTTAACTAAGGAACGGCATAGCAGGTGCACTGCAAGGTCACCTGACTGAGATTTAAAGGTTTGTTTCCTTCCTTTTGTCTATTTTAACACATGCAGAGCTTACAGGCATTCTGATATTTCCCTACTTTCTTTGATCCATAAGGGAGGTAGGAGATGATGACATTCAAATGCAGCAGTCCCTAAACTATGCATCCCTCTGTGGATTATCTTGGATATAATGCTATTTGTCCTTGATTCCCAGTATCCTGACTCTCCATCAATTCTTCTACTAATACCTTATTTATCATGGAACAATGTAGAGCCAAGGGAAGAGGCTAATGTATCTATAAATAAAATGAATGGAAGCCAGGTGGCAGCATATAATGCAGCAGGAGGAGGAAATATTCTCATTGTGCGGTGATTTAGAAGCAAAGAGGACGCAATACAGGAACTGGGCTTAGACAAAAGCAGAGATGCAATCCCTCAATATACTGCTCCATGTTACTATGTAACATCATACCTAGCATTCTATATGTGCCTGTTTCCTCATGCCCCATCCTCAGCAGCACCCGTGACAGGAGAGGCAAGAGCATCCAGACTTGTTCACCTCCTTACCCTTCATACTGGCAGTGCCGGCGCCAAGCATAAGCAGACTAAGCAATTGCTTAGGGCCCTGAACAGCTCAAGGGCCCTCCCATTCGCTTTTTTAGTATGTATTGTGGGAGGGAGGGCAAAATATTCCTGCTTATGGCCCACAATGGGCTAGCACCTCCTCTGCATACTGGCACCACTGGAAATATCCCCCAGTTATTATCCTCACGTGGCCACCAGCACCAGGTATATGGAATACAGCTCAAAAGTCCACAGTACTCTAGATGCCACAACAGGGGAGGTAGGAACAAAAAGTCTTCTTCATTCTGCCACCTTTACCTCAACCAAATGCATGGGGGATCCATTCAAGCACACCAGGTTCCAGTGGGTGACCATCTCCATCACTAAGTGCCTTCCTCATGTGGCTTCTAGAACTGAGAAGATGGTGGGAGGGACTCCTTCACAGTCTGCAGAGTGGACCTTTCTCTGGATCTCAGAACATGAATTTCTCTCAGAATCTAGATTCCTCCAGCTGCAGTTCTCACTTTGCAGGTATATAACTTACTCTGCTTCATTGTGCCTCCGGCTCTCATTATCCTGACCTCCTTTCTCTTCTACCCACTCCATCCCTCCTTTTTCTCCTCTCATTTTTCCATTGGGCCCAAACCTTGTAATCCTTCCCCTTTCCCCACACATAAATGATCTGATATAGGCTGAGGTTTAAAGAAGAGTTAAACAATAGAAATAGTTAAAGATTATTAAATCTAAATATTAGAACATGCACGTGAGCCAGAGTTATCTACAATGTTACACAAAGTGAAGCCGCAGTCAAATGTAACAATATTAGCCTATCCAACTGTATGTGTGTGTGTGTGTGTATATATATATATATAATAAAATCTTATTACTATTACCGTCTTCCTTCCTTCCTCTTGTCACCATTACTACCCTCCTCTTTCCTTTCTTTTGTGTGTTGCACTCCCTTATTGCACCTGGGCTTAAAAAAGATTGTATCTTCCTATGTATTTATACATCCCTTAACACATCCTGACTAGGACCTGGGCCTCAGATAATAAATAAGAATACAGTAATGTTATGATCCTGTTTAAATAGGCTTTTCTCAGGCCCTCAAATATCGAGCAAAACCAAGCAACAACTTTTGTGAGCTATATAATATGTAGATGCTCTTCATAAAAACAAAATTAAATAATACCCATGTCAAGCAGAGCTACTCTCTGCATATGCTTCACTGGTATTCTCACCTGAACTATTTAAAAAATGCACTTTTTAAATGGTGGACATTCCAAAATGTTTTTTTGTACAAGTTACAGTGAAGGCATTAATTAGGATTTGGCCCACATGGGAGTTGTGTGTGGCCTCAAGGACAGATAGACAAATGCTAAGGCTTTTCTCTGATACTAAGTGTGACCTCTTGGCTTATTTGGACTCTTGATATAACAAGCACTGAACTAGCTAATTAGCTTGGCGCAGTTTCAGACAGTTGGATTATAGGCAGTGATAAAGTGCAGCAGAAGGCACCACTTGGCACACTTCCCTATAACTCATCCATTTCAGTGAGGAATTCCAATGGAAGACATGTTTTAGCACGTTTTTAAACTGTAGTGCTGCTTCAGGATAAAGAGCAGCTATTTCATTTATCACAGCAACATTCCACTATGTGCCCATGCAGTAAGCACAGAGTAATACATCTAATATAAATAAGTCACAGCAATGATGCAAGCTACTGTAAGTTATTCTTGGCTGAATAGTGGGTATTTTTGTTTTTATTGGAAAGTTTCACACCCCATAAAGTTGAAGCAGTGCACACAGAGATGGATGTACTGAAGAGATCACTCCGAGGATTCTCTCACTACTGTTTTTAGAGCTTGTGTGATTAAATTACCCCCTTCTCCTTCCCTCTACTGACCTTATCCGAAGAAGTGGGTATTCACCCACGAAAGCTCATGCTGCAAAACGTCTGTTAGTCTATAAGGTGCCACAGGATTCTTTGCTGCTTTTACAGATCCAGACTAACACGGCTACCCCTCTGATACTCTACTGACCTTGTTACCAAGCTGCCCTACAGCAGCTATATTTGGTTTAGGTATAGCACTTGTGGTTCATATGGGTATGTTTAAAATTACTTGGGAATATAGATTACAAACTAACAGTTTGCACTATTAAACTTACGCAGGTAGCTGAACAGAACACAGACAAGGCTTTGCGGTAAGGAGGATTACAATACTTCTGTAATATTCACACTACCAGCAAGTGTCACTACAGTATAAGTTTCAATAATGAACAGTCAGAGAATGGTGTGTTATTACAAGACAGAATTAAAAGTAGCATCTTTAATCTTTGCTTTGATGACTTCATTTGCTTTCAGTGGAGTAGCATAATTTTATGGTCACATCCAGTGACAAAATGTGGTGATGCAATTGTAATTAACAATGGTTTGGGTACAGATACAGCAACTTCGAGTTAAGAAGCAGTTATAGTGAACAATAATCTCACTGTATATCTGCATGCTTTTCAACTAATCTTTTTATTCACTTAACATTGATATTGAGTGAATGTGTTTGCAAATACCACACCAGCACAATTTGAGAATATTCTATTCAGTTATGTTATTTGACAGAGTATACTTTAGCATTGTTCTGGAGCATATATTCATTCTCTCTAATAACACCTGAGCAGGTATTTTTTCCCCTTTCAAAAATGACAGAATATGAGCTGATGTGGTTGTGGATTTCGTGCAAATGATGACAAGAACACAAAGACATGTAGTACCAGAGCTAGGAGCATAGCATAATCTCTGCGAGAAGGTACCTGAGAAGTATCATGTGGGTTTAATTTTTAATCCTAGAACACAATTGGCCCAAGCCTGCATCATTTCTCATCCACATTACATTCTTTTTGATGTGAATGGATTCATGGGGCTCCGTTTTCTATTCTCATTACAGTCTTTGTCACTAAGAATGAGGTATCCAAATTTTAATGCCTCATATATTTTGTCAGCTGTAGTGGTGTGCTCTACTACTTTGACCTTTTTGATTGGCTTGCCATTTCAGTTCTTCCTATTTACAGCCTCATTAACCTGTGGGGGAGAGGTGGAATGGCTAACCAATCAACATATAGTATACTGAAAAGGTCAGCATAGTCCAGTATATTTACAGTCTTTCACAAGATATTTGAAGGTTAAAAATTTGGATTTCCTATTCGAGTGACAGAGATTGGAACACTAGCAAAGATGAAGTAACATTAATTCATTCTTAAGGTAGATATTGCAAGAATGATAGGAAGTAAGGAAATATCCTAACTTCATTTTACTGAAGTACTGGATTTGTCATCATGTAGACCTTTGCCAAAGACATACTTCGACCCTTACTGTATGACCTTACTAGGATATGCAAGATCTACAGTAGTTAAATCCAGGATTTTAAAACAATCTTGAAGTTAAACAGGCAATTAAATATTTTAGGGTTAAACTGTGAGAAAGCAAAAACAGTTCAATCAGTTCTGAGTCTACAGGGGACTTTTTACACAGAAAATAACAAGATTTGCCAAAATTCTTATCTGCACACTTCATAAGCCTCTTTGCTAATAGAAAAGAAAATATTTGTGATATGTAGTTAGTGCCACTTATTAGATAAACATTTAACTGGTTCATAAAACAAACTTCTATGTGGACCACAAAGTGATATGACAAAATGTAGACTAAACTGCAAGTTTGCTGTTAGGGAGCATTGTGCTGTAGGAGATGCTTTCTTTCAGATAAGAAGCACAACTGGGCTAATGACCCCTTATGGTCATTAACAGTGTTGTGAGATGTTAATCCTGAGGACCTGGCCAAATTCCAATTTTTGTAATTACATTCTGCTTGTAGTACCTAATGTCCCCCTACAGTTTCAGCTGAACACAGTATTCTTCGCCTCCTGTGTAAACTGTTGCATAGTATGCTAGGTGTTTATAAAAACTCTGCATTCCAACATAGAGGTAATAGTATTTCAGTGATGGAAGGAAGTGGGAATCATGTTACATACGGCAGTTTGTATGTCAGTTATATTTATGACATTCTTTAGGAAGGCACTATATAAACAGATACACCTCTAAAAAGCAACGTGAAACCCCATAGTGGAACCCCACAGACCCCCACCCCCACATGGTAAACTCTTGCCAGATACTCAGCTCATACAATGAACACTACTTTTCTTTCTAAAACTTTGTAGTTGTGTGGAGGTCTCCTGGGTGCACCCTCAAGGTCAGGCATAGGCACCACAGGTGAACTTCGGCCTTGGTTTTGCCTCACCCAGGATATAAACAAGTTCAAGCCGTTCAAATTAAGCAGTAATACTGCACGTTCATTCAGTGATCTTTCTGAAGGCACTTAAAATGCTGTGTGAACTGCTCTTCCCTTGGAAGAATGATCTTGTGGTCCTAATTCAGGTTTGAACAATTTCATAAACTCCTGTAAATAGACGAAAAAGAAGGCATAAAGCAGAGGTTCTCAAACTGTGGGTTGGGACCCCTCGGGGGGGGTCACAAAGTTATTACATGGGGGGGTCACGAGTTGTCAGCCTCCACCCCAAACCGCACTTTGCCTCTAGCATTTATAATGGTATTAAATACATTGTAAAGTGTTTTTAATTTATATGGGGTGTCGCACTCAGAGGCTTGCTATGTGAAAGGGGTCACCAGAACAAAACTTTGAGAACCACTGGCATAAAGGTTTCTTTATCTCAGAGAAAACAAGCCATTGCTGCAGATGCTATTTCTCATTAACTTGTTGTTTGCAAATATCATTTGAAGTCTGTATAATATCGCATGTACAAAGACAGAGTAACACAAAGAAACCCAATCAATCCTTTTGGATTGAAGATATAAATTAGAAGAACAGATATGAGAAGGTTACTCACCCTGTGCAGTAAACTAAGGTTCTTCGAGAAGAGTGTCCCTTATGGGTGCTCCACGGTGTGGCAGCGCCCCCTGTGCCTGGGATTGGAGATCATCATCAGCAATGCCCATCTGACCACATATGCACACCTCCCCCATCTCACGCCATGAGCGGGATGTATATCTAGTGCTGTGCGGTCTGACCGCCTGCCTCTACCCCCAGTTCCTTCTCTGCCGCAGAGCTTATGTTTCAGCTCCAAAGTGGAGGGGAGGTGGGTGGGATGCATAGCAATGCACATCTCGAAGAATGTCAGTTACTGCACAGAGTGAGTAACCATTTCTTCATCGAGTGATGTCTCTGAGGGTGCTCCACTGTAGGTGACTAGAAAGCAGTGCCCCTAATAGGAAGGCTGGGGCTTTGGAGCAGTATTTACTGCAGATGCTAGGACAGTATGTACTAGGAAAGTATCTGCTGTGCCATTGTGAGTAATGGTATAGTGACCGGAAAAAGTGTCCACTGATGCCCATGTGGCCACTTGCAAATGTCAGCAAATCGGGATATTATTGCGAACAGCAATGGAGATGGAGATTGAGCTGGTGGAATGTGCTCTAATTCCAGAAGGAGGTTGTTGATTGTGTAGTTGGTAGGACAGATGTATACATTGCAAGATCCACTTGGAAAAGCATTGCTTAGAGGATGGCTGTGCCCTTGGATCTTTCGGCTGCTGAAAGGAATAAGCGAGGTGATTTTTTGAAAAAGGCTTAGTTCTGTCCAGGTAGAAAATTAATGCTCATCTGACATCCAGGGTGTGTGGTGCTGCTTCCTGTTGGTTGGAGGCTTCGGAAATAAGCAAGGGAGGTAGATAGGTTGATTGAGATGGAAAGAGGATGGTACCTTGGGTCAAAATTTGGAATGTGGACATAATGTAACTTTGTCTTTATGAAAAGATGTGTACAGGGGATATGCCATATGGGCTCCAATGTTGCTGACACATCAGGCAGAAGTAAAAGTGACAAGAAATGCTGTTTTCATAGATAAGTGAACATATGCCGGGTGGCCAGAATCCCAGCCCAGCAAAGGAGGTGAAGAGAACTTGAGTCACAAAAGAAAGCCAAGTCTCTGCCAAAGCTGCAGCTGTGTTTTATTTTCATCTAGTAGATATTTATAGAGTGCTGTAGTACCTAGTGTTATAGTCTCTGTGCTCCTTGGGGCTTTGGAGTATAAAAAGATTACCATTAGAACAGAGGTTAGAACAGAGGTCTAGTAAGAGAGAGTAGGACGAGGCCGGCGTCCCAGGATGGGGTGGTTCCCGTATGTGAGGGGAAAGATTTTGGAGACCCTTCAGGAAACGTTTCATGAGTGGGTGTGTGAAGACAGAGTAGCCATCTATGTGGCAGTGAAAGGTTGTGATGGGTGCCAAATGCACTCAGGTGGAGCTAGTGGATAATCCCAATAATTTAAGGTGTAAAATATAGTCCAGGATAAGTGGTAATGGAGCGCTCATTGCGTCAATCTGATGGGAGGCGCACCAGCATTGGAATCTAGTCCATTTGTGGTGCTAAGTGTGTCTACTTGTGTTGCATCTGCTATACAAGAGTACCTAACTGCTTCCGAACAGGTTATTTCCAAATCCTGGAACCATGGAGGAGCTAGGCTTTCAGGTGAAGCAGCTGTGGTGGAGCAGGATAGATAGGAAAGGGATGGAGTATCCTTTCCTGATGATCTCTAGGACCCACTGGTCTGGGGTAATTAGCCTGGAATGATGGAAAGAGTGGGGCTAATTGGTTGCCAAACTGCTGAGATGTCAAAGATAGTTGGTGTAGCTGTAACAGGGGGAGGCATTTCAGGGCCTCGATCACATCTTCAAAATTGTTGTTTGGCTGAAGGTGCGTGAGAGGTTGCCCCTTGAGGAGTCACCTGTGTGTGTTGGGTAGGGGGCTTCTGGTGCTGGTGATGAGTGTCATAGTGTTGCCAGGGAGTGTATTGTGGTGGTCAGGATCACGTGGGAAGAGGGTATTTCCCCGGTTGCCTCTTCGGTGCTGGTGTGTAGATGCCAAGAGAGTGGAGAGTAGCTCAGGAGTCTTTAAGGGAGTGTAATGATTCATCTGTACACTCTGCGAATGATTTGGGGCCCTCAAAGGGTAATCCTCCACAGTGCTTTGTACCTCCTTAGGAAGGCCAGATAGGTGCAACCATGATGCCCGTCTCATGACTATGGCAGTTGTTATGGAACAGGCAGTGGTATCCGCTGGCTAAAGAGGCTTGCAAAGCTATATAAGCCAAGAGGTGTCCCTCAGATGAGAGTGCCTGGAGTTGTTCTTTTTTGCCTTCATGATGGTCTTGGCAGAGTTCCTGTATTTTAGAATAGTTGAGTTAGTTATACTTGGCCATGAGAACCTCATAATTAGATATGCAAAATTGGAGCATGGCGGATGAATAAGCATTGCGTCCCATTAAATCCAATTGTTTCCAGTCTCTGTCATGATGGGTGGATTGAGGTTGGTATTGGCATCCTTTTTCTTCAACTGCTTTAACTACTAAGGAATTTGGATTGGGATGGGAGAAAAGAAATTTGCGGGGACATAAGAAGAAGAAAGTATGAAACTACACTAAAATGGACAGGTAAGGCACTATCTAAAGGGTCAAAAAGGAGAAGTGGCCTCTGCTGAAGATTCCGTCCCAGACCAAAGGCAGTAGATAAGGAACTGGGGGGCGGTTGGACCACATGGCGTTATATATACATCCCACTCAGGGCACGAGATGGGGGAGGTGCATGTGTGGTCCAACGGACACTGCTGATGAAGATCTCTGATCCCAGGTGCAGGGGACATTGCTGCACCTATAGTGGAGCACCCACAGGGACATCACTTGAAGAAGTACTGGAAGTCTAAATCATTCTGCCATAGCTCTCCTTTGGATTCCCCTGAGTTTCCAAACACTAATCTGTTGTATGTAATAGGAATAAAATATTACCTGAAACTGTTTTGAGCCCAGTATTTTGTTGTCAACTTTTTCTCACCATTTTTGGGGGGGTGAGGGGTGGGAAGGGAACACCTTTAAAATTAGCTATATTTTATTGCAAGTTAGGGTAAAGAAATGTTCTCCACCAAAAATAACTGGTCTGAAACTGATGATCTGGGAGTGTTCTAAATTTCAGTGAGTTATTTTGAATTGTCCAGGCATTCCCTCTGAAAATATCTGATTCAAAAAATGTAAATCAACTTAGTTTCATTGAACTCTATGGAGCTATATTGATTTAAACCAGCTGAGGATCCAGCCTAGTATTGTGAAGAGAACATTAGTTACTGCAACACAAAGCATAAGTAAGATGTAGGAATTTTATATTATAGAGGTTGGATGGGAATAATATTGGAGAAAAGTGAAGATGGACATACTGTTTCATGGTATTTTTCAGATTTTGCTACCTGACCCCTTTTTTAAAATGTCTGTATCCTCATTATTTGGATATCTGTTGTCATTTTAAGGGAACTAGCTCCTATTATAGACAAGCTAATACAACACTACATTAAGATCTTGTATCAGTCAATATATATGGTACAGTAGATGAACCCAACAATGAAGAATTTTTAACTCCCTTTGTTATTTCTTTGAAGAGGTCACAGGAATTGCATTTTGAATCAGACAAATTATCAATCTAATCAGGCATAACTACGCAGTTTAAGCAGTTTAATGTAATAGCCTGCCAGCTTCTGCCTAACTGCTGTAAATTAGAGGTTGGCATAAGACGGAGGTTTGTGTCTCTTTCAAAACTTTGTTTTTAAAATTTTTTATTACTCTGTAATTTTGGGTGTTCTCATTATCCATATAAATGTCCAATATGTTTTGCAGGATAAAAATCAGAAACACACAAAACTTATGTTACTCAGGAATTCAGTTAAGAGAATACTGCAAAAAGGCATTCAATAATATTTGTTGGAATAAAATCTACAAATTCAGTTCTGTGGTATTTATTATCCCTTTTATTTGCTATCCACAAACATCCACAGAAGTGGATTTTTGTTTGCAAAAATGCTCATGGAAAGAAAGTCATAAAATACTTGAGGTATTCATGTCAGAAGGTTTCATGCAGTAACCTTAACAGTTTGAGGATTTGGGAGCAGAAATGTTCCTGTTTGACGTAGGTGATCGATGGTTTACTATTTGTGCTGTGTTATTAAGCATCTATGCATTTATATAGTCCCATCTCCATAAAACATAGGTCATAATAGTCATGAAAAATAGTTTGAGGGCAATCCACAGCCAGAAATATGTTTTTAATCAAATAATTTCAAACAAAATAGCAAAAATCAAGATCGCTTTAATAGATATTCTTAAACCGAAAGAAAAGATTAAATTATCAAATAACTTGTTTGCTGTGAATAATTCACCCATCTCTGCTCGGGAAAGGATAGTTATGTAAACATGAAATTAACAATTATCTTTTCAAGTAGTTACAAATGGCACTATAGAAGATATCCATTCTGTAGATGTAAGCCTTTCCCGCATTAATTAAAATGGAAATTATCTTAGTTTTTCCTTCATCTACTTACCTGACTTATTTTGCAGACACTGAATTTTTTGATAATATAATTGCTTCTCTATTTTCTTGTGACAGTACAATAATCATAAATGGTTTTGGCTGTCAAAATAATAGGCCATAATAATTTGGTAGCTGTTGAGTAGGACAAGGAGGAAGTGATTTTGTTATTGGAAGATCTGCTTCAATAAAATCTAACACAGATGCAGCCAGGCTAAAATTACAGTTTTTCCACAGGCTGAAATTCAGTTTCTTCCTTATTTTTTAAAGAAGGTGCTAAAAGAGTGGAGAGAAGACACATCATCTAAGAAAACCTAGATGCTGCATATTCTTGTTATGTTTGTGTAACAAAAATACCAAAAAAAACCCAACTGTGCTTGATTTAATTAACACTGGAGCAAATACTGCACATATATCCCCTAAGATGTGTGGTTCTGTTTGACAGGGTCTGGCAACCTGCCTGGGCTGTGAGGAACCATGCACCACAGAACAGAAATCTACAAGGGCACTCTGGGCATAGACTGGTTTTGAGGGTGGGAAGATGGTGCATCTGTCACTATACAGGTGCTCCAGTCACTCTCCTCTCTTCACTAATAAAGGTGGCACATTATACTTGTAGGTGCTACTAGAGCTCTGAGGCGGCAGTGATCTCACTAGTTTATGGTCGTATTACCTGGGAAATATGTTAGCAATGGTATTTGACTTATTATGTATGTACATTCTATTCTATCAAAACATCTGAGTTAGAGAATATTAAGACTTAAGTGAAGCGCTCAAAAGACAGGAAATTCCACAGGTAACATTGCAGGGATAACCTTACTTGTAAATACTTTGGGGGCAGTGGCTGTCTTTGTTCTGTGTTTGTACAGTGTCCAGCATAATGGGGTTCTGCTTCATGACTGGATCTCCTAGAAGCTACCATAATATATTATTATTAGTATTATTAAGTAATGTATTTCCAAGGGCCAAAATTTTCAGAAGTGTCTAGTGATTTGGGGTGGCTCAATTTTCTATGACAATTGGGGGGGCACTTTAAAGGCACATCTGAAGACTGCCCCCAGAAATTCACTAGTCACTTCCCCCCTGCACACTTCTTGTAAACTTGCAATGTATTTGTCGTCAG
The DNA here is from genome assembly GCA_003942145.1 of Platysternon megacephalum. NCBI lineage: Eukaryota > Metazoa > Chordata > Testudines > Platysternidae > Platysternon > Platysternon megacephalum. Next base: position 1,932,903 of record QXTE01000174.1, read on the forward strand.
TGTTATGGAATCCTTTTATTGGCATGTAATGTCAGTGTCAGAATAAGTTGTAGGCAGATTGACCATCTCACCTGTTATTTATCTAAGACACATGGCTTTTATGAAATGGCTTTGCAATTACCACAGGGCTACCACACGAACATAGATGGAGTGCATATATTGTATAGATAGAGACAGATTAACAACTAATAATTTGGGGGAATCTGTCTATGTGACAGTTAGTGAATTCTGGTTGATATTGGGAACTTTCTATGTATCTGTGCAAATGTCATTTTGAACATGGAGCTTGTTTGCCATCTTCACTGTCTTTTGCCTCCATATTGAACTGAAGCCCACAGGAATTAAGAGAAGAAATTCTTGCATCTTAGACTGAGCTAACAATACAGGGTCTTTAAACTTTGACAATTGTCCATTGAAATGGCGTACCCATGGCAGTCACACAGGTCTGAACTCCAGGAGACAGTTAACTAAGCAATGGATCACCTGGTAAGGGACTCAGTTCATCTGATGAGACTGATCAGGGAGCCACCTGACAATTGAGGATGGGAAGCTATAAAAGACCATCTCTCATTGGCCTTTGTGGGAGAGCAAGCAGAAGGGCACTGACTGCAGGGTTAAGAGAGACTCCATGATTAATGGCGTTGCTGGAAGGGGGATTCAGGACAGACTCCAGAACACTCTGACCAAAGCCCAAAGAATGCTGCAGAGTGGCAAGGAAACAGAGACAATACACATGCTCTATTATTTTTGTCTGAATTTGTGTACTTGTGTTTGGAAACCTTTGCAAAGCTTGTGTGTGTTATGTGCTATGTCTATCTGTCTAATGATGCAAACTGTAAACCCCAGAGCACATTCTTGAGCTCCTGGGGATCAGCACTAGTCCCAGGGGCGAGGCAGGTGGACGGTGGAGTCTCAACTCTCAAAAGGGGGTGCTAAACAGAGGCTCTGTAACCCCGAGAATATACACAGAAATTCCTAGTCAAAGGCAGTGCGTGGACTCTGGAAATCTAAAGCACCCCAGGCTCAGTGAGGTGCAACCAAAACAGCAATCAAGTGAGGGGCCAGCAGAGGGAGCTTTACCAGGGCTGTGAGACATGATATACACAGAAAAAGCTCACCATGCGTAGAGCAGATTATTTAGCCATTCAAATCACGCACGTCCTCAAGAGCAATTTTACTACTTGTCTAGTCCTCAGTCTCTTTGAGCACATTTCCACTAAGAATTTATGAAAGTAGCATTTCTTCCAAGAGTTACTTTTGTGGGCAACTGCACAGAGATAATTTTGTGAGGCCTTTGACATTTCATATTGTGAAGAGAAGGGATGAGTTTTTCCTTTAAAACGATGACCTTTGAACAGAAAGTGCCTGTAACTTTATGCAAAGGATTTTAAAAGAAATCCTTGTTCTTTAAGTAATGAAATAGACATATCCTCTTCCAAACCAAAATTAATTACACCTAGAGCAGAGGTCCCCAATCTATGGGGTACGCCCTCCCCCCCCCCAGGGGGGCACTGAGAAACAATCAGGGGGGTACGGCTGGTATGTTGGCAGTGGGGTTGCAGAATGGTGAGGAGCAGGATCTGTTTTAGGATTTGTAGAGTATCATTACTGTAGAATCTAAGCCCCAATCTTATTATTTATATTACAGTGATATCTAGGAACCCCAATCTAGGATGAGAGCCCCATTGTGCTATCCAGACAATCTGGTAGTTCTTTGGTGGAGAGTTAAGTAAAACAGGTGCAAACCAGCTCAAACGTGAACCTTTAAAAAGGCAACAGGAGGTGAATGCATCAGAACCTCCTTAGGCAGTGGTTAATTTGTAATGAAAATGGTGCCGGGACTCAAGCAATTTTATTACTCTCATAACTGATGCAGCAAGCCCAGAGGTGCTAGGGCTATGAACTGCCAAGCCTAGAGATGCCGGGGCTCAGCCCTGACAAACCCTGGCACAAATTAAGCACTGAGCTTAGGACATTAGTACTACTTTACACTCCCATCGTATTTTATATAGCTCTGAAGTTAGTCATGGCCATACCATCTTCCTTGTTTGGCTGTTGAAAAAGGTGCTCTGTGAAAGAACATGATGAGACCATTGATGCAGCATGAACTGTGCTAAACCTTTACAATAAAGCTAGAAACCAACCGGAAACCAGGCTGCTTTCAGGTTTCCTCAAAACCTCAGAAGGCAGACTAGGTTTCCCAAAAGACGATGAGCACTAACCCACATCAGCGAAATGCCCTCTCCTGCTCCATGCTATTTTGGTGAAGTGATAGAACACCCACCCCCAACATTTTATGCTAAGATGCTTGCCTGGGTCTCTTAGTGAGCTTTCTCTTATTCTCTGTCTGGGTCAGGGATGCTCTCATTACTAATTAAAAAAGATTATCAGCATTTGAATAATAATAATTAATAATTTCATAATAATAAATAAATGTTTTAGAAGTTTTCAAGCTAGCCTCGTGGTTTGACTCATGGTTTTACCTCAAAATTATATGAAATGTGTATGGTTTCACTGGCAAACTAAGTGAAAATGCAGTTTCCAGTTTAACTTTATATTCATTTCAGCTTGAAACTCAAAACAGATCTTATGTGTAAATCTGCATACACTGAAACTCACAAAAAGGTTGGCACAAACCCCTGCAAAATGACAGCACAGTTCTCCATATCTTTACCTGCATTGCACTTGGAAGGCAGCATGGTAGCCATAATTAAATCATCATAAGTAAAGATCCAAGGCCAGTATTTTTGCATACTTTTAGAACATCAATTCAAAGACTTAAGTAACCATGTATTTTTCCACCTAATACCCTAAGACAGATTCTCACACTCAAGCTGCCAACAGCATATTAAAGGATTAGTAAGGTTTATGAAGGAAGTAAAGAACATGGAACACCCGCTCTCCTTCCCAAGCCCCTCAACTCCTCAAGTGAGGAGAGCCTAATTGTCAAGCATGTTACAATTACTTCCTTCATGTATGGTATACCTCAGGAGTAGGCAACCTATGGCACGCGTGCCGAAGGCGGCACGCGAGCTGATTTTCAGTGGCACTCACACTGCCTGGGTCCTGGCCACCGGTCCGGGGGGCTCTGCATTTTAATTTAATTTTAAATGAAGCTTCTTAAACATTTTAAAAACCTTATTTACTTTACATACAACAATAGTTTAGTTATATATTATAGACTTATAGAAAGAGACCTTCTAAAAACGTTAAAATGTATTACTGGCACGCGAAACCTTAAATTAGAGTGAATAAATGAAGACTCGGCACACCACTTCTGAAAGGTTGCCGACCCCTGGTATACCTGATTCTATAAACAAAGTACTTTACCATGAAGTAAAAAGGGGACACACTAGAAAAGATGATTTTCAGACATTGACAGAAGCTCAGAATACCATCTAATGCAACATAAAATTCCACCTAAATCTATGTGGTTGAAAACCTGCTAAGATGTGGGTTTCATTTAAAACTTTAGAAAGGCAAAGAAATAAAAACAATGTTCTACAGATTAATGCACAGCCTTACTTATGGCTAAGAAAAGGAAAATAATTACTAAACATCTTATTTATGTGGAATTGCTGATTTTTACAATGCAAACAAATGTGAACCTATGGGAAAAAATATTAGGATGAAATAAGAAACTGACAAGAAGCTTTTTCTGTATAATTATGTTGTAAACACAGCAATATCACATACCAAGATTACATAGTTATTTCTAGTGCCTCCTGCCCCACCAAGTGGACTAATAGTGTTATTTTTTATCACTTTGTAATTTGTATACTTTAAGAGTGAGAGAAGTACAGTAAGTTTCCATAGCAACAAAAGCTAATTCTTTCCAAATTTAGGTCGGAGCTTTTAACATTTACTTCCATGGCAGCTTGCTTTCATATGCATCTTTGAAATACAGTAATATAAAGCACAGTTTTAATCTGCAGAGCTAGAAAATGCGGGATGGGGGGGAACATAATATACACTTGGCATAATATGCAAATCTACAAATGAACCATGAATTCTCATTTCTAAATGTCATAGCAGTTCTGAAAAATCTATGTTAAATCTAGTGCTAAAGGAGATAGAAAATGGTCCCATTTTCAGCATTTGTTAGATAATAAGGATTGTTAAGTAGGATGCCATTGCAGTTCTCATAAGAGCCCTACAAAATATAAAACAGTGTCAGAGTTCCAGCTTTCTCAGTGACAGAGGCATGTGAGTGATATCAGGGTTAATTAACTTATTGCATTCAATAAAATATGTTGTCTCACAGGAGAGTAACATGACCAAACAATAGAGTCCAGGTCTGCAGCGATACAAATGAAAGTGACTGAAATCAGAACACCTGCAATTTCACTGGACTCTCTGAAAACTCCAGGATGTCTGGCTATAAAAGACTTTCTTCCACGATATGGATTACTGACTAGCACACCCAGGGCCGGCGCAACCCATTAGGCGCCCTAGGCGGTTGCCTAGGGCGCTAACATTTGGGGGGCGCCCCGGTCGTCAGCCGTATTTTGGGGGCGGGACCTTCCGCCGCCTCTGTCGGGGGCGGCATTTCGGGGGCGGGACCTTCCGCCGCCTAGGGCGGTGAAAAAGCTGGCGGCGCCCCTGAGCACACCCCTAATGATGAGGGACCAGTCCACCCACCCCAGAAATCTCTTTTTGACCAGTTCTCAGCCTGTCCCCTCTCCGTAGTAGCTAAATTCTTCCACAAACACGGTGACAAGGAGTTTGATCTTGGTTATTTTCCTATTAGAGCACTGAACCTCTCCGTTCCCCACTCCTACCAGGAAAAAATTATAAAAATAGATAGATTTTCATTCCAGATCACAGCTGTTAAATTAGCACTTTCAGCTGTAGCCTGTTTGCGGCATTTCTAGTGCCCAGACTGCATAATTCATGCTCCAGTATGAAACGCTAAAGCAGCAGTGACTTTATCACATCAAAAGACTAAAGAGCATGTTTAGAAGTGCCCTTAATTTATTGCTGTACAAGGATGAAAGCAAGATCAGACCATACCAAGCCCCCCATTCCATGGCAACATAGGCACTCATAAATTTTCTATAAACAAGTTATTTTCATGAAATCCTTCACAGATAGTAGTTTTTTTCAGATTGTGTGTTCTAAAATGCACCATTATTATACATCACCCACATTACAGTCTAACCATTTCCCAATGGGAAAAACCTGTAGACTCCTCAGTGGTACTTGGATATGGTGCTGGAGATGACTTAGAGATGTAACTGACTCAGGTTTCCTTTTTTCAGGTTCCAGAACTTTCCACATCCCCCGCATTAATGACAAGCACTACCAGTCTGCTCCCCTAACCCCACAATTGATAAACCTCATGTAATCCTTCTCCATCCTTCCCAGTGACACCCAACCCCTTTGCAAATCTTCAGAGAGTGAGTAAAACATGTTAAAGACAATGTTAAGGTGGATGAACTATACTGGTGATGAAATATTAAGTCTCTTCTTGCATGTATTTTAGATACAAAAATCTATTTTAAAAAGTAAATATAAAGAGATGTGAGTCTAACTCCTAGGGCTTCTAAGAAGTGCCAATGCAGATTTTGCTGTCACAAAAAGGAGATATCACTGGTCCCAAGGCCATGCCAATAAAATGAAGACCACTAAAGGTTATGAAGGATTTTATTTTCCTTGAAACTTCATTCTGCATTGGATTATTTTGTCACAATCAAGGAACTCAGACTCTGGCAGTGACACAAGAACTTAAAAATGGTGATGGATTTGATGATTGTTGTAACTTCACACATAACAGAACAGCATAGGGTACCCAGGAAAAGAAAAAAATAGCAACAGCAAGGCAGTCAAAGAGTCTTAAGCACACCAAGTCCCTCTGCCCGCAGGAAAAAAAACCCAACCAAAAAATCCTTATTCTTTTTCATTTAGAAGATTGGATTAGAAGAGCAGTTTTGTCGTCAGAAATCAGGTTTCATCATGGCTTGTGTTCTGATTTCCATGACAGTGACCTACTCAGTATTTTCCCCAAAGTTAAATATTATTAATCTATGTATTTGTATCATGGTAGCACTCAGGAGCCCCAGCCATGGACCAGCACCCTTTTGTGCTAGGCCCCAATATGCTAAGTAAATTTTGTACTGAATTACAGCCTCAATGAGCAGTATCATTCATCAATACTCTGTGACTTCCCATGACAACAGGAAACAAAGTCCCAGACAAGCTGTGCCTCATCTCCAAAGTTCTAAAATGTTTTAGCAACATAAGGAAATCCTTAAAGTGTCCACATGGTATGTTTCACATATCAGACAGAATATATTGCATTTGGGCCTCTGTGCCCATATTAATATAAAACATAGTACTATTGCAAGTTTTTAGCAAGGAACCACAGGTTTTAAAAATATATTTTAACAGGGTTCACTCACTGAAAGAGCGCCTCCTTCTGACCAGACATGGCATGTGGCTCTTTCCTCATATGGCACCCCTTGCCAATGGGCACTCCATCGCTGTAGTGATCTATCTTCCCATAATTCACAGCACTCCCTCTTCATGACTCAGCCCTCCAACTAGGTCACTATATAGTCCTCCCTTTCACGTTATCAAAGTCTCACTGGACCAGCTGTCCAGTTGGCACCTTCAACAGTCCTGGACCACTTCCCAGTGGCTGTAGGGAATCCAAACCCAGATCCTCCCTCTACAGTAGGTTCCAGCCCAGACACTCTATAAACAGCAGTCAAGAACTGTAGAGTCCCCCCTTCCTTGCTACTGTTTCCCTGGGCTTCTTCCTACTCTGCCTTCTCAGGCTTTCTTTCCCCTCAACTTCTTGGGGTTGACCTTTGTTTCAGGACTAAGATTGGAGGGCTTATTCCCCACCGGTTTCCTCCTCTCTGTTCCCAGCCTCTTTCCCAGCAGCTACAAACTTCCTCCCATTATGATCCTTTCTCAGCTGGACTTCATCAGCAATTAGTATTTATAAATCTATGGGATTCCCATCAGATGCAACTGTGAATGTTAACTGACCCCTTTTGGGCCACCTTAACCCCTTCACGGCTGGTGTCAATTGACCACCCTATCATATATATATTAAATAAACATTGTGGTTTCCACTCCTTCTCCCTTTAAGTTGTGAAATTTCCTGACCTGTTCACTATAAAGGTGCAGCATTCAAGTACCCACTTACTCAGCAAATGTCCATATCATGCCCAGTTGTCCCCACTAAGCTGAATCTCTGCCATTATGTACTTTCCTGCTGAGCTGCCATCCACTTCCAGTGGGCAACGATAAGCCTGATTCTGATCTGCAGCACATTTTGACAAGACACACTTCAGTTTGTGCCTGAGTTCCTGAGACTGACTCAGCCAATGCCACAGTATGAGGTACATGATTGCCTGGAAAAGCTCTAGGATCTCAGCTGTGTTATATTTTCCAAAGTTATCCACTAATTCAGACCTCCAGAATTATGTAACAGTATCAGGAATGCCCATTTCCAAGCAAGTTTAGCGCAAACGACTAACATCTCTAGATTCCGTATAGTCAGATAGGTAGCAAATTCCAGAATTGTAGCTGTGCAGTGTGCTGGAGACATTTTTGAGGAAAATTTGGCAAATATTTAACACTCCTAAATTGATGTAATCAAACTGTTTCTCTTGTTACATTTCAACTCCTCTTGTACCAATTAAACTTTCCAATTCAGTCAAACCATATCTTCAAGGCTTTTAATGTAGAAGCTTCAGGGATATACTGTTGAAGCTTTCTACATGTTGTTGACTTTTAAATATTTAGTCTTGCATTATGCATTTATCCTGATCCCGGAAATTCTTTAAATATCTCATCATCTTTTATCGAGAGATGGCTTCACTGGAAAAGCCTTGTTTGGAGGATTTGTTTTACATTTTAATAGCAATATTTCCTTTTCAGCTCATGGCATGTCTAAAGTATGAACTTAAATCGACCTATGTTAGGTTGACTTATAGCCACTGCAGTAATTATATTACTCTCCTTTTTTCTGTGCTGCAGGTCCTCACCAGGAGCGCTTCCACTGACAGAAGAGGGGTGTGGGGAGCAGTTCCCTGGGCTTCTTGCCTCCCCGCTCTCTGCCAGGAGCAGGAGGCAGCCACCCAGTCTTCTTGGCTTCCTGAGGGGGAGCAGGCAGCCGGGATGGTGGGCAGCCAGGCTCTAGCTGGAGCCCCCCACTGGCCTGAGAACCATGAAACTGACAATGACAGCGAATAGCTAATGTAAGGATCCCAGTGCCTACACAAACACTGCGTCGCCCGAACTACACTGACATAAGCCCTACACCTCTCATGGAGTTGGAGTTATGATGTCGGTGTACTAGGGCACTTACATCGGTGGGAGCAAGGCTGTAGCGTGTACAGACATAATTAAGTTGACATAAGCTGTCTTACGTCGACCTACCTTGGTAGTATAGGCAAGCCGCAGTCTAAAGTGATCTTAGTATATTTCAAGTTTGGTTGTGTTAGAATTAATGGCAGTAAAACCTATTTCCAAATATCTATCTGACCTACTGGTTTAAAGGCAGACTCTTTAGGCTCCCCACCTCCCTCAATTTGTAGAATGTCATTATTTCCTATCATAGCTGATTTTCCACCTGTTGATCATTTGCTTTTAGGGTTCCCTCAAATTCTCATTTCCTCTTCTTTTTTCCTCCTCAAGACCAACATTTCCAGAAAGTCCCATCAAGGCAACCCTCCTGCCAGCCAAAGAGAGCTAGTTATTGCTAACTTTGGAGGCCATAAAGACAGAAGCATCTGAGAATTCTGATTTCTGGGGGTCACCCATAGGGGTTCATCCGAGAATAATGTAACAGGTTTCTTTACTGTCTTCCAATGGGCACATTGCAGTACTCTGTCCCATGAGCTCTAAATCTGGTTTATACTAGGGAGATTTTGCAAAAGTCTCCCGCTATTACTTAGGCTAGTTCAGTTCCACTAGTGGTAGCAACATTGGGAATTGGGTGAACACTGTCCACCAGCATTATAAGCACCATGGGTAAACTTTTCTGACGCCCGTAAGTGATTTAGGGGCCTAATTTCCATTTCTTCTCAACAACAGACATTAACACTTTCTGAGAAGAAATTAACATAATCAACCTAGTGACACTATGTATGCCCCCAGCTTGGGTGATCACCCTGTTTGGGCATTAATATCAAAATCAACGGCTAGAGATCACATACAGAGTAAGCGCATGAGTGTGCATACACATGAATGGGCACATGTGAGTATAGATGTACTGAGGGCATGTACCACCATAGCAACAAAACACAAAGGGAGGCAAACTGAAGCTTTACTTTAGATCACATCCAAAAAACAGTGACACCGTGAGTTCCTATTTCAGTTGCATGGAACCTAAATGTCTGATCCCTTTCCTCCTTCAATGCTATCAATCTTGTTCATTGTGCAGGCTGAGGACCAACAAATCAGTTCAAATAGGACAGGGCTTTATTAACACAGCAGAAGGACACACTTGTTCAAATATTGCCCAGGAGCATAATCAGAACCTTGGTACGGAGGTTATTACAAGGATTCACTTTAAATGCCCTAAAACTTTTCTAATCCTACCAGCACACCTTTTCCTTCAATTAAGTACACAAACTTCCCTCACGTTCTCACTGAGAAAAACGTACTGTATGAGTTGATCAACACCCCTGCCCCACAACCACCACACATAAACATCTCATTACTAAAGTTATACTTAGTTACACACCATTGATTTTGTTCCACAGTTGATAAGGTGAATCATCACCCAGCAATAGTAACAAACACACTGGGTGCACTTAAAAATCTCATTCTGGTTCCAGAAATATTATTGGCTTTAGCAGGATTCCACATTTTAATTATAAAGACTATTGCTGGAACTGATCATGTCTATAGAACCAGAGCAAACTTTTCCATTGTGCCCACTATAACGCTTAGCAAACATTCCAAATGCTTAAATATAAACAGTCAAGTAATTTTGAACATACAACACATTTTAAAAACTGAAATCTGTTGGCAAACAATTTATAACAGAAAAACAGAGGAAATGGTTGAATAAATAGTTTGACCAAACAGTGTATCTGCTTCTAGCCACAAATGAAATGCATAAACAAATGTAATCTACACTCGAATCACACAATGGATGTCCACACAACTGAGATGCTTTGCACTTGCCCACATAATAAAATTTCATACTTTGCGTGTACAAAGGGCCTGATCTTCTGCCCACTGAAATAAACAGAAAGATTACCATTGACCTCAGTAGGCTTTGGATTTTGAAGTGTTATCCTAACATAAATGAATCAAGCCTCACAATAAACCTGAGAGGTAGTTCAGTATTAAACTTATTTTACAGATAAGTAAACTGAGGAACAGAGAGGTTTGGATATGTTCTTTCTTTGCAAACGGCTTTTCAAAGCTCTTTCTCACAATTTCTGTCTGTTTTCCAACGTTTCCCAGTGGGAAAACAGAAATGAGGTGTGAAAATGGGGTTTCCCCTTCTTTCTCACACTTTATTTTTACTTTTTTCAAAGTAAAAAGTGTGTGTGTGGGGGGGGAAAAGGCACATAAAAGTGTAAAAAACAAAAAAACAAAACAAGTTGAAATGAACTGAAAATGTTCATGCCATTTTGACACTTGGTTTCAATTCAATTTCCCATGGGAAATTTGAAATTAAATTGTTTTTTTTATTTCATTTTATTTCAAAATGTCCTAGGGGAAATTGAATCAATTTTTTTCCTGTGAAAAAGCAAAGGAAAAAATACCTCTATTTCAAAAAGCTCTGGTTAAGAGTGTGGTGAGAAATTAGTGGCATTAATTTATATCCCCAACTTAGCACAATATGAAATCATTTAAATAATTATATTTTCCTAGAAAAAAAACAAGTACCATTACTTTAACCAGACATTTAAATGTGCACCATACTTCTGGCAAGCATACAGGCTCTGTTTTGTCAGCCATATGCCATAAATTCATAGGCAGAATAGGGGCAAATCACTTGACCTTCTTGTGGCTCAGACAATCCAGCTGTAAAATTAGATGAAAGCAAAACTGAAAAACAGATGCTGCTGCGTCTACTATTAGCCTTTTTGAGCAACCAATATTTTAAAAGAGCAAAATTAATGTCCTGTGGAAAGTGAAACATTTTGTTTAGGACTTATTGGCATAATCTTTAAATTAAAACAAAAATGATAGAATTGTATAAATCTGTTGCTGGATTTGTATGACATTATCTAATTTATAAATTTACTGCATTTTTCAGAAGATACCTAATACTAAAACTATTCCAGCCTGAGCTACTTGCTGATTTCCACCAGCAGGACAAAGGCTATAGCCCCTGGCAATTGAAGCCTGCCATGGGTTGGGATGTGCAATAGTATAAATCATTCCAACCCTGGACCTGAGAGAGCTTGGGTGGGCAGTCAGAAAGAAGCCCAGGCTAAAGCACAGGAAATCTGTTGGCTGTGGATTCCCAGCAAGAATTTAAAGCTGCTGTCTCCTTTCAGAGCAATGATATTTCATTCAGATGCAAAGGAATGTACACTTTGCACCCAGCTGCCAACATCCCAATGGGCCATTCTAGTAGTTGAGAACAGTCAGGGCATAGCAATGCCCTAGCCAATTTCCCTCCCCAAACAATGAAACCAGCAGCACCTTGCATCAGGTAGCTCCTTTGGAGGGGCCATAGGGCTAGTCATGCTGGCCCTACACCTTCCACAGAATTATTTCTATGCTGGGGGCCCTACCAGCAACTTTAGAGCCAAATTCTGCCCTCAGATAGGCAAGCACAGCTTTAACAGAAGCAATAAACCTGTGTAAGGGCAGAAGTTGGCGATTAAATTTTTTTAGAATTACTAAGGGTATGTCTTACACAGCAAAGAAAAACCCACGGCTTGGCACTGGGCACTGGGACTCTTCCACCTCCAGCCTGGAAATCTACACAGCAATGAAACAGCCCTGCAGCCTGAGCCTCAGTTGGCTAGCACGCGCCAGCCGGGGGTGTCTAGTTGCTGTGTAGACATACCCTGGAGGTTAATGAGAAAATATATTGCACAAATATTTCTGAATCCATTACTCAACAAACAAATCACAAATACAGGTAGAAAAAAAAGCAGAATTACTTTGAATATTAGTTGCAGCTATCCCTATGGTATTTAAGTGCTAGGTGATCTATAGAGTGACATCATGCTCTGGAGGTAGAGTATGCTGCCTTCACAGTGTTCTTAGCCAGTGGATCAAAAAACTGATCCTGACTCTCTCATATCTATGATATCTCAGAGCAATAACTACAAGGCCAGTGTTCAATAAAATTCTCTCTCTCTCTCTCATTCTCTTTCTTTTTTAAAAGACGGTCTGAATATGCCAAGGGGGAAAGTTCTCGTCACAGACAATAAGGAAATGTCTGATGCCAGCAATTAGTGTTGTAAATTTCTAGTGGAAGTAAAGAATGTAAAATGTTTCTATATGGATCTCTCTCTCTCTTTTGACTTATAGAATTAATGCTGATTGAAGTGCATTTATCCTCCTTATACTTTTGGTGAAATTTATGAGAGATGGGTTACTATGTCAATTGTACTTTATTCCTGAACTTTAATTAATGTAGTAAAATCCAGTGTCACTTGCTGAAGTCTTAGTACAGCTTCAACTTAAGTGACCCTCATTTAGAATTTTTTTTAATTGATTTATATTTTAAATATATTTGCATACAGTTATGTCTTTGTGAGTGAATCTATTATTTTGTAAGATGAATTCATCACTTGGCCAGTAAGGGATCTGATACAGCACTGAAAACTTATACAGTACTTTGTACAGGGGATGGTGTGTAACTTTTCCATTAATCAGATCCTTAGGGAGCTGAAGTTGACCTTGCTGTTAAAGAAATGTCATGGTTTGATTAAAAAGCAGCAGCTTTTACTGGCAATATAATAGTAACTGACTATACTTGAAAGAAATATTTGCTAAGATTTTTCTATAGCATCCAACACCATAATATCTAAGCAGTGATTTTTGTCCATTCATCTTAACATACTCACATTATTTGACTTTTCCCCTACTATAAAATCTGTTTGATAAAGAATACTTTCCAATACCATGGTTAGAAAGATAATTTTCACAGAAGTTGCATAAACTCTGAGACAGAGAAGGACAATACTTATTTGAGAGAGAAGAGTTTGCAGAAGGTTCATTTTAGGTTTACATACCGCCTATACTAAGAATATTTTGGAAGGTTTAATACCTATATATTTCTAGCCATCTTGTGAATTTGATTAAATATGTATGTTTCTGTTAATCAAAGTTGAACTCTCCTTGATATTTTAACACAACCCTTAATTCTTAAACAGGGCTCTAAGTGTCTTAAATACAGTAGCTCTTGGGTATGTGGTTGCTAGATGATGGAATTTCACTAGTTCAGACCAACATTTTTGAGTCGGGGTAGCTTGTTTACATTAGTGAAAGCCAGAGTCATGAAATTAAAATTAGGATCCAAATTTAGTGTTCCCTTTCATTTGGTGGGTGGTTGGATTCAGAGATCCAGTTTGGTCCACACAGGCCAAGTTGTGAAGTTCAGATCTGGATCTCTGTGCATAGGCACAGAGCATAGGCTGAGCACCCACCGGCAGCCCCCCTTATCAGTTCCCCCTTCTCCCCCAGCACCTACCACCCACTGCAATCAGCTGTTCTGCAGCATGCAGGAGGCACTTGATGGGAGGGGGAGGAGTGAGGGCAAGGCGCAGTCGGGGGAGGGGGCAGAACAGGATAGGAAGAGGCAGGGTGGGGTGGAGTAGGGGCAGAGCCTGGGGCAGAGGAGGGGTCAAGGATCCCCCGGCACATTGGAAAATTGGTGTCTCTGTCTCTGTGTACATGCTTGAGTGTGTGTACGGGTTGTATCTGATGTACTATTTCAAGCCTAACCATCTAACCCTTTCCTGGTCTGGTTCAAATAGATCTGGGACCCTTGTGAAGCCACTCAGTTAGACTACCATCTTCTAGGCCCAAGATTCAGTGTGTGACTTTCACTCCCACAGACTACCTCAAAGAGTTGCTCCATGCCAAACACGGGAAAGCTTTCATTTCATTCAGTGGGGGCCCAGTAGGCAACATGTCCAGAAGTGGTCAGCATGTTTTTGCCCGAGGTGCTGCACAAAGCAGCTTGTACCTCACACTACTAGCATGAGTGCTGAACAAATCTCTACCATTTCAATCTGTCCCTAGAGGAGTAAGTGAGAGAGAGACAGAAAATGTAAATATAAATGACATTTCAATGAAAAAATGGGAACTTAAGTTCATGAAATTGCATTTCCTTTCCTCCCCTCCCTCTACATTTCTGACATGCTCTTGTTGCACTAGCTATAAGGGGGCCCACTGCACTTGCAAATTTGGTAGCATTGATTAACCCATCTGTGCCAAATTGTGGATATGTCTCCATCTTGTTTTTTGAATGCCATTTCTTTTTAAGGGCTCTACTGTGTATTATAATGGTGAACTGGCCCTTTAAAGGAGTTTGCCTTGGATGCTCATCAGAATGGCTGAACGGTTATGGCTTTGGACTCAAGTTTCAATGGGTGTGAGCCTGTGTGGGTTTGAATCCTACTTCCTATAGGGCCATGTTGCCTGCTGCTTTGCTTTGACCAACTGGTACAAAAATTCAAGCTGCTGCATCTCTATAACATGGTCCTCTGTCATCCCTCCCTGCCCCTCAAAAAAATTAAATAAAAGCAACAACCTTGCCACTGAGGGACACCAGGCCTAGCCAGAGTGGTCTCAGCCTCATCTGTAAGAGCAATAGCCTGCCTTCCAGATAGAAATAATGACAGTACAAGGATCATGGGAGAGTAGCATGTGACTAAGAATAAGGCCATCTTGGATGTAGGAAGGCAGACTGTGGGTATTCAGGAGAGAGACTCCAGGGAAAGCAGGCTTAGGAATGAATGCTTCATTAAAGATTGGGAGAACAGCCAGTAATAGGCCAGTGTGGAGGTCTAGGGCTAGGCTGAATATATAAGAGGAGGTCCTGGAAAGGAAAGACAGTGTAGGGTTACAGGGAAGGCAAACAGCCCAGTTGTTTAGGGTGTCCGGATTAGAATACATGTTGGAAGGTGAGTGTGGGTTCATGCTATGCTGCTAACATGGGGGATGAAACAGCCACCCCATCAACAAGGGACTAGAAGGGACTGATTAGGGTCTAGAAGGGCTGGATGCTGGACTCATGAGAAAGGCTAAAGATAATCAAGAATACAGACCCCAAGAGGAAGGGCTATTAGGGGGACCAGACAGCAAATTGAAAAATTGGGACAGGGGTGGGGGGTTATCGGAGCCTATATAAGAAAAAGACCCAAAAATCGGGACTGTCCCTATAAAATCGGGACATNCCGGTCGTCAGCCGTATTTTGGGGGCGGGACCTTCCGCCGCCTCTGTCGGGGGCGGCATTTCGGGGGCGGGACCTTCCGCCGCCTAGGGCGGTGAAAAAGCTGGCGGCGCCCCTGAGCACACCCCTAATGATGAGGGACCAGTCCACCCACCCCAGAAATCTCTTTTTGACCAGTTCTCAGCCTGTCCCCTCTCCGTAGTAGCTAAATTCTTCCACAAACACGGTGACAAGGAGTTTGATCTTGGTTATTTTCCTATTAGAGCACTGAACCTCTCCGTTCCCCACTCCTACCAGGAAAAAATTATAAAAATAGATAGATTTTCATTCCAGATCACAGCTGTTAAATTAGCACTTTCAGCTGTAGCCTGTTTGCGGCATTTCTAGTGCCCAGACTGCATAATTCATGCTCCAGTATGAAACGCTAAAGCAGCAGTGACTTTATCACATCAAAAGACTAAAGAGCATGTTTAGAAGTGCCCTTAATTTATTGCTGTACAAGGATGAAAGCAAGATCAGACCATACCAAGCCCCCCATTCCATGGCAACATAGGCACTCATAAATTTTCTATAAACAAGTTATTTTCATGAAATCCTTCACAGATAGTAGTTTTTTTCAGATTGTGTGTTCTAAAATGCACCATTATTATACATCACCCACATTACAGTCTAACCATTTCCCAATGGGAAAAACCTGTAGACTCCTCAGTGGTACTTGGATATGGTGCTGGAGATGACTTAGAGATGTAACTGACTCAGGTTTCCTTTTTTCAGGTTCCAGAACTTTCCACATCCCCCGCATTAATGACAAGCACTACCAGTCTGCTCCCCTAACCCCACAATTGATAAACCTCATGTAATCCTTCTCCATCCTTCCCAGTGACACCCAACCCCTTTGCAAATCTTCAGAGAGTGAGTAAAACATGTTAAAGACAATGTTAAGGTGGATGAACTATACTGGTGATGAAATATTAAGTCTCTTCTTGCATGTATTTTAGATACAAAAATCTATTTTAAAAAGTAAATATAAAGAGATGTGAGTCTAACTCCTAGGGCTTCTAAGAAGTGCCAATGCAGATTTTGCTGTCACAAAAAGGAGATATCACTGGTCCCAAGGCCATGCCAATAAAATGAAGACCACTAAAGGTTATGAAGGATTTTATTTTCCTTGAAACTTCATTCTGCATTGGATTATTTTGTCACAATCAAGGAACTCAGACTCTGGCAGTGACACAAGAACTTAAAAATGGTGATGGATTTGATGATTGTTGTAACTTCACACATAACAGAACAGCATAGGGTACCCAGGAAAAGAAAAAAATAGCAACAGCAAGGCAGTCAAAGAGTCTTAAGCACACCAAGTCCCTCTGCCCGCAGGAAAAAAAACCCAACCAAAAAATCCTTATTCTTTTTCATTTAGAAGATTGGATTAGAAGAGCAGTTTTGTCGTCAGAAATCAGGTTTCATCATGGCTTGTGTTCTGATTTCCATGACAGTGACCTACTCAGTATTTTCCCCAAAGTTAAATATTATTAATCTATGTATTTGTATCATGGTAGCACTCAGGAGCCCCAGCCATGGACCAGCACCCTTTTGTGCTAGGCCCCAATATGCTAAGTAAATTTTGTACTGAATTACAGCCTCAATGAGCAGTATCATTCATCAATACTCTGTGACTTCCCATGACAACAGGAAACAAAGTCCCAGACAAGCTGTGCCTCATCTCCAAAGTTCTAAAATGTTTTAGCAACATAAGGAAATCCTTAAAGTGTCCACATGGTATGTTTCACATATCAGACAGAATATATTGCATTTGGGCCTCTGTGCCCATATTAATATAAAACATAGTACTATTGCAAGTTTTTAGCAAGGAACCACAGGTTTTAAAAATATATTTTAACAGGGTTCACTCACTGAAAGAGCGCCTCCTTCTGACCAGACATGGCATGTGGCTCTTTCCTCATATGGCACCCCTTGCCAATGGGCACTCCATCGCTGTAGTGATCTATCTTCCCATAATTCACAGCACTCCCTCTTCATGACTCAGCCCTCCAACTAGGTCACTATATAGTCCTCCCTTTCACGTTATCAAAGTCTCACTGGACCAGCTGTCCAGTTGGCACCTTCAACAGTCCTGGACCACTTCCCAGTGGCTGTAGGGAATCCAAACCCAGATCCTCCCTCTACAGTAGGTTCCAGCCCAGACACTCTATAAACAGCAGTCAAGAACTGTAGAGTCCCCCCTTCCTTGCTACTGTTTCCCTGGGCTTCTTCCTACTCTGCCTTCTCAGGCTTTCTTTCCCCTCAACTTCTTGGGGTTGACCTTTGTTTCAGGACTAAGATTGGAGGGCTTATTCCCCACCGGTTTCCTCCTCTCTGTTCCCAGCCTCTTTCCCAGCAGCTACAAACTTCCTCCCATTATGATCCTTTCTCAGCTGGACTTCATCAGCAATTAGTATTTATAAATCTATGGGATTCCCATCAGATGCAACTGTGAATGTTAACTGACCCCTTTTGGGCCACCTTAACCCCTTCACGGCTGGTGTCAATTGACCACCCTATCATATATATATTAAATAAACATTGTGGTTTCCACTCCTTCTCCCTTTAAGTTGTGAAATTTCCTGACCTGTTCACTATAAAGGTGCAGCATTCAAGTACCCACTTACTCAGCAAATGTCCATATCATGCCCAGTTGTCCCCACTAAGCTGAATCTCTGCCATTATGTACTTTCCTGCTGAGCTGCCATCCACTTCCAGTGGGCAACGATAAGCCTGATTCTGATCTGCAGCACATTTTGACAAGACACACTTCAGTTTGTGCCTGAGTTCCTGAGACTGACTCAGCCAATGCCACAGTATGAGGTACATGATTGCCTGGAAAAGCTCTAGGATCTCAGCTGTGTTATATTTTCCAAAGTTATCCACTAATTCAGACCTCCAGAATTATGTAACAGTATCAGGAATGCCCATTTCCAAGCAAGTTTAGCGCAAACGACTAACATCTCTAGATTCCGTATAGTCAGATAGGTAGCAAATTCCAGAATTGTAGCTGTGCAGTGTGCTGGAGACATTTTTGAGGAAAATTTGGCAAATATTTAACACTCCTAAATTGATGTAATCAAACTGTTTCTCTTGTTACATTTCAACTCCTCTTGTACCAATTAAACTTTCCAATTCAGTCAAACCATATCTTCAAGGCTTTTAATGTAGAAGCTTCAGGGATATACTGTTGAAGCTTTCTACATGTTGTTGACTTTTAAATATTTAGTCTTGCATTATGCATTTATCCTGATCCCGGAAATTCTTTAAATATCTCATCATCTTTTATCGAGAGATGGCTTCACTGGAAAAGCCTTGTTTGGAGGATTTGTTTTACATTTTAATAGCAATATTTCCTTTTCAGCTCATGGCATGTCTAAAGTATGAACTTAAATCGACCTATGTTAGGTTGACTTATAGCCACTGCAGTAATTATATTACTCTCCTTTTTTCTGTGCTGCAGGTCCTCACCAGGAGCGCTTCCACTGACAGAAGAGGGGTGTGGGGAGCAGTTCCCTGGGCTTCTTGCCTCCCCGCTCTCTGCCAGGAGCAGGAGGCAGCCACCCAGTCTTCTTGGCTTCCTGAGGGGGAGCAGGCAGCCGGGATGGTGGGCAGCCAGGCTCTAGCTGGAGCCCCCCACTGGCCTGAGAACCATGAAACTGACAATGACAGCGAATAGCTAATGTAAGGATCCCAGTGCCTACACAAACACTGCGTCGCCCGAACTACACTGACATAAGCCCTACACCTCTCATGGAGTTGGAGTTATGATGTCGGTGTACTAGGGCACTTACATCGGTGGGAGCAAGGCTGTAGCGTGTACAGACATAATTAAGTTGACATAAGCTGTCTTACGTCGACCTACCTTGGTAGTATAGGCAAGCCGCAGTCTAAAGTGATCTTAGTATATTTCAAGTTTGGTTGTGTTAGAATTAATGGCAGTAAAACCTATTTCCAAATATCTATCTGACCTACTGGTTTAAAGGCAGACTCTTTAGGCTCCCCACCTCCCTCAATTTGTAGAATGTCATTATTTCCTATCATAGCTGATTTTCCACCTGTTGATCATTTGCTTTTAGGGTTCCCTCAAATTCTCATTTCCTCTTCTTTTTTCCTCCTCAAGACCAACATTTCCAGAAAGTCCCATCAAGGCAACCCTCCTGCCAGCCAAAGAGAGCTAGTTATTGCTAACTTTGGAGGCCATAAAGACAGAAGCATCTGAGAATTCTGATTTCTGGGGGTCACCCATAGGGGTTCATCCGAGAATAATGTAACAGGTTTCTTTACTGTCTTCCAATGGGCACATTGCAGTACTCTGTCCCATGAGCTCTAAATCTGGTTTATACTAGGGAGATTTTGCAAAAGTCTCCCGCTATTACTTAGGCTAGTTCAGTTCCACTAGTGGTAGCAACATTGGGAATTGGGTGAACACTGTCCACCAGCATTATAAGCACCATGGGTAAACTTTTCTGACGCCCGTAAGTGATTTAGGGGCCTAATTTCCATTTCTTCTCAACAACAGACATTAACACTTTCTGAGAAGAAATTAACATAATCAACCTAGTGACACTATGTATGCCCCCAGCTTGGGTGATCACCCTGTTTGGGCATTAATATCAAAATCAACGGCTAGAGATCACATACAGAGTAAGCGCATGAGTGTGCATACACATGAATGGGCACATGTGAGTATAGATGTACTGAGGGCATGTACCACCATAGCAACAAAACACAAAGGGAGGCAAACTGAAGCTTTACTTTAGATCACATCCAAAAAACAGTGACACCGTGAGTTCCTATTTCAGTTGCATGGAACCTAAATGTCTGATCCCTTTCCTCCTTCAATGCTATCAATCTTGTTCATTGTGCAGGCTGAGGACCAACAAATCAGTTCAAATAGGACAGGGCTTTATTAACACAGCAGAAGGACACACTTGTTCAAATATTGCCCAGGAGCATAATCAGAACCTTGGTACGGAGGTTATTACAAGGATTCACTTTAAATGCCCTAAAACTTTTCTAATCCTACCAGCACACCTTTTCCTTCAATTAAGTACACAAACTTCCCTCACGTTCTCACTGAGAAAAACGTACTGTATGAGTTGATCAACACCCCTGCCCCACAACCACCACACATAAACATCTCATTACTAAAGTTATACTTAGTTACACACCATTGATTTTGTTCCACAGTTGATAAGGTGAATCATCACCCAGCAATAGTAACAAACA
This sequence comes from Platysternon megacephalum, assembly GCA_003942145.1. Lineage (NCBI taxonomy): Eukaryota > Metazoa > Chordata > Testudines > Platysternidae > Platysternon > Platysternon megacephalum. Next base: position 1,953,518 of record QXTE01000174.1, read on the forward strand.
CACTGGGTGCACTTAAAAATCTCATTCTGGTTCCAGAAATATTATTGGCTTTAGCAGGATTCCACATTTTAATTATAAAGACTATTGCTGGAACTGATCATGTCTATAGAACCAGAGCAAACTTTTCCATTGTGCCCACTATAACGCTTAGCAAACATTCCAAATGCTTAAATATAAACAGTCAAGTAATTTTGAACATACAACACATTTTAAAAACTGAAATCTGTTGGCAAACAATTTATAACAGAAAAACAGAGGAAATGGTTGAATAAATAGTTTGACCAAACAGTGTATCTGCTTCTAGCCACAAATGAAATGCATAAACAAATGTAATCTACACTCGAATCACACAATGGATGTCCACACAACTGAGATGCTTTGCACTTGCCCACATAATAAAATTTCATACTTTGCGTGTACAAAGGGCCTGATCTTCTGCCCACTGAAATAAACAGAAAGATTACCATTGACCTCAGTAGGCTTTGGATTTTGAAGTGTTATCCTAACATAAATGAATCAAGCCTCACAATAAACCTGAGAGGTAGTTCAGTATTAAACTTATTTTACAGATAAGTAAACTGAGGAACAGAGAGGTTTGGATATGTTCTTTCTTTGCAAACGGCTTTTCAAAGCTCTTTCTCACAATTTCTGTCTGTTTTCCAACGTTTCCCAGTGGGAAAACAGAAATGAGGTGTGAAAATGGGGTTTCCCCTTCTTTCTCACACTTTATTTTTACTTTTTTCAAAGTAAAAAGTGTGTGTGTGGGGGGGGAAAAGGCACATAAAAGTGTAAAAAACAAAAAAACAAAACAAGTTGAAATGAACTGAAAATGTTCATGCCATTTTGACACTTGGTTTCAATTCAATTTCCCATGGGAAATTTGAAATTAAATTGTTTTTTTTATTTCATTTTATTTCAAAATGTCCTAGGGGAAATTGAATCAATTTTTTTCCTGTGAAAAAGCAAAGGAAAAAATACCTCTATTTCAAAAAGCTCTGGTTAAGAGTGTGGTGAGAAATTAGTGGCATTAATTTATATCCCCAACTTAGCACAATATGAAATCATTTAAATAATTATATTTTCCTAGAAAAAAAACAAGTACCATTACTTTAACCAGACATTTAAATGTGCACCATACTTCTGGCAAGCATACAGGCTCTGTTTTGTCAGCCATATGCCATAAATTCATAGGCAGAATAGGGGCAAATCACTTGACCTTCTTGTGGCTCAGACAATCCAGCTGTAAAATTAGATGAAAGCAAAACTGAAAAACAGATGCTGCTGCGTCTACTATTAGCCTTTTTGAGCAACCAATATTTTAAAAGAGCAAAATTAATGTCCTGTGGAAAGTGAAACATTTTGTTTAGGACTTATTGGCATAATCTTTAAATTAAAACAAAAATGATAGAATTGTATAAATCTGTTGCTGGATTTGTATGACATTATCTAATTTATAAATTTACTGCATTTTTCAGAAGATACCTAATACTAAAACTATTCCAGCCTGAGCTACTTGCTGATTTCCACCAGCAGGACAAAGGCTATAGCCCCTGGCAATTGAAGCCTGCCATGGGTTGGGATGTGCAATAGTATAAATCATTCCAACCCTGGACCTGAGAGAGCTTGGGTGGGCAGTCAGAAAGAAGCCCAGGCTAAAGCACAGGAAATCTGTTGGCTGTGGATTCCCAGCAAGAATTTAAAGCTGCTGTCTCCTTTCAGAGCAATGATATTTCATTCAGATGCAAAGGAATGTACACTTTGCACCCAGCTGCCAACATCCCAATGGGCCATTCTAGTAGTTGAGAACAGTCAGGGCATAGCAATGCCCTAGCCAATTTCCCTCCCCAAACAATGAAACCAGCAGCACCTTGCATCAGGTAGCTCCTTTGGAGGGGCCATAGGGCTAGTCATGCTGGCCCTACACCTTCCACAGAATTATTTCTATGCTGGGGGCCCTACCAGCAACTTTAGAGCCAAATTCTGCCCTCAGATAGGCAAGCACAGCTTTAACAGAAGCAATAAACCTGTGTAAGGGCAGAAGTTGGCGATTAAATTTTTTTAGAATTACTAAGGGTATGTCTTACACAGCAAAGAAAAACCCACGGCTTGGCACTGGGCACTGGGACTCTTCCACCTCCAGCCTGGAAATCTACACAGCAATGAAACAGCCCTGCAGCCTGAGCCTCAGTTGGCTAGCACGCGCCAGCCGGGGGTGTCTAGTTGCTGTGTAGACATACCCTGGAGGTTAATGAGAAAATATATTGCACAAATATTTCTGAATCCATTACTCAACAAACAAATCACAAATACAGGTAGAAAAAAAAGCAGAATTACTTTGAATATTAGTTGCAGCTATCCCTATGGTATTTAAGTGCTAGGTGATCTATAGAGTGACATCATGCTCTGGAGGTAGAGTATGCTGCCTTCACAGTGTTCTTAGCCAGTGGATCAAAAAACTGATCCTGACTCTCTCATATCTATGATATCTCAGAGCAATAACTACAAGGCCAGTGTTCAATAAAATTCTCTCTCTCTCTCTCATTCTCTTTCTTTTTTAAAAGACGGTCTGAATATGCCAAGGGGGAAAGTTCTCGTCACAGACAATAAGGAAATGTCTGATGCCAGCAATTAGTGTTGTAAATTTCTAGTGGAAGTAAAGAATGTAAAATGTTTCTATATGGATCTCTCTCTCTCTTTTGACTTATAGAATTAATGCTGATTGAAGTGCATTTATCCTCCTTATACTTTTGGTGAAATTTATGAGAGATGGGTTACTATGTCAATTGTACTTTATTCCTGAACTTTAATTAATGTAGTAAAATCCAGTGTCACTTGCTGAAGTCTTAGTACAGCTTCAACTTAAGTGACCCTCATTTAGAATTTTTTTTAATTGATTTATATTTTAAATATATTTGCATACAGTTATGTCTTTGTGAGTGAATCTATTATTTTGTAAGATGAATTCATCACTTGGCCAGTAAGGGATCTGATACAGCACTGAAAACTTATACAGTACTTTGTACAGGGGATGGTGTGTAACTTTTCCATTAATCAGATCCTTAGGGAGCTGAAGTTGACCTTGCTGTTAAAGAAATGTCATGGTTTGATTAAAAAGCAGCAGCTTTTACTGGCAATATAATAGTAACTGACTATACTTGAAAGAAATATTTGCTAAGATTTTTCTATAGCATCCAACACCATAATATCTAAGCAGTGATTTTTGTCCATTCATCTTAACATACTCACATTATTTGACTTTTCCCCTACTATAAAATCTGTTTGATAAAGAATACTTTCCAATACCATGGTTAGAAAGATAATTTTCACAGAAGTTGCATAAACTCTGAGACAGAGAAGGACAATACTTATTTGAGAGAGAAGAGTTTGCAGAAGGTTCATTTTAGGTTTACATACCGCCTATACTAAGAATATTTTGGAAGGTTTAATACCTATATATTTCTAGCCATCTTGTGAATTTGATTAAATATGTATGTTTCTGTTAATCAAAGTTGAACTCTCCTTGATATTTTAACACAACCCTTAATTCTTAAACAGGGCTCTAAGTGTCTTAAATACAGTAGCTCTTGGGTATGTGGTTGCTAGATGATGGAATTTCACTAGTTCAGACCAACATTTTTGAGTCGGGGTAGCTTGTTTACATTAGTGAAAGCCAGAGTCATGAAATTAAAATTAGGATCCAAATTTAGTGTTCCCTTTCATTTGGTGGGTGGTTGGATTCAGAGATCCAGTTTGGTCCACACAGGCCAAGTTGTGAAGTTCAGATCTGGATCTCTGTGCATAGGCACAGAGCATAGGCTGAGCACCCACCGGCAGCCCCCCTTATCAGTTCCCCCTTCTCCCCCAGCACCTACCACCCACTGCAATCAGCTGTTCTGCAGCATGCAGGAGGCACTTGATGGGAGGGGGAGGAGTGAGGGCAAGGCGCAGTCGGGGGAGGGGGCAGAACAGGATAGGAAGAGGCAGGGTGGGGTGGAGTAGGGGCAGAGCCTGGGGCAGAGGAGGGGTCAAGGATCCCCCGGCACATTGGAAAATTGGTGTCTCTGTCTCTGTGTACATGCTTGAGTGTGTGTACGGGTTGTATCTGATGTACTATTTCAAGCCTAACCATCTAACCCTTTCCTGGTCTGGTTCAAATAGATCTGGGACCCTTGTGAAGCCACTCAGTTAGACTACCATCTTCTAGGCCCAAGATTCAGTGTGTGACTTTCACTCCCACAGACTACCTCAAAGAGTTGCTCCATGCCAAACACGGGAAAGCTTTCATTTCATTCAGTGGGGGCCCAGTAGGCAACATGTCCAGAAGTGGTCAGCATGTTTTTGCCCGAGGTGCTGCACAAAGCAGCTTGTACCTCACACTACTAGCATGAGTGCTGAACAAATCTCTACCATTTCAATCTGTCCCTAGAGGAGTAAGTGAGAGAGAGACAGAAAATGTAAATATAAATGACATTTCAATGAAAAAATGGGAACTTAAGTTCATGAAATTGCATTTCCTTTCCTCCCCTCCCTCTACATTTCTGACATGCTCTTGTTGCACTAGCTATAAGGGGGCCCACTGCACTTGCAAATTTGGTAGCATTGATTAACCCATCTGTGCCAAATTGTGGATATGTCTCCATCTTGTTTTTTGAATGCCATTTCTTTTTAAGGGCTCTACTGTGTATTATAATGGTGAACTGGCCCTTTAAAGGAGTTTGCCTTGGATGCTCATCAGAATGGCTGAACGGTTATGGCTTTGGACTCAAGTTTCAATGGGTGTGAGCCTGTGTGGGTTTGAATCCTACTTCCTATAGGGCCATGTTGCCTGCTGCTTTGCTTTGACCAACTGGTACAAAAATTCAAGCTGCTGCATCTCTATAACATGGTCCTCTGTCATCCCTCCCTGCCCCTCAAAAAAATTAAATAAAAGCAACAACCTTGCCACTGAGGGACACCAGGCCTAGCCAGAGTGGTCTCAGCCTCATCTGTAAGAGCAATAGCCTGCCTTCCAGATAGAAATAATGACAGTACAAGGATCATGGGAGAGTAGCATGTGACTAAGAATAAGGCCATCTTGGATGTAGGAAGGCAGACTGTGGGTATTCAGGAGAGAGACTCCAGGGAAAGCAGGCTTAGGAATGAATGCTTCATTAAAGATTGGGAGAACAGCCAGTAATAGGCCAGTGTGGAGGTCTAGGGCTAGGCTGAATATATAAGAGGAGGTCCTGGAAAGGAAAGACAGTGTAGGGTTACAGGGAAGGCAAACAGCCCAGTTGTTTAGGGTGTCCGGATTAGAATACATGTTGGAAGGTGAGTGTGGGTTCATGCTATGCTGCTAACATGGGGGATGAAACAGCCACCCCATCAACAAGGGACTAGAAGGGACTGATTAGGGTCTAGAAGGGCTGGATGCTGGACTCATGAGAAAGGCTAAAGATAATCAAGAATACAGACCCCAAGAGGAAGGGCTATTAGGGGGACCAGACAGCAAATTGAAAAATTGGGACAGGGGTGGGGGGTTATCGGAGCCTATATAAGAAAAAGACCCAAAAATCGGGACTGTCCCTATAAAATCGGGACATCTGGTCACCCTAAGGCAGTGGTTCCCAAACGGGTTCGTGAAATGTTACAGGGGGCTCTCCCTAATGGCGGACAGAGTTGTCCCTAGGGACCCCGGGTAGCATGGGACCAGCAGCCCGGAGCACCTGGACTTCCAAGAGTTAAGCAGATCAAAGCAAGCATATCTATCACACTGAAGAGATTTAAACTTCAAGACTCCTTATAAGTAATGGAAAGGGAGGTGGACATTTTTTGCTGTTTTTAAAATTAAATAGGCAGCTAGTATTGTTTTTAAAATGATTATGAAGAACAAGTTTAAGCTTTGTTGTAACGTGCGTTGTTTGCCTGGACTGCTCAAGACCTGAATGCTTGTGTAGGAGGAACTCTTTGCATTGGCTTCTTAAATACCTTCCTGCTGTTTCACATCTGATACTCCTTCATGAAACATAGGAGCCTTGTCCTATAACAGGCTTATTCAAAATGATACAAGCTACGAAAGTGAGATCTTGGAAGAGTGTTGCTGTTTTCATAATGTAATAAAAATACTGTAATAATAAATAGTGTGTAATAAGCAGGTTATAAAAACAAAGTTAATATTTCCAAGATCACCGCTTTTATAATTTATACTCAGGTAAAGGAGAAAATCCCTGGAAATATTCATTTTTAGGAGGGGGTTCACGAGACTTGACATTTTAGTGAAAGGGGTTCACACGTTGTTAAAGTTTGGGAACCACTGCCCTAAGGGCTATGCCCAGTAAGAGTCTGGTGTGGAAGACTAGATTTTGGAAGAGAAGACACAAATGAAGATGCATGTAAAGTGCTAATTGCAGCTGAATTAGAAGACAAGCACTTTTCATGAGTTAAATATGTATATTGTTTATATAAAACAAACTGTTGGAGCTCATCAAATCATGAACAAATAGGCAAGAAATATTTTTGAACAAAAGTTCTGAGTTTGGTTTCATACTATTCATTGTTTGTGAAAATTCAGACAGCCACCATTTTGAATTCTAGCACAAATCATTATAATTATTCATCTGCATACTCACACCAGGAGTACATTACTACTTAAGACTTCATGCTAATGACTAGTAAGTGTTTCAAACATCAAATCAGGGAGCAGAGTGCAGCTTAGATCAACAACCACATAGCCCAAGTGATAGCTAGTGGATAGCTTATGTGAAGAGCTGGCAATCAAATCGCAGTCTCAATATCATTAATCCAAACTTTTTGGTGATTACTAATGATAGGAATAATTAATAAATGCAGAGAAAATTGGAATCAGCTCTCAAATGATTTGCAAATAAAAATGGGACCTAAATTTGTAATGAAATATTATTTAGGATGACTAGTTCACTCAGCCTTAGGTGCTGCTCAAGAAATTAATATATTTATTCTGCATGAGCAAAAAAATTTGTAATTTGCACTTTGGCCTTTAGGCCTGACCTGAGGCAAACAATGGTTAGAGAAATTATTATGCTACCTGCTCTCAAAGCTTTTATTATCTCATACAATGAAATGCTACTCTAGAAAGAAGACAACTAAATTCCTTGTCAGTGAGCCTACAGCAGAATTTCTCCCTTTTGTGGAGATCTGCTTGTGCCAAGGCAATCTCAAAAGCCTTTTTATTGTTCCATTTTATTGGTCTGTGTTTGTATTGCTGAGACTTGATTGATCTCACTAGACTGCGATACCGTGCAGTTCAAAGACCACTGATGTCAACGATGGCAATCACTCAGTAGAAGAGAGTTTGCTGCCCAATCAATATGCTTGGCACTGTCCACCATGCACCAACAAGCAGGATAAGTGTCAGTTTTTCCCTGTTAAATGTATTTGCAAAATGTCACATACTGCGTACTCGGGAGATGGAAATGTTATCACAGCACAGGTCAGCAAACTATTGATGGGACTAAGCTATGTCTACTGATGTTCAGAGTAATATGTGTGGCAGTTTGATCTAGCAGGGAGCTGTTAGGTATGCCAAGCACAGTTTTATTCCCTGTGTTGTCTTTAAGATTCTCTTTAGAATTCTTCAATGTCAAAGCGTCAGAAAACCTGGTATCATAACATAGTAGCAACTTTAAAAAAAAAAAAAAAAGGCATTTTCCATGTGCTTATAATGCACCCCAACATTAACCTGCCATTTATTGCTTCTTAAAGTTTCACAGCTTTAATTCTCCTCTTACTTTACTGCATACAAGTACAATGACTTGCAGTGCCCAGCTAGCCAAGTTTACTAATGTTCTAATTATGTCACTATGAATTAGCACTTTAAATTTCTTTGATAATGCCTATAGGGTGACTACTAGCAATGAGAGCAATATCAGGTCAGACATTTGGGTCACTGTGAGCCAACCTTTCCTAACAAGGTTGGACTTCCTTAGTCCCATTTTAGCTATGTTATAATTTAGCTTTTAGGTCATAACTAATATATATAGAAAAAGGACCATTGTGTGTGTATGCAGAATCATAGTATAATATACTGCATTGTTTAGGAAGAGATCGTACTTTAACATTTCTATTTACGTAGCTCTGATTCTATTTGGAGGCAGGCTGCACATATGCAAAAATTCTTCTAAAAACCACTGTAAATTACAGAATATGTAAGGGCTAGACTGTGATCTACCCTTGTGTGGTTATACAAGAGGGGAGGCCATGCAAGGAGATCCCCATATCCTCTCTTGCACTGCCCACATAAGGGCCAATCACAATATGGGACCAGAAACTGTTTACTTCTTGCTCCCTCTAGGATGTGAATCATTGAGAAAGGATAACGTAAGATCATGGATATGCCTTCCCATACCTTCTGCAGCAGCTAACAGAGAGCAGCCTGTGCACCGTGGGGAGAGATCTACAGTATCTTTATAGCCACCGTAGAGTGTCCATCCACTATGGCAGTGTTTCCCAAACTTGGGACGCCGCTTGTGTAGGGAAAGCCCCTGGCGGGCCGGGCCGGTTTGTTTACCTGCCCCGTCCACAGGTCCGGCTCCCACTGGCTGCGGTTCGCTGTTCCAGGCCAATGGGAGCTGCGGGAAGCGGCGCGGGCTGAGGGACATACTGGCTGCTGCTTCCAGCAGCTCCCATTGGCCTGGAGCAGCGAACCGTGGCCAGTGGGAGCCGCGATCGGCCAGACCTGTGGACGGGGCAGGTAAAGAAACCGGCCCGGCCTGCCAGGGGCTTTCCCTACACAAGCGGCGTCCCAAGTTTGGGAAACACTGCACTATGGATATGTCTACATTTCAAAAAGGTGTGTTCTTAACTGGGGTTAGCTATAACTTACTTGACTTTTAACTCGGGTTAGCAACTCAAATTAAAGCATGTAGTGGAGTATGGAGTTGAACTCAAGCTGCTAACTCAGTTAAAAGATGAGTTGGCATGTCTTCACTGCTGTTTTAACCCAAGTTAAGAACAAACTTTTTTATTTTGCAGTGTAAACATACCAAATGTGTAATAGGAAATATTGTACCTCCTGAAGCTCACTCTCTTAGTGCTTCCCATGGGGAGAGTGGCTATGCCCTGCTCCCTACCTAGTATTTTGTGCAAATGGTACAATCTAGCCCTCATCATACCCTTGACAAACATATTTGGCTGTAAAAGCCAAGGGGGGAAATGCTTGTATGCTGTTTGTGTAAGTGTGGGTTACATAATTCCTTTGGTTAGGGAAACTCATCCCAAGACTCAGAGCTCCACTGCAGCTCAAATCCTCACCTGGGCATCCAATTGTAATATGACATCTGTTGTCAGAAGTGGGGATTTGAAACCAGAAATTCACTTATAAAACTGTATGTTGTCCAGAAAGGGAAAAAGAGCCACACTATGGAAGTGCTGGATATACAAGATGTGATGGAGGCTAAGCTTATTGGTGGTACCCCCTAGTGGTTAGGTCACCGAGTCCCAGCTCTACTTCATCACCAGTGTTCTCCATATATCCAGCAATCACTCCAACACTGTGGCAATCCACCTTTCAGTAGGGAGTGACTTGGCCCTTCACCCAGGTCACTAATTGAGTTCTCACCCTTCCATGATAATAAGTCCAACAAAATGTATATAGTCCAATGTGCCCGCAGAAGAAAATGTCTTCAGCCCTGCTGGGGGCCCCTATGGGTGCATTGCCTTTGACCCAGGCCTTACAATGTCTCTATCCTCTCCTTCTCTCCCAGGCGGGAGGAACTGTGGTTGGTACTGAAGCCCAAGCCCACCCTCTCCACCAGGATCTGACCCAGGGCCCTACAAGAGGCAGCAGTAGCAAACATGCCAGACTGCTTGGGGGCTGCCTTCTTGGACTACTTCCTATTGCTTACCTCAAGGCCTTCAAGTCCCCCACTTAAAGTCCATCAGAAAATAGCAAAAACAACAACAAATTTTCAGCTCAGCTAGTAGCAGTCTTCTTTGCAGCCTAGCCCCAGATTAAAACTGTTCCAAGTTCCTGGGTTTCACTCCCATGGCCCATGTCACACTCTCCCCTCTACCTAGAGTTTCAGGGAGCCTGCAGTCCTTGATTGGCCCATCTCCCGTCAGGTTTCTTCTCACTGGGGTCTCCTCCCTGTCTCCTCTTGTAGGGCCTGGGGTAATTGTCGCTTGCAGTCTCCTCCCTTGCAGTAAGAACTCCTGCTCTACCCATATTCAGGAGCTCCCAACATAGGTCTCCTCCTAGAATCATAGAATATCAGGGTTGGAAGAGACCTCAGGAGGTCATCTAGTCCAACCCCCTGCTCAAAGCAGGACCAACACCAAGCCGGGCCTTAAAAACCTGTAAGGATGGAGATTCCACCACCTCCATAGGTAACCCATTCTAGTGCTTTACCACCCTCCTAGTGAAATAGTGTTTCCTAATAATCCAACCTAGACCTCCTCAACTGCAACTTGAGACCATTGCTTCTTGTTCTGTCATTTGCCACCACTGAGAACAGCCTAGCTCCATCCTCTTTGGAGCCCCCTTTCAGGTAGTTGAAGGCTGCTATCAAATCCCCCCTCACTCTTCTCTTCTGCAGACTAAATAACCCCAGTTCCCTCAGCCTCTCCTTGTAAGTCATTTGTCCCAGCCCCCAAATATTTTTTGTTGCCCTCCACTGGACTCGCTCCAATTTGTCCACATCCCTTCTGTAGTGGGGGGACCAAAACTGGAAGCAGTACTCCCGGTGTGGCCTCACCAGTGGCGAATACAGGGGAATAATCACTTCCCTCGATCTCCTGGCAATGCTCCTACTAATACAGCCCAATATGCCGTTGGCCTTCTTGGCAACAAGGGCACACCTCTTTTCTTTTTTTCTTTCACTCTCTCTCCTCCACAAGCTCTCTGGCTCCCTTGTAAGCTCCTCTTCCAGCTGAAGCAGGCTCTGCAGTGGGGTGGAGTCACCTGAGCCCAGAACTGCTCCTTAACTCCTTCAGTCCCAGTGTGGGGTTTATACACCCCACCAAAGAAGGATTCAATAATATACTGGACCCAATCCTGTTGTACATACTCATGTGTCTACTCATTGCATAAATATTCCAAATGAAAGTAGTAAACAGTGAAGTGAAAGTTGGTCTGTGGCAGGTGTCGGCCCTGGGTCCCCTGCTGTTTATCATATTGATGGACAATGTCAGCAGGAAGAGCTCAACAGGAACAGGTGAGAAGCTGCTATGTGCAGAAAATCAGCAATAAAGGTATCCTCAGAAGAAGACCTAGAGGAAAGAATAAACCAGTACTATGAACAGCTAACCAGGCATGGGATGAAAATGAACTGGTCTAAAACTGAGTTCATATGGGTCAGTAGAAGTGCGACAAAAAATTGAATATAGAGATTAATGGAGTGAGACTAAACCAGACTGACCAGTTCAAGTACATAGGGAGCTGGGTTACAGACGATGACGAGTGTGATGGGTTCGGTCAGAGACCCCCATGGGACTGTCACCTGATGTGCTGAAATTACCTCTGAGCCCATTTTCCCTGCCAACTTGGGACTTCCAGAACCCTGTCTTGTTGAGCCAGACATGCTAGCCTGCTTCAACAGAGACCCAGGGTCTGGTCCACACCCCCAAACCTGCAGACTTAACTGAAAACAGCTCAGCAGATTACCTGTCTCCAGCACCCAGACATCCAGTTCCCAATGTGATCCAAACCCCAAATACATCTGTTTTACTCTGTATAAAGCTTATACAGGGTAAATTCATGAATTGTCCGCCCTCTATAACATTGATAGAGAGATATGCACAGCTGTTTGGTCCCCCAGGTATTAATCACTTACTCTGGGTTTACTAATAAACAAAAGTGATTTTATTAAGTATAAAAAGTAGGATTTAAGTGGTTTCAAGTAATAACAGACAGAACAAAGTAAGTCACAGAGCAAAATAAAACAAAACAGTTAAGTCTAAGCCTAATACATTAAGAAACTGATCACAGGTAATATCTCACCCTCAAAGATGTTCCAATAAGCTTCTTTCACAGACTGGTCTCCTTCCTAGTCTGGCCCAAACCTTTTACCTGGTACAGTCTTTGTTAGATCCAGCAGACATTTTAAGTGGTAAGCAGGGGTTTACTCATGACTAGCCACCCCTTTTGTCCTGCTCCACCCCCTTTTATAGCTTTGGCACCAGGCAGGAATCTTTTGTCTGTACTTGTCCCCACCCCCGCCTCATCAATGGAAAAGTACAAGGATTAAGATGGATTCCAGTATCATGTGACATGGTCACATGTCACTGTAAGACCCATAGTCTTCATTCTTCCTGGGTTGGCCCACAGGTACACAGGAAGGCGTGCAGGTAAATAAACCATTTACAACCAATTGTCCTAGGCAATGGGAGCCATCAAGATTCTAATCCACCATTAATGGCCCACACTTTGCATAATTACAATAGGACCTCAGAGTTATACTTCATATTTCTAGCTTCAGCTACAAGAAAGATACATGCATACAAATAGGAGGAATATATTCAGTAAGTTATAACCTTTGTTATGATACCTTACAAGAGACCTTTTGCATAAAGCATATTCCAGTTACGTCATATTCACACTCATAAGCAATATCTATAAAACATATGGAGTGCAATGTCACAATGAGCTTGAACATGAGATACAGTGCAGACTGGGGAGTGCTGAAAAAGTGTGGAATAACATCTCAGGTGTTGTGTATTACATGTGTATGCCACTGAGACTGAAAGCCCAACTGCATAGAACAATGCTGCACCCCGCAATCAGTGTATGGCGCAGAAGCATGGACAGTAAAGAGAGGGCAGGTTCAATGCCTACAGGTGTTTGAGATGAGAAGCCTTCACACAATAAAAACAGTTACATGAACTGTTTTTATTGTGTTTATTGTGATCTGGAGAAAGGGGCAAACAGTGAGGTGGCAAAGTTTGCAGATGATACTAAACTGCTCAAGATAGTTAAGACCAAAGCAGACTTGAAGAACTTCAGAAAGATCTCATAAAACTAAGTGATTGGGCAACAAAATGGCAAATGAAATGTAATGTGGATAAATGTAAAGTAATGCACAGTGGAAAAAATAACCCCAACTATACATACAATATGATGGGGGCTAATTTAGCTCAACTAATCAGGAAAGATCTTGGAGTCATCGTGGATAGTTCTCTGAAGACGTCCACACAGTGTGCAGCGGCAGTCAAAAAAAGCAAACAGGATGTTAGGAATCATTAAAAAAGGGATAGAAAATAAGATGGAGAATATCTTATTGCCCTTCTATAAATCCATGGTACGCTCACATCTTGAATACTGCATATAGATGTGGTCTCCTCATCTCAAAAAAGATATACTGGCATTAGAAAAGGTTCAGAGAAGGGCAACTAAAATGATTAGGGGTTTGGAATGGGTCCCATATGAAGAAGCTAGGACTTTTCAGCTTGGAAAAGAGGCGACTAAGGGGGGATATGATAGAAGTATATAAAATCATGAGTTGTGTGGAGAAAGTGAATAAGGAAAAGTTATTTACTTTTTCCCATAATATAAGAACTAGGGGCCACAAAATGAAATTAATGGGCAGCAGGTTTAAAACAAATAAAAGGAAGTTCTTCTTCACACAGCGCACAGTCGACCTGTGGAACTCCTTGCCTGAGGAGGTTGTGAAGGCTAGGACTATAACAGGGTTTAAAAGAGAACTAGATACATGCATGGAGGTTAAATCCATTAATGGCTTTTAGCCAGGATGGGTAAGGAATGGTGTTTGTCAGAGGGTGGAGATGGATGGCAGGAGAGAGATTACTTGATCATTACCTGTTAGGTTCACTCCCTCTGGGGCACCTGGCTTTGGCCACTGTCGGCAGACAGGATACTGGGCTGGAAGGACCTTTGGTCTGACCCAGTATGGCCATTCTTATGTTCTTATGAAGGGACAGATTTTGAAATGAAAGCATTAATATGGAAGTCAAAATCCGTGATGTGGCTGACAAAAGCCAGGAAGTATGACTTTCCTGGTTCAGACACATACTGAGCATGAATGAAGAGGACCTAGTGAAGATAGCACAGCAGCAGAGGGTGGTAGGAAAGAAACCCTGAGGAAAGCCAAAGAATCAATGGATAGATTGCGTCAAAGAAGATGGTAAGAAGGTGCCACCTCAGACAGGTGATGATGGTGAATGCTTGTATGATTACCCAACCCCGATGATGGGATAAGAGGAAGAAGAAGAAAGTAATATAAAAGCATTATTCACGTGAGTAACAGTTGCAGGATCTGGCCATTATTTTGTACCTTAAATCTCCTCAATTGCACTCTGCTTTACAGGGACATCTCAGACCTCTGAACTTCCAACAGAGGCCATATTTTTATTTAAGCAAGTGGAAAACTAAGATGATGAACATCAAGGCAGGTTTACATGAGGAGAAATTGATAAAACTGGTTTATTTAAACTTGAGCAGATGGTTAAGAAGGGATGTGATTAAGGCATTTAAACTCTCTAAAAGTTATTATAAAATTTAACTTGATACGAAAGCATGGTTTAGAGGTGAAAGGATATTAAAATAATATCAATATAAAACCTTCACATCTGTAATGTAATTTTTTTTAAATGACTTCTCTCTAAAATATGTTGCATAAATTAAATATATGACGGTGATTGGATGTTTAAAAGTTTCATTGGCTCAACTGACTTGTAATTTTGCCACTTGAAATGGACTCATGTAAATGAAGATTTTATACCACACTGATCTGTGCACTAAATTGTTGCATTAAACCAGCCCTAGATACAAATTTGTACGTTCTCCACCTTGATACTCCTATGTGGGTACTGGCCACCATAACATCTGTATTATATAGCCACACATACACCTTCCACAGGTGAGATTTTGGCTGACACCAAAGCCCATTGAAGTCAGTTGCAATACTCCCATTTGTTTCAATGGGCTTTAAAGCTGGCTAACACTAAATATTGAGTCCTGTCAGAAAACTTCCAAACTCCCTTCCCTCCACCAGGCAGTCCTGTTCACTCTCCCTCTTCAGTCATGAATTAATCATTGTGCTAGTTAAAAACAGGAAATATCCAGAAAATAAATTCCAAGGTATAAACAGATATCGCTGAAATGTCAATCAACATAGATTAGACAAATACTGAATATGGTTTTTCAACCTGTTTTGCCTGAATAAAAAAAAAGTGCTGAATGAAATTCCTTCCTCTTTTCTAATCACTAATTAGCTGAAATGCTGAGTTAGGAAATTTCAAATCAACAGAATTTTAATATGCAACAGTGTCAAACATTACATTTATTAGCGTAATCAAAATAAATTCTGGTGAGACAGTTGACCTTTAACCTAATTTAATAAAATCTTGATACGCCTCTATTTACTATACTTCTGGAGTTTATTGTACTAGGACTGTTCTTGTGTCAATATGTAAGTGTCTTCTGTAATTAACAGACAACTTTTCTTTGATACCCTGCCAAGAAAATGATGACTTTGTTGCTGCAAAATGTAGAACTCTGGCAAAGGGAGGCATCTATGCGTTTCAAGGGTCCCATGGAGATTAGCTTGGCCCTAATTAACGGTGGCTTTCTAAAGTGAGAGATAATTGCTGACACACATAATCTAGAGAGTTCAATAGCTAAAATGAGCAATAATGAATATTCACTTTGAAGCTTGCCTGACAGAGTGCTTTAGACTACAAGTTAAAAAGTATCTTGAATACAGCTGATAAATGAGATGACTTCACTATCTCCCCTCCCCCACCCTCCATCACTGTTTAAGCACTATCACTTTCAATGTTTCAGGTTTGGATCCTTGCCTCTTGCAGTCAAAGACTTATGATGAGTGAGAAATGTCCATATTAAGAAGGTAAAGGGATATTCAGATTACATCCATTCTTGACCATTATAATTAATAGCTGGATCTTCAGTTGTAACTAATTGAATGAAGGTCAGTGTGTTGCCATGGTAATGTAGCCAAGTGATTTTACCCATTTTACAGTCTGCTGCCCCTTTGCATAACTGCAAGATTTTAATTGCAAGATTTGCAAATGATGCAACATCTGGGCTGCGGATTTACATATATAGAGAGACGATTAATGGCATTATTAGCATATCTATGTGAACCCTAGAAATACTGAATTTAATTACTGAAAACCATCATTTCCACAGATCAGCTCTATATGTGGTAGGCTGGAAATCCATACAATTTTTAAGGAAAATCGTGTGTGTGTTTTCCTTCTACATCACTCCTAATATAAAAGTGGTTATTCCACAGCTGAGTTAGAAGACCAAAAAAAAGAAGGAAAATTTAGTGGGTGTTGGTCAGGGGACATGCAAAAATAGGGAATGTATTTGTTTGCACTGGCTTCACTGTATTGCACTGTTCACTGTTCGTGTTATGCACTCTTATTTTATTACTGCTTTTGGTGTTGATTTATCACTGGTGTTTTAGTGTTGTAATGGCAGCTGACCTGTCTGACAATGCTTAAATACGTTTTTTTGCAATGCAGCCATGGTCACAAACAAATGCTTTTATTTTTATTTTAAAAAGTTTATTACCACCAGTGCATCACAACATAAAATGTGCCCTTTGAAGAATAAAGAAAAAGACATGATAAGGCACAACTGGGAAGTTGTATCCAATGCAGGCTCTGAATACATCTATTCGGATCAATCCATAATGAAAATCCACAGTTAATGTCACACAAACTGTGACAAATGTTCCCCACTTTGTGGGAGAACAACCCTTTTTGAATATGGGGCTCAGACAAAGAAATTCCAGAGCATGATAGATTACAAAAATTCAAAATCTGTAAATTTCCTGGGGCCCAGAGAGAGATACTTGGGACCAGCTGGGCCCCACAAATGATGGAATCTTGTAGAAAATTTGTGCAAAATCCAAGAAAAGGATATTGCTCATAAAACCTGATCCAAAACCCAGTGAAGTCAATGGGAGTCTTTTCACTGACTTCAGTGGGCATGGGATTGGTTCCATAATCTCTGAAGTATTTTGGGAACCTTCAGGAGGAAAGATGCTATATCAGTTTAAGACTTTTTTTTGTATTTAATGAGAACAATTTAAAAGTTAGTTGGAAAATAAATGTATTACACATTCCTTGGTAACATAGCACAATTATAATCTTCAAACTGACTTGATAGTGTTTTTGTGCAGATACATAGATTTCAAGAATAATCCCACTCCATTATATACACCGATTAACTGAATTGGAAATAATAAATCATATACCCAATATATACTTTTTATATATAAATATATTTTTTTAAATTGCTAAAAAAACTAAGAATTTACTTAGGTGCTCTACCAACCATGGAGGTTATTATTCTGTTTATTTCCTTCTGCCTCCCTTGCCTTATCCCATTTCCTGCAGCATTCTGTTTTGTCAGTCAATTTAATTTATTAGCTTTTGGGGGCAGGTGCCATGTCTTTATTATGTAAAGAATCATGAACAGTTATAGTGCTATATACACATGTTTAATAATAATTAATATTTAATAAATGAACAATAATAAATTGCATACACCTATATACATATGTAGTGCTAGATTATGTCCTGGACTGCAAAGCCATTCAGAGACATAAGGGATAAGACGACCTTTCTTTATGCCCCCGCATGGCCTCCACAGATCCGCTACTCTCCCTACCCCAGCAGATGTCAGGGATTCTGTGAGGGATGAAGCAGTAGTGGGTCTGTGGAGGACATGCAAGGGAATAAGGGAGAGTCTTTCTGCCCCATAGGTCTCTGTGTGGCTGCATAGTCCAGGACATACTGTAGCCCTATATGAGGATATGTATAGGTTATGTAATTATTATTTACCATACGTACAGAACACCATAAGTGTGCATGATTCTTCACATAGTTAGTAAAGACATGGACCCTGGTCACAAGGCTACAGCTAAATTAACTATGACAAGACAAAATGCTATACACTCTACATATCCTCCTCCATGCCTGAAGCACCCACCAGCAGAGCTGAGCTGGTGGGGAATGGGAACATTCCAGCAACAAATTACTACCTCTCTGGAGCTAGAGCATCCAAATGAGAGCATGAGATGAGAATCATGCGTCTTGGAGGCACATTTCCTTCCCTACGCTGCTCTAGGCTTGGTTCACCAATGCACTGTCTCCAACACTGGACTAAAAGCAAAATCTAGCCCATAGTTATAGCTTGACAATGTATTATTTTGGTAGACTTTTAAATCAGAAACCTAATCTGAAGCCAAGACTCTAAATCCCATGCTGATACATCTGAAGTAAAAATAGAATCCTTGTCAGTAAGACATGATGGGCTGGAAATAACTGCTACCATTTCTACCTGAATGAACAAGATTTTGTCAGGCACTCTTGTCCTATTAATCTCCAGCCAAAGATTAATTACAGTGCCTAATAGAGTCCATTTACATTAAGATTACTAAAAAGGAAACCAGGGAAAAGGTATTGAAAACCTGGAAACACAAATTGCAGTGCAAACTCTATAGTTATATATTCTGCTATTCTAGGGCACATTGATATCACAAGATGGGACAGAAAAAAAAGTCAGAGAGAAGACAAGAGATCATCAAGAAAACCAAAACAGTTTTTGTTCATATTTACATTGTTGATTTATATGCAAACATGCATGGGGCACAATTCTTTTCCCTATCCATAATCTGATCCTTTCACCCACACGTATCCACTTCCCTCCCTCCTGCCTCAACCACCTACCTGCTGTCTCCCTCACTAAATTATGGTGGGCTGTTCTCCTTCGAAAATTACACTTTACTGCATCTGGTGATGCTTTCCTCCAATGGGCTGTGATGCCAAGTGGTGGGACCGAAGCAGGATATTCCAAATGAAAGATCAGGGATGTCAGCTAGGGAATAGCTGCCTCAAACTGATATTACTGAAGTCAGATGTGATACTGGGCAAGGAATCTTGGATCGCATTATGTGTAGTGGGTTAGGTATTTGTGCTGCAAACACATAGGATTCACAGATTTAAGGCCACCACTGTAGCTCCTGATGGTAGTGACAAATTGTTAGTTATCTTAAGTCACCAAACAGCCATAATGTCTTCATGGGCTTCATTGTTTCAATTAACTTCATAATGGACTGATTTCTACATCACAAAAATCATCACCCAAATTGGCAAAGAGTCCAAAGGCATGGAAACTGAATTACCTTTCATTCCCAGAAGTTGTTTCCTTGACACAGAAGGAAGCACATTGATACCAGCACATGGGGAAGCTTTCATAGAGCTGCCCCTGCTGTACTGAATTAAAGATATCAATCTCTGTGGCCAATCTTATTAAACGTGCTCACTAATTTTAGATACCTTGATTTTCAGCTCCCTACCACACAATTAAGCCTGTGTTTTAGCCCAATGTGCAACAAAGCACGCGATGGACCAAGGTCTAAGGTAAGGTTTAGAGGTTCTGAGTAGAGCTGGCTGGAAAACAATTCCCTTTACCAAAAAAAATTGAGTTTTTGATATTTATTGTCATTCTGCATTGGAACAAAACTAAGAACTTTTGATTTTTTTGGGGGGGAGGGGTGACGGGGGAGTTAGGGTGAGAAGAGGAGAGAAAAGACAGAGAGACATTACCCACCCCGGAATAGCCAATAGTCCAGTGGTTAGGGCACTTACATGGGATGTGGGAGGCCCCTGATCTACCTGATTCAGAGAAGGGACTTGAAACTGGGTCTCCTCCATCCCATGTGACCACTGTAATCAATCACCAGGTTACTAGCTTTTCTCATCTCTCTCTCACTGACCAGAAATTCCACCCTGGACCTGAGAAACCTTCCTGACAGAAGTTTCATTGAAACCAATACTTTTCTTCAAAAAGTTTTGGTTTCAGTGAATTTCATTGGCATTTTCAAACCAAACAAAAAGTTTCATCACAAAGATTCTTGACCAGCTCTAGCCCTGAGTATCTTGTAGGTGCCATTTACTTCAGTTGCAGTTGTAGGATTCAGCAATTATTAAAATCAGGCCCTTGAGTGTCTCAAGTTTGACAACCAAAAACTGAGGCCTCCAAAATGAGTGGACGCTTTTGAAAATGTTAGCCTAAGGCTGTTTAACACATTTCACAAGCATCCTAGTGAAGTTAAAATAAAAATTCCCAAATGATAAAAAATGTGCATTTTGCTTGTGATCTTTATTATAATTAGTTATAGGCTCCTTTACCAGTTCTTCATTCAGCAAAATAACTAACGCATAGCATACATTATACTGCTGTTTAAACTGTATTTCTGCAGGCAGATTTTTGGACTTGCAACATGAATCTACTTTGGAAACTGCTTTAAAAATAAAATAGCACAAACTAATCAGGATGTCCTGTTATGCACCTGAGACACATCTGCACAAGTGTTATTTCACACCCAATGTTTTTTGCAAATTTTCTTGTAGCATTTTATAATAAGAAAAATTTGAAAACACGCGATGATTAATAAAATATCACTAGTCTCACATTGGCATCTCTGGGCTAATCAAAAGTGTCAGATTTTGCATAACAGGTTGATTCACACTTAGGAAGTGTGAGGCAACACTCTAAATTATCTATGTTCATATGCTATTCCATCATTCTTCAAATGATAAGACAAGGGGAAAATTTATAGTCAGGGAAATTTCCTAGATTGAATTGGGGAAAAAATGTGCTAAGAGTTTTTCTATTGCACACATTACTTGTCTTTCTAGTTACATTCTCACCTATAGAATAAAAGTTACGCCAGAATGTACACATTAGATATGCCCATCTGAATAAAGGGCACATTGTTCACAAGGCTGTTAGGCCAGCACACTGTGCTTAGCAATATATCCTGGCATTTTTCACTTCCAGTCAAGGGACTAATGTTGCTTTTGCTTCTGTGCAGTTGACAGTCTGACTGTGCAAGGGAGGCTACGTCTACACTATGAGCTAGGGGTGTGATTCCCCACTCATGTATATGTCCACATCTCATCGAGCTAGTGTGCTAAAAACAGTAGTGTACCCACAGCAGTGCAGGCAGCAGTGACATGGGCTAGCTACCCACAGCACATATCCATGGAGTTAAAGAGGGTTTGTATTCAGCATTGCTAGCCTATGTCACTGCTCACCGCTGCCAGTGCTCCCGCAGGTACACTATTATTTTTGGACACTAGCTCGATGAGATCTAGCGTGAATGCGTCTAGCAAACTGGGAATCAATAAACCCCAGCTCATCATGAAGACAGAGCTGTGGAGGTGATAAGGGATATGCATCCCCTGTATGGCACAGAGCTCCACTCCAGGAAAGTTTATTGGGGGCAAAAGGCATGTGTGGGGACAGAATGGGAGCTGCCCACAAATGGGGAGGGTCCAGAATCAGAGACTCCTTCCCCTTCTCCCCCCAGCCCCACAACCTCAGCTAGGGCTCGGAGGTCTACTTCTGTCAAGCAGCCTCCACAGAATGGCTTTAGACCCTGTGAGGGAAGGAAAATGCCCCCCTCCCTTCACATCTGCCCAAGCTTAGATACTTGGGCTGGATGCAGCATGTGAGGATTTGGCCCTAAATGCATAATAAACTCAACTCTAGCAGCAAAGTAACTGATGGGACAGGATCATTAAGAAAAAATGGTTACCTACTTTTTGTAACTGTTGTTCTTTGAGATGTGTTGCTCATGTCCATTCCATTCTAGGTGTGTGCGCGCCCATGTGCACAGTCGTCGGAAAATTTTGCCTTAGCGGTTTCTGTAAGGTGGGTAGTGGCGCCCTCTGGAGTGCCACAACTCATGCGTCAGCATATTAGGTGCCAACAGCCCTACACCCTCTCAGTTCCTTCTTGCCAGCAACTCCAACAGAGGGGAGGAGGGCGGGTAATGGAAATGACATGAGCAACACATCTCAAAGAACAGTTACAAAAGGTAGGTAACCATTTTTCTTCTTCAAGTGCTTGTTCATGTCGATTCTATTCTACATGACTAACAAGCAGTATCTATGGAGGTGGGTTCAGAGTTCACGGACGTGTGGCTTGCAACACTGTTCTTCAGAAGCCAGCATAATCTCAGGCCTGCTGGGTAAGTGCGTAATGAGATGTGAACATGTGGATAGATGACCAGCTAGCAGCCCTGCAGATATCTTGAATTGGCACTTAGGTGCTTACCGAGCGCTCTACTCAAGTGGGTGGTTACAATTGCTGGTGAAGGCACCTTTGCCAGATCATAACAGCAACAGATGCAGGCAGTGACCCAGGATGAAATTCTCTGAGCGGACACTGGACGACCTTTCATCCTATCTGCCACCACAATGAACAACTGCATCAATTTACAGAACGTCTTGGCCCTTTTGATGCGGAAGGCTAGTGCTCTCTTGACATCCAGAGATTGCAATTTGTGCTCCTCCTCCGACTTATGAGTTTTTGGAAAGAAGACAAGTAAATATATGTCCTGGCTCATATGAAACTGTGCAACTACCTTGGGCAGGAAGGCTGGGTGCAGCTGCAGCTGGATCTTGTCCTTGTAGAACACAGTATAGGGTGGCTCTGAGGTAAGCGCCCTAATCTCAGAAACCCTGCAGGCAGATGTTATTGCAACCAAGAAAGAAACCTTCCAGGAAAGGAAAAGAAGGGACCAGTAAGCCAGAGGCTTGAAGGGGGGGACCCATGAGTCACGATGGCATGAGATTCAGGTCCCAGGGAGCGACGGGGTCCCGGACATGGGGGTAGAGTCACTCCCGACCTTTCAAAAACTGGACCATCATGTTGTGAGAAAAGATTGCCCTGCCCTGGAATGGAGGGTGGTTGGCTGAATTAGTGGCCAAGTGGACCATAATCGATGACAGGGACAGGCTCTGGAGCTTGAGATGCAGAAGGTAGTCCAGGATCGACTGCAGTGAGGCCTGTTTGGGTCAGATACCCTGGTCCGAGGCCAAGCACATGAACCTTTTCCATTTGGCCTTGTAGGTCACTGTGGTGGAGGGCTTTCTGCTGCCCAACATGACCTGCTGGACACATGCTGAACAATCCTGTTCTTCTGCATTCAACCATGACACAGATAGGCAGTCAGGTGCAGTGCCGCCAAGTTGGGTGCAGAAGTCTGCCGTGGTTCTAGGACAGAGAGGCAGCTGCAGCAGGATGGCCACTGAAAGGTCCACCGAAAGGTCCGACAGCAAACCAGTGCTGGCAAGGCCACGCCAGGGCTATAAGGATTACCTTCGCCTTGTCCTGTTTGATCTTCATAAGGACCTTGTGGATTAGCGGCACCAGTGGGAAGGCATACATCAGAGCCCCCGACCATGGGAGCAAAAAGGCGTCTGACAGAGAGCCCGTCTGTCTCCCAAATCAAGAAGAACATGTGGCACTTCCTGTTCTGGCGTGATGCGAACAAGTCCACCTGGGGAGTTCTCCACCTTTGGAAGATCACACTGACCACCTCCAGATGGAGCGACCACTCATGGTGAGAAGAAAAGGTCCTGCTGAGGTGATCTGCTAATACGTTCCTGGCCACGGGAAGGTGCGCAGCCATCAGATGAATTGCATGCTGCACACAGAAGTCCCAGAGATGAAGTGCTTCTCAGCAAAGACTGACAACCTGCCCTGCTTGTTGATGTAAAACATCGAGGCGGTATTGTCCATCATCCGGAATATACCACCTTGCCCTTCAGGTGGGGGCAGTAAAGCCTGGCAGGCTAAGCAAACTGCTTTTTAGCTCTCTGAAGTTTATGCGGAATAAATGATTGTCCCATTAGCAGTGACCTTGCATGCTGAGCTTGCCCACGTGGGCTCCCTAGCCCAGGTCCGAGGCATCGGAGACCAGGGTCAGCGATGGGGACGGGGCCACAAAGGGAACGCCCGCCAACACCGATCCGGGGCCCAACCACCATTCCAGGGATGACTGTATGTGATCCGGTACCCTGACTACCCGGTCTAGATTATGCCTGTTAGGGATGTAGACCAACGCCAACCACACTTGCAGTGGCTGGAGATGGAGCCGGGCATGACGGACCATGTGACCTACAACCTCAGGCAGGTGCCAGTGATGGTGAGTGGGTGACCCCATGAGAAATCAGGTCCGACGTGGCTTGGAAACTGGCCTCCGGAAGGAAGACTCTGGCTCACGTGGAGTTGAGGGCCACCCCTATGAACTCTATCCATTGCACTGGTATTAGGGTCAATGTCTTTTAGTTTATTAACAGGCCCAGGTCATGGCAAGTGGAACATACCAGATCGAGGCTCCTTTGTACTTGATCCCGAGATCTGCCTTTGATGACCTGATCATCGAGATACAGATAGACCTGGATACCTCGAAGGCTCAGGTAAGCAGCCACTGGTGCCACGCATTTTGTGAACACCCCTGGGGCCAATGAGAGTCCAAAGGGCAATGCCATGAATTGGAAATGACGCCAACCCACCATAAAAACAGAGGAACCATCTGTGCCCTTGTATGAGGTAGATATGAAAATAAGCATCCTTCAAGTTGAGAGTGGCGTATCAGTCTCCAGGATCCAGGGAGAGAATGATGGAGGCCAGGGAGACCTCGCAGGCCAGTTCACCGATGACTTTAAGGAGCCTCAAGCCTTACTTAGAAGGGTGGCTTCGAACTTGGGTGTAGAAGTGGAGGAAATGGCAGAGCAATCTGATTCTCTGTTCAATGTGCTTACGGCGGCAGCCCCCTCGTGGGTCGTGCTGCCGGTACATGAAGGGGTTCTAAAGATCACCAAAGCTCTCTGGAAAACCCTGCCCTTCATCCCGTCCACCTCCAAGTGGGCTGAAAAGAAGTACTTTGTCCCTGCCAAAGGGTTTGAATACCTCTATACCACTGGGTCGCTGCTCATATCTGCGGCCAATGAAAGGGACAGGCCGGGGCAAACCAATTCTACCCCAAAAAATAAAGACACCAAGAGGCTGGACCTTTTCGGGAGAAAAGTTTATTTGATGGCCAGCGTCCTTCTAAGTAAGGCTTGAGGCTCCTTAAAGTCATCGGTGAACTGGCCTGTGAGGGCCCCGCTACTGCCTCATCTGGCGATGAGGACTATTGGACCACTGGGGGAGGTTCTGGGGCACTGTCCCCTGGGTGGGCACCTGCTCCTTTCGGGGTGGGCACCTGCTCCTCTACCCCAATCTCAATTCCGCTCTGCGCACTGAGCCCAGTGCCATCAGTGCCTGGGGTTGTTTCTCGGAGGCAGTGAGGGAGGTATGGTGTGAGAAGGGCACCAAGAGAGTCGAGGCAGCCTTGAGTGCCCTTATGGGCTGCTGATGTCGAAGCGAGGCGCTGAAGTCCAGCTCCAACCCAGATGAGTCCCTTTCCAGTGACCAGGGTGGGACCGTGTAGGCTTGAGTCTGGCGGCTGACCATAGCCATAGAAGAGTGATGCATCCAAATAGGGGGACCGCTGCCTCTCTGAACATCGGTGCTGGAGGTGGGGAGATCAGCACCCGAACTAGAGAAAGGTGCACCGAGGGAGATCTGTGCTGAGGTGATGGTTGGAGGGAAAATGATCAGTGCTGGGCCTATGCTGCCGGCAAACCATGAGTGTAGTGCCAGTGACCTGAGCTGTCTAGCGGGAGACGTGAGTCAAGCAGTTGGCGATCTCGGCTGCGGAGATGAGGATCGCTGCCTCAACTCCGGAGATGGTCCTCGGATACTCCCTAAGGGGGGGGGAGCGGTCTGATGGCTGGCTTGCCCTTTGAGTGAGGAGCCTTAGCTGAGTCAGACACCGTGCGTGGCACCGGGAGGGCTCTTTGGTCCCTGGCCGCCAGGAGGGCCTCAGAGGTCGATGGTCCTGCCAAATGCCCGGGTGCCCCACCACTCCCAGGAGTCAGAGGAGGATCCCTTGACAGGCTGAGGGGTCCAGCAGGAGAGGCACCCATAGGCGCCAACTTTCTCTGGCGCCGGTGGGTGCCCGCGCCCCCCCACCCCTGGCCCCGCCCTGACTCCACCCTTTCCCCGCCCCCATTCCAACCCCATCTCCAAAGTCCCCGCCCTAACTCCACTCCCTCCCTGCCCCTATTGGATCCCTTCCCCAAATCCCCGCCCCGGCCACGACTTTTCCCCCACCGCGCCACGTTCCCCCTCCTCCCCCCTCCCTCCCTGCCCCACGAATTAGCTGTTTTGCGGTGCAAGCGCTGGGAGGGAGGGGGAAGAAGCAGGACACAGCGGCGGAGGTAAGCTGGAGCAGGGGGGGCGGGGCGGGGAGCTGCCAGTGGGTGCTGAGCACCCACCAATTTTTTTTCGTGGGTGCTCCACCCCAGAGCACCCACGGAGTCGGCGCCTATGGCAGCACCCCCTTGGGGCTCCGGAATGGGAGGGCGGCTCTAACTGGGTCCTTTGCCCAACGCCCCTTGTGCTTCCTTGCTCAGTGCTGGGGAGCCTTGTTTCTTCAGGTGCTTCTTTGGCACCAGCAAAGGGGAGCGGTGCCAGGCAGGCCCCAGTGCCAGTGGTGCATTTCTCATCAACTCTGAGGTACTGAGCGTAGAGTTGGAGTGGGAAGGCTCTGACCCCCGGCTAAGTGCAGCCTCTATGAGGAGGGCCCTTAGATGAATATCGCACCCTTTTTGAGTTCTGGAACAAAAGTTTTTGCAGATGTGACACTTGTCTTTGATGTGCGACTCTCCCAAGCAGTTGAGGCAGCTGCTGTGGGGATCGCTAACAGGCATAGACCTGTCACAGACAGAACAAGGCTTAACCCAGGGACCAGGCCATGCCACATCCCAGGGCTAAGTCCCCTGCTGGGACTCTAACTTGCTAACTATCAGTAGTTAACACCTACTTACTAACTAACTAGTGTAAACAACTATATACAAAAGAACAATAGTGACGAGTAGAGAGAGAACCTATATCCACTTGGGAGGCAAGAGGAAAGGCGCTTGGACCAACCATCTTGGGAGTAAGAAGGAACTGAGAGGGCGTAGTGCTGGCAGCGCCTAATATACCGACACATGAACACGGCATTCCAGAGGGTGCCACTGCCAACCCTATGAATAACACTAAGGGAAAAATCTCTGATGACTGTGCATGGCGCGTACACACCTAGAATGGAATCATCATGAGCAAGCACTCAAAGAACAATAACTAATTCAGTACTGTAGCCTGAGAATTGCTTCCATTTTTACACAGGACATTTTATAAATAAAACAACCCAAAGCTGAAACAGTAAATTACAGGTAGAGGATGTGAGCTATATATCAGTTAAATAATTAGGGAAACATATTTGTTCTTAAGAGCCCCTGCAACAGATTACAGTGCTCTTTTATCTCATTACTCACCTTGTGTTCATAGAAGCAACACTTGTTCACTGCAGGTCACAATGCAACAGCTTGGTTGATTTCCATGAGGCCACAAGAAATGGTTTTCATAGGCTTGTGCACAAAGTCATGAGGAAATGTGTTAGGATGATATTGCCATCACTGCAGTACCTAACCACTCTAAACAGATTACACAGCGAGTATTAAGATCATTAAACTGGAAGAATTTAGGACCAAATCCTGAGAGTCACTAAACAGCTGGCAACTCCCACTGAATTGCAGGTTAGCACTACTCACAATTCGTGTTCCAAAGCAACTATTGGAAGTAAAACCAGCTGCAGAACATTCAGAGAGTCACATCATTCATTTAATCTTCCAGTCTTTAACACAAAAGAACTTTAATTTTGTTCTACAGCAGAGTAAGTACAAATGTTAGTAAAGGGCAAATCTCAAAAGGTTAAGTGATTCAGGTTGATTAAACATCAAGAGTTCAGTTTCTTTCTGCAAATTTCCAATAAATTGCTGAGCTGCTCCCCAGTCCTTTCCTTTCGCCTCTCCAAAATAGGTTTCTGGTCCTGCCTAATCTCCAATGATCAGGCCCCTTGCTGGGTCACTGTCACCAATAAATTCAAATCCCCCCCCTCATTAGGGATATGCCTCCCAGAGTACACTATGTGCTCCAAATCCTGTAAGATTTTATATTAGCAGAAGCTAGGGCCAGGTGAGAGGCGGCAGGAACTAATGTGTCCTTTCATAGGAAGGTTGTATGGAAAATGTATGGAACAGCTTCCATATGAGGAGAAATTAATAAGATTAGTCGTCTCTTTTCCAAGCTGAAAAGTCACAAACAGGGATATGATAGAGGTCTATAAAATCCTGACTGGGGTGGAGAAAGTAAATAAGTAAGTGTTATTTACTCCTTCTCATAACACAAGAACTAGGGATCACCAAATGAAATTAATACACAGCAAGTTTAAAACAAACAAAAGGAAGTATTTCTTCATGTAACACACAATAAACCTGTGGAACTTTTTGTCAGAGGATGTTGTGAAGGCCAAGACTAAAACAGGATTAAAAAAAAGAACTAGGTAAGTTAATGGAGGATATGTCGATCAATGTCTATTAGCCAGGATGGGCAGGGATGCAAAACTATGCTCTGAAGTGTCCCTAGCCTCAGTTTGTCAGATGCTGGGAATGGGCGACAAGGGATGTATCACTTTATGATTATCTGTTCTGTTCATTCCATCTGAAGCACCTGAATTGGCCACTGTCAGAAGGTGCATGGCATGCTGCCAGTGGACATTCTCGAGTTCGGGGTAAAGTGGGTATCGGAGCCCTGGTACCAAGTAACAGAGACTCCAGTACAGGGGTCGGCAACCTTTCAAAAGTGGTGTGCCGAGTCTTCATTTATTCACTTTAATTGAAGGTTTTGCATGCCAGTAATACATTTTAATGTTTTTTAGAAGGTCTCTCTCTCTAAGTCTATATATTATATAACTAAACTATTGTTTATTTAAATATATATATTTAAAATTAAATTAAAATGTTGATCTTACGCCGCCGGCCCGCTCAGCCCGCTGCTGGTCTGGGGTTCTGTTCACCTAGGCCGGCAACGGGCTGAGCGGGGCCTGTGGCTGGGACCCCAGCTGGCAAGGGTCTGGCAGCCAGAACCCCAGATCGGCAGCGGGCTGTGCAGGGCCGGCAGCCAGGACCCCAGACCGGCAGTGGGCTGAGCGGCTCAGCCCGCTGCCGCTCAGGGGTTCCATCCGCCGGCTCCTGCCAGCTGGGATCCCAGCTGTCGGACCCGCTCAGCCCGCTGCCGGTCTGGGGTCCCAGCCCTGCCCACATATAGTGGGGACCTACCTTCTCCCTGGTTCTGACCCATTCTCTTCCTCTCTCTGCACTGAGCTGAGGGTGGGAGTGCACTGAGCACAGGGCTGGGGGTGAAGGAGCAGGCTGGGGGTTGGGGTGTAGGATCTGGCCAGGAGCTAGAATGAGGGAGGGGGGCTCAGGGTTGGGGCAGGAGGTGTGGGTGTGGGGCACTTATCTGGGNATGGGTGTGTGAGGGGGAGGCTCAGGGCAGAGGGGGTGTGGGGTCAGGGCAGGGGGCTGGAGGGGATATGCCCCCATTCCACCCCCTCCTTCCCCAAGGCCCTGCCCCTGCTTCTTCTCTGCATCCGACGGGAGCAGAGCAGGCTGACTCTGCTCCTTCCTGACCCCCTCCCTCACAAGGGCCATCAGCTGATCGGCCTGCAGGGAGGGAGGGACGGCGAGCCGGAGGAGGGGCAGGAACCCAGCACACTGCCGGAAGAGGCAGGGGAGTCGGCAGGAGCCGGCAGGACCCAGCTTCTTTCCCCCTGCCCCCGCGGGAGGGGGCAGGGGGGCAGAGGGCGGAGAAGAGCGGGCCGGGCAGGATTTTTAATGGCACGCTGCTGCGCGTGCCATTAAAGATCGGCTCGTGTGCCATCTTTGGCACGCGTGCCATAGGTTGCCGACACCTGCTCCAGTACATCAGGTACTGTAGGGTCTTTCGAGTATCTAAAATCCTTTTGTGCCATGGAGGTTGGTATCAGTGGTGGCTGCCGGTACAGAGATGACGGTACCGGTAGGATCAGTGTTGTAGGCCAGGCTAAATGCTCCAACATTGTTTGGCATATTGTTGATGATACCAAGGTTGTTGCCTGTAGTAGGGAGGCCTTCCCCAAAGCATGGTCTTTATCCTTATCTCTCCCAGTCAGTACCATTGCTTTGGTGCCTGTGCCCATTGGGTCTTTAGGTATATCAACGTGTTCCATTGGTTTGGTGTTCCATTGCGTTTGGATGGTTTCAGTGCTGTCTTTACCAATGATATCGAATGTGCTGGGGATCTTTTCCGTCTGGTTCAGGGCTTGCTCTGGGGACTCACAGCTCTCTTTTTTGAAGCCTTATGTGAGTGTCTCATGGCTTTAGGTTCATCACCTTTGGATATGGAGGGCTCTGGTGAAGATTCCCACCTTCTCGGTGAATCCTGATGCGGATCTGAAGGAGGCTGGAGAGTTGCCTCCATTAGAAGAAGGTTAAGTCTGAGCTCTGTGTCCTTTCAAGATCACGGCTTCAGCTGCTAACAAAAACAACACACTTCTGGGGAATGTGGTTTTCCCCGAGGCAATGGACATAAGAAGAATGTTCGTCCCTTACTGGGATGGCCTCTTTACATGAGAGGCACCTTGTGACATTACACCCCATATTCTTCATAGAAATATGGTTATGATATGAATATGGGCTAATTAAAATATATTTTATGCAAGATGGGTCTTGTAAGATATCATTGGTAAGGTTATGATTTACTGAATGTGATTATCCAATGTGAATGCATGTATCATTTCTGTATCTAAAGTTAGGAATATTGAATATGTAACAATTAAAACTGTATGTGTATTTGGGAGATACCTGTTGTATATTTGGTTGTTGTGGTAATAGAATCTTGTGCTGCTATGGCAACTGAGTTAGATTATTAGCGGATAGCCCAGCCAGTTTGGCTGAGTTAGATTATTAGCGGATAGCCCAGCCAGTTTGGCTGGTTGATGGTTAGTTCTGAGTGTGGTAATAAATGGCTGCTTCAAGGTTTACAGCTCTCTGTGTCTCCAGTGATTTCTTCCTAAAACTGTTGCCTCCAAGGATATAACAATACCCACAAGACAACTGGCCATCACAGCCTTGATGGGCCATTAGGAAGAAACAATAAGACTGTGAAGATACTAATCTCTCTTATTCCTGGGATGTAGCTGTGACACTACCAGGTCAGGTGGTCCTGTCACCTGATACAAAATACCATCTTGGACACTGCTGATACTTTTCCTCTGTAGGGGGATGGGGATCAAACCAAGGTTTCCCGCCTTAGGTAAATCCTTTTTAATGCTGGGGAGGGATTAATCTGGACTCTCCTCCATTGCCTACCCAAGAAGAAGGACTGCTGAAAAAACCTGGAGGGAGAAAGGAACTAACCTGAAAGGAAAGGCAGGGTCCAGACTGACACAGGAGTCCAGTCTGTAAGAAGAAATAACTGGAATTCTAAGATACTGAAACTCTGCAACATACCTAAAATAACATCTAGGGTGAGAAATTACTTCTTGAAACCAGTCTCTTTAAGATCTTAAGCTTAGTATGCATGTTTTGTTTTATTTGCTCAGTAATCTGCTTTGTTCTGTTTGCTATCACTTATAATCACTTAAAATCTGCCTTTTATAGTTAATAAATTTGTTTTGTTTATTATTAAACCCAGTTTGTGCAATTTCTAACTGGGAGCGGGGGGCAAGAAGTTGTGCATATCTCTGTTAACATTGAGGAAGAGGATGAATTTTTATGAGCTTGCACTGTGAAGATATTTTTATACAGTGCAAGACAGTATTATTCTGGGTTTATTCCCCAAAAGGGGTGTGCACATGAGTGCTGGGTGAATCCTCTCACACAGAGCTGTTTTCAGTCTGTGTCTGTAGCTGGGTGTGGCCCTACCTGTGTGTGTGTGTGCACACGTGCGCACGCGTGCGCGGTAAGAGGCCGGAGAGCCTAATTCAGCAAAACAGGGAGAGGGAATCCAGATAGGTGGAGCAGGAGGGACTCAGTGAAACCCCAGTACATCATGTGGCATCCCAGAAGGGGGGTTATACCCCATCACAAAAAAATCCCGGTTAACCGGGCATACCCCACACTGGAGTAGTCACCGGAGAAGGGAAGAAGTAAATAAAGATTTCTGGGATTTTTGTTTTTTTAAGAAAATCAAAGAAAACTCTAAACTAACAAATAAAGAAAAATTAGTAACTAGTTAAGTTTGAACAACAGAGTTAATGATCCAGCGAACCCATAGCTAATAGCTCTAGCTAGGGGCGGCTGAGGAAGCTTCACCTGCGCAAGGCTGGTTAGCCTCGTGGCAGAGCATGAGGAGGAACAGCGCATGTGCGGGCCAATACTGCTACCAAAGTTCTCCGATCAGCAGCACAGGGATGCAAGTGCTTCTATAGTGGAGCATCCATAGGGACACTACTCGAAGAAGAAGAATCCTTTACAGAATGAGAAACTCTGATCTCATTCTGATCATTCCCTTACTCTTCAGCAGCCTTGCTCACTTTGGCACCTGGAAACACTTGATGGAATAGCTGGTTACTGAACCAAAAGTTTCCTTAGCCATTAAGATTAAATGCTGATTGGGCAGAGTCAAGATCATGCTGAAGAGCCAACTCACAGGCTAAAAGTACATAATCTTACAAGATTTAGGGGCTTGCTTGCTATAAGATTTCCAACCTTGGCAAGCAGTCACTACAGCTTTTATGATAAGGGTGAAGAACGGCTATTATTGACCTTAATGGAAAAGAACAGAGGAAATATGTAGTTAGCCAAAGAAAAGGTGAGCAGCGTCACATGTAGGTTTTAATATTTAATGAATCTATATGGATGCAATCCATTATGTGACAATTTAATTATATGACAAAAACATTTGATAAATAATATAGTGGTAGGACATGTAATTCATTATTTAACAAAGGAATCAATACTTTCATAAATCATACTTCTGTACACATACACATTTTTGTAGTGTGTGAAAAACCTTGTTCAGGATCCATAGGCAATTTATTTTCTGGTCAGGACAAGTTTGAATTGAAGTTTAATCAGGCCCTAGACAGGCATAAATTCTATTTACCCTTTTTTTAAACTGTTGAAAGATCAGCAGTGGTCCTATTGATAGGAATGGCAGCAGAGCAAACCCCCACCCCAAAATCTCAAATACACTGAACAGAAGATTGTTTGTTTGAATGCTGCCAAACTATCAGCTTTAGCTATCTTTCTCTATTAATTTACCATTTTTTAAAAAGCTGGGTATTGCCAACTAACTGCTAGTGTTTTTCTCATTTGAAAAGGTGGGCATCACTTTAAATAGCCTATTCAGAGTGGAGTTAAGTGTTTTGTTCATTTGTCTGTGGGGGATTTTTTTGGTTTGTTTATTTGTTTCTAATCTTTCATTTGCATCCTATTGGTATGTTGTTCTGTAACTGAAATGCTGTGACCTGCTTATTACAAAATGACATGACTGATTAGGCAGTAATACTTTCAGGCTATGGAAAATTTAGACATTTAATTTTAGTTGAATAAAAGGTTATAGTAATTTTTAGAATTGTTCCTAGACCTTAAAAATTAGTACATTTCTCTATTTGCTGGCCAGCTGTGGATGCATGTATTTGAGTTTCATTCCTGATATTTTCAGCAAAATTACCACTTTAGCACACTGTAAATGATGAAAATGACCTTACAGATGCCCAAGCTACTAATTATGTCAAATAAATTCAGAACAGAGCTCAGCAGCCTAAAGCCTCTATTGATGTACAACAACATAACATTCGTGGATTTTCATTGTGTTTTCAGCAACTTTATCACATTAGTGCCTTTCTGTCATGATGTATTTTATTATTAATGATTTCTGCAGATAAACTTGCTAACATGGCACATAAGTCTAGGGACTTAATTTTCCCCTCTTGAACTTACGTGATTATGTTTTCATTCTTTCTGTAGATCTTCTGCAGGGCTCATTAGTGACATTTTTTCTTTTAATTTTTGTAAATCATTTGCTGAGAGATGTGGGTGATCTTTATAAAATCAGGCTTTTCAGATGAGCCTGTGAAATTACTTACATTCGGGTTTTATCTTTATATAGATATGTATATATAGTCAAAAAAGAGTAGTCCAGCTCAGTCTCATACAAGAAGCATATAATAGGATCCAATCAGTCTGACTATGTGAGTAACTTCATGGAGCACTAGAAATACTATTGTGCTGATTTCCTGTTTTGTTACTTTTCTGAAATGTGCAGAGAGTACCGCTAATTTTTTTAAATTTTGGTTGAGAATAAATTGTATTCTTTCTGGCTAGTCTAACGTTCTGATTAAGTCCTTTTTTCTTCTGAATTATTTACAATCGTACTTGCTTTTTAAGTAATTTAGGTCCTGATCTAGCAAAGCACTTAAACACATGCTTAACTTTAAGCCCTTGAGTAGTCCAGCTGAAGTGGGACACGCCGTAACACGGCCCAGATTCTGGGCTGCTGTAGAGACTACTGCTGCCCTGCTCTTTATTACAGCCTTACCTGGACTGTCTATTGGTTGATTTGCTGCCTAGAATTGTCTGTAGTGCTAAGCAGTACAGCTCTGCATGGGGCAAAGGCGGCTCCGTGTGAAGTGGGGAGGAGGCAGAGTGAGTGGAAGGACTGAGAATTGGCAGAAGGCAACCAGCTACAGGCTAGGAAGGAGAGTCCCAGGGGTTCCTACCTGCTCTCGGGCCCATTGCAGCCCCTCTGGGTTCTACTCTCACCTCCACACACCGTATGCTTGAGTTATACAGGGGCGGAGCCCCCACAAAATTTCCATTGCAGGGACACTAGCCCCTCTTGCCCTCACCGATTCTGCTGCCCTGCATGCCTACTTCGAGCTGCTGCCTCAACCCCCCACTACTGCCCCTTTCTACTCTGCCCTATCCTTGGCACTCCTCTATGCTGGGTGATATGAGTTGGGCAGTGCTCAACTCATTTACTTATACCCATTTACATTGGTCTTATGCAGCTACTGAATGTGGGCAATTCTCCAGCCTATTATGGCCATTTTAAAGCTCAAATATATTGTTGGAGTGGTGTAGGAGAGCCTGAAATCAGACCTCATACTCCTATTTTTCAGCCTATGGGTTGTTTGTGAACAAATTGCTTTGATTATGTCTTTGTTTATCAGCTACCCATGTTTGATCACCCATGTTTCTGCTCCCTGATTGGATGACACATTTTATAAAGGACAAGCACTTCCAGCACAATTAGTGAGCACTCATATTTGCACACAAATACTCTTATTGGCATGGCCTGTGAATGTTGCACAAAGAAGAGCCATTTCCCAGTAATCCAAACAAAAACACTCTGTGGATTTTTGTTTAAAAGTCAAAAACAAACAAACAAACAAAAAAGCCTGAATGGTATTTCAGCCAGCTGTGGAAGAGATAATTTTGGGAAATGCTGAGAAATATATTATAAATCATATCTATATTTTAGGACTATTCATTTGTTAATGATTATTTTTCCCTGTATCTTTTATATCGTAGTTTGTTTGCTGGTAGGATCTGGGCCCCCTCATCCCTTCTTTATTTTAGTTGAGCTCTCAAATATCAATGGTTGTTGAAAAGGTAACAAGCAAGGTATCAGTACACCTTTTAATGCTAATTATCTGCAGTGTACTGTGACTTTAAAATCACTTTTAAAATAACCTGAATAAATACTGCTGATGATATCATGGCTTTAAGCCATTTCCCATGCTATGGCAGAGTGAGGGGATGTATCGGCTGCCAGGGGGATTGTTACTGCTACAAACTTTAACAAGAAGCAGTGTGTGCTGCTCCCATGCCAACCCAAACTCTGATGGCTGGTGCAACGAGGATAATGACCCTGCCATCTCCTCACTCCTTCCTGCTCTGTGGGGTGCCTGCCATTGCTGCTGGCACTGGACCTTCTACCTGATTGGGGGTGCAAAGGCTGAACTTATGTCTAGAGTCAAATGGGAATACAAGTGTTAGAGAATGAGCAGGCTGACCCAGAGGCGGATTAAGTAAACGGGCTTCTTTATTGTGGTACTTGTTCCCCTCCACACGATTGTCAAGAAAGCACTGTGTTAAACACATCACACCCTTTTATCTAAGTTAATATGTAAATACCCACATTTACTACAACAGCCCCAAAACCCTTATTTAGTAATATGAATGCCCATATATTGAATATAATTATCCCCGCCCTATTTACTGTTTACAGCATTAAGCATATTCTACAGACATTTTTACCTTGAAGATACATTTCTTTGCAGGGAGGAAGTGGTCATGACCCTGAGCTCGTTTATGTAGCTGGGAAAGGAAGGGAGGGGGAAGATAACACTTCTTTACACAAAGGGTATTCTTCAGACAACCACATTTCTCATGCAGCTGCAACGCTTATCTATCCTTAACAAGCAGAAGGGAAGGGAAAGAGGTGGCAACTTTATCAAGCGAAGAAATGTGCATGCCCGTGCCTTCCTCCCTAATACCATGCTAGCGTTACCCAGGTCTTTACTTAACCCTTACATATCCCAACTACAAGGTGGTTGGACTGGCTCCTTTTGCCCCTTTGGTCACTGTGTACTCATACAACATAAGGCATCAAAATGAATGAGTATAAGTAAGCCTGGAACTGAGGGCTCAGTAAGAAAAGGAAAGAAACGGGATAAAGGCAAACATTAATTACACTTACACTTACACACACAAAGTCAAATCTCCCAGGAAATGAAAGGTAAAGCTAAATTCTGAAATCTCTATGGGAGAAATTAATCCCCCCACATAAATCTCACCATTCAATCAATACTCTCAATGCAGAAAAGATTTACTAATTTGAGAACACTGAGTTACTATATTGGTTCTTTTTATTTGCTCACTTCTAGGGATGAGTCAGGGCCTAATTCTGATCCCATTGACATACATGTGAAGGAAAGAGAGGGACGCGAGACACTAAGGTCTAAAATCCTCATCTCATTAATGTCCGTGGCAATGAGAATCAACCTACTTGTCTCCAATGCAGGACATTTTCCCCCCTGCACAAAATCTCTCTTTTATAAAATATTTGTTTGCAGGGAACAACTTTTACACTTAAGAAATTCAGGGCCCCTATTTTGTTTTCCTCATATTCTTGCTTTCAATATGGATAATACCCGTGTACTGGGCCAGGTCAGATGGTTGCCTGATCAGCACAGAGTACAAGTCAGGAGTATGTGTGTCTGTGTATACATAAGTGAATCTTAACTTTGCACTCTGCTGATCCTGCTGCCATTCATGGGGTTAAAACAGCCTGAGAATGATTTCAGTTTTGCTGGTTGCAAACAGACCCAAATGAGAAGAGTTTCTGCTGGGGATTGGCATGGCACAGGGGCTTGGCCACGCTGGTTCTGGGGAAGGGGGTGTAGAAACCCCTTTGTTGGATCTGTGCCACTAGACCAGCTACAGCAGGTTTAGAACCAGACCATGCACTGGAGAATCTGGTCAAATGACTTCATGTTTCAAGTAACATACAGACTTCTTTGTCCCGCAAGATAACTATTGACTTTTGATTCGTTTCAGTCAATATTTACCTCTCCGGTGAATAAATCTGGATAGCCACCTTAATAGAAATTCATATATGTTTTTTATTTTAAAAGGTAGTAAAAATCATGCATTACACTTTTATAGTTCCTTTTTATATAAGGATCTCAAAGCGCTTCATTAAGAGGTGGATCTGTCCTTTAAACTGCTTCATTTAACCTGTCCTTTAAATCGGCTTCGGTACCCAATGACTGGAAGTTAGCTAATGTAACGCCAATATTTAAAAAGTGGGGCTGCTCCATCCCCTAGGTACCCTTCCCTGCTGAGCCACCTCTGGGGCCAGGTTCACTGAAGCCCCTGCAGGCAGGTTCCCTGGGCCCTGGTGCACAATGCATCCTAAAGGCTTAACCCCTTCCTGCCTGCACTGTAGCTGGAGGGACAGAAGGCAGCTGGGTTATGTGGATGGTCAGCAGCACCCTGGAGGTGTTAGATGCCTTTCGACACTGTATGGGCAGGAAGGGACGAGCTTTCTCCAACCATGGGTGGGCAGGGGTGGTGAGAGTTAGAAGAGATGAGCTCTACAAGGACATGGGCCAGGTCATCCCTTCCCCCCTCCTGCACAGTGCCAAATGGCTGCTGCTGGCCACGTTCAGGTGTGAATCCTGGCAGAAATCTGGTGGGGGGGGGGCATGTGACCCTTGCCTGTTCCCACACACACAGGTGTTGCCTTGGGAAGAGACAGCGCCAGTTAGTGGGAGAGGAAGGTCTGTCCCAGGGGCCCAGCCAGGCATGGAGGGCAGAGAGCGACAGGAAGAGGATCGGGTTGGTTGGTCCCATGTGAGAGAGGTGGACAGGAGTGTGTGTGTCACCTCTCCCCATGTGAGCCCTAAAGCCTTAAAGATACAAAGGTAAATAGAAAGAATCCAACTACACAGTATTTCTTTTTAACAGGGGCTCAGTTAACTTGATGTTAATTTGAACGTTTGTACTGCATAGTACATAGACTGATTGCCATTGAACTCGCTTGAATACGAGTAATTTTACCAGGTGTCCCATATTCAGCACAGGGAAATATGGTCAACATATTTCTTTGTGAAATAGGCTGCACTGAACAGACACATTGGCTTCTCTCGTCAGTTTCAGTAGTTCTTAGTCACACTGTGCCTTTCACAGCTTAAAGATTGTACTTAAGAATGTAGAGTTCAAATAACTCCTGATATTTCAGCTAGAGGGCATAATGGAATACATCCAAGAAGGCTAATACTCCTTTTAGTAGCGTGGGCTTGATTCACCATTGGCATCACGCCAGTATCACACTGGGGTTTTAATGCAGGGACTCTTGCAGAAAACTGGAATGATACAGTTGCAAACTTTATTTTTAAAGACAAAGGTAATAAAATAAAATTTAAAAAATCTCTCTCCCAACCCAAACAAGAAGACTGTGTACAAGTTCTCATACTACACACTTTACTGTGGTATCTCAGAGGTATGAAAATGAGAATATACTAGAATTTTTGTTCTGGGTAAAGATCTTTTGTTGATAAAACATATTGGGGTTGGGAGTACAGGAATGGGGGAGAATCATTTCGCAATAGTTTTATTTCCCCAAAATGAAAAGGCAAAAAAACCATGCTATGTACACCATCTACACCTTGTGATGAGAGAAACCTTATTCAATTTTTTAAAAAGTTTTTTTCTCCACTGATGTAAAAGTGTAAGTATTTTAATTTCTTAAAATAGAAAATAGTCTATGATGAAGCTATAACTCTGGCGCCACCATAACAATCATTCCAATATATGCCATCCAAGGAACATCTGTTACCTGCTTCTGGGTATAAATCTGTTGTTTGCAACTCATCTCCCATTTACCCAAAGGTGGGATGTTTCCAAGCTCTTTTTTTAACTCCTGCGTGGCATGTTTCACTTGCATTTCTAGGTCATACTGTTAATGCAACATTGAAGGATTAAATAGTTGATCATTTATTTTCAAAGGTGTGAGCATGTGCTGCTCCCATTGATCTCAGTGTGATTTATGGATGCTTAGTACTTCTGCATATTAGGTCATTAGTGCCTTTATTGAGAATTTACATATATCAGTTAGTTTGTATATTCACTGAGGCAAACCCAGCCCCTTCCATATCTAGGAATGGAATTAACAACTAAACTAGTGTGTTCGTGTAAGAGGAAAGTAAATGGGAGCGGGGCTGATTGCAGGTGTGGGACCCACCTCCCTGGCATAGTTGCTGCGGGAACAGAGCTGTTGCATACATCCTCCATTCTTCCTACCTGTGGGGCTATCACAGAAAGGTCTGTGGAGGATATTCTATGGGGCTGGAGTAGCCAATGAAGAGCTGCTTTGAAGTTGGTCTTCCCCTTATTTGCCCAGTTCCCAGCACTGCTACTCGACTTGGGTCTTGGATACAACAAGACAAGAAAGTTTACCCATTCCACAAAAAAAATGGTGATTTCAAAAACAATGTCCTGTTCTGCACTTGAACAAAATTGAGATATTTTGATTGAGTATCTTGAAAAATAAGCGAGACCCCCCTCAAATTCCCCAGCTCAGTGGTCAGGGCACTCACCTGGGGAGTAAGAGATACAGGTTCAAGTCCCTGCTCTGAGTCAGGTAGAAAAGGGACTTGAAACTGAGTCTTCCCCTTCCCAGGTGAACGCCCTAAACCCTGGTCTATTAACTATTCTGAGGGGTTGGTGGCTCCCTAATTTTTTTTACCAGAAATTCCGTCCTGGATCTTAGAAACTTTTCCCAATGAAAATCTAATCAAAATTGATATGTTCCCACAAAAAGTTTTGGTTCTGACAAATTTACTTTTTCAGATGAAAAATCATTTAGTCTGAAAATTCCAGACTAGCTTTAATCTTGGGCTTTCAACATGGGTCTATAGACCCTGTTATCAGATCATAATGGGATGCAGATTTTTAAATATCAGTATTAAAAAGGTCACTTTCAAGTCTTTTATCCAAAGAATTTTTTTTAATGGCTTTTTTTTTTTTTTTTTTTGAAGCTTGAGTTCAATGGATTTGGTCTTTTTTGCTTCGGAAAATCCAAGCAATATCATTCTATCCTGGATTTTCAGCAGCATCAACAATAACTGCAGTGCTTTGTGGTAGGTGACTGTCAAGTCATAGAACAATAGTGTTGTAAAGTCCTTTACAAACGGATACCATTTTTTTGT
The DNA here is from genome assembly GCA_003942145.1 of Platysternon megacephalum. Lineage (NCBI taxonomy): Eukaryota > Metazoa > Chordata > Testudines > Platysternidae > Platysternon > Platysternon megacephalum. The sequence goes on from QXTE01000174.1 coordinate 1,993,960, forward strand.
TTGAATACTATAAAACTGGAATTTGAGTGCTTTAGGGGTTTATTTTGTAAATACAGATTCTAATTTTTTTGGTTTTGTGGCATTTTATTTTACAGGTTAAATTCTGCCCTTAGTTGCACCCATTCCACCTTTGAGTTCAGTGAGATAGGTCAGTATAACTAATATTGGAATTAAATTCCAAGTCATGTGGCTCTCAGAGAATTAACAGTATCTTACACAGTGCTTGTATTATCAATCAAAATGAGTGGCTCTATCCAGTAAGAATGAATAACCTACAGTGGTGACGGAATACAGATGATAGTGCATATCTGCATATGACTTTACATAGACTAGCAAAAACTGTCACCTCCAGTTTGCATTATTTTTCAGAGTTACCATGGGAAAGGATGAGCTGGTGTGAAAATACTGTAGCAGCTGCAGTGGGCAATACATGTCAGAACCATGCATATGTGGAGATTTTTTCATGGGACTTTAAAAAAAATATGCAATAAGACTTTTAGCATACATGTTTAATACCTAACAATTATTCATTCCACCATTGTATGGGCACTGATCAGCCTTTACCAATAAAAGGGAGGTATGAAAAGGTTCTGGTCTATTTAGGTTTGTATATCCTATTCAAAGTGAAAGGACTGATTTCATCTTTATAGCATTCTTTTTGTACTCCCTTACATCTGAAAAATAAATAGTTAATACATGCAAGCAGAGTTCTCTTTTGGGACGCTGCCCTTTTGTAAGTTGATGCATACTATTTCCTTTCTTTTAGATATAATCCTGCAATGATTTTTCCCATTCTCATTTTATCAATTAAACAAATAAACAAGTTTATGAGAAAAAGGAATTAGATAAAATTAGTATCTAATTTGCTAGGCAGTGGGATTGCAAGCTTTGTATCAACAGTTCAGGGGTATAGGACAGCTGAATGGAGAAATTTCCCAGCAAGCATTATTTGCATGCTAAAATAGGCGATCCTCCAGCAGCAGAAATATATACACCTCCTAGTGTAATGGCCAGCCAATAATCTTCACACTCAGTACTTTAGAAATGGACAATGTTCTTTCTAGGGCAAATTTTTGCCCTCACTCATCATCCCTAAAGGCATTTTAATTGTCCATGTATACACAAGAGCACTCAGGAAAATTAAGGTGAATCAACTAAAGGTGTGAAGTCCAGGTGTTAAGTCAATGAGCGTAGTTCAAGCACACTAACCCCCCATATGGCTGCTCTCATTCAGGATTTAAATGGCCTTATGCCATGTCTACACTAGAGACCTTACAGTGGCACAGCTGTACCAATATAGCTGCGCCGCTGTAAGATCTCCCATGTAGCTGCTCTATGCCGACGGGAGAGAGCTCTCCAGCTGAGATAATTAAACCACCCCCAATGAGTTCATCTCCCGCTGACATAGCACTTCCATACTGGTGCTTCTGTCAGTATAACTTATGTCACTCAGGGGTGGGTTTTTTCACACCTCTGTGTGACATAAATTATACTAACAAAAGTACTAGTGTAGACATAGCTATCTTTAAGGGTGTGAACAGCAGTGCACATGAAAGTGCTGGGCTGTAACTCCTCTGTGGGCATGAATTAAAAGGTTTCTAGTTCATAGTCTTCTTCAAACAGTGATTTGCCTTAACTTTCCTGAGTGTCCCCCTGTAGACAAACCCATGGAGTCTGAAAGGAAAAAAACCTGATGTGGTTCTGCAGCACGGGAGTGAAATCCCGAGAAATCCTGGGGACACCATCTCTTGTAGTCTAGATAGAAGTTTTGGAAGAGAGATGGATCATGGAGCCAGATCCTCACAGGCTACCTACCCTCTTGGGTTTCAGTCATGTGTCAAAGCTGGTCATTGGGTTTAGAATCTGTGCTTAGATGCACCTTTGGTTGCCAAGAGATGTTTCTAAATAAGCATCAACACTGTTTCTGTGCTTAGCCAGTCTATTTTTCTTGGCCCATTAATGTAATGGTTCAGATACATGATCACGACCTGTATTTAGAGTACAAAATTATCCAAAATATACAAATCGCTATCTTTTAGATGTAACTTACACAGTAAGATTTCAAAATAGTGTTAAAAACATTCATTGTGACTGTTAGAGTTTATTATAATGTATTCATTTAATCCAATCCTTTGTTCATTTTTTTAGAAACAGAACCAAGAGCAAGAAATCAAAACTACAAATTAAACACCCCCCCCCCCCCCCCAAAAAAAAGACACCCGCCAACCAACCACAAAAAATAGTAAACCAAAAAAGGATTTAGCTCCCATATTTCTGATTAAAATATTTGGAGACCAATACTAAGCATTAACTTATCTTGCTGCTTCAGTGGAAAACAACACACTGGTACAATAAAGCATACTCATTAGACCAGTGTTCACAGTTCCAGTATCTCATTATGGATAAGCATGCAATTTCTATCCCTAATTGGATCAGACTGATATGTCAGGTGAATAACACGGGGACTGTGGCCCTGATTCTGCAAACACTAGTCACATGTTTAATTTTATGCAGGAGTTTTTACACCACAATCCTGAAATTGAACACACGCACATAGCCCCACACACATCCTGCACACATGTGGAGACCAACTCAAGTCAATGGGGCTCTAAGCAGAGTCATTTGCAGGACTGGGGGCTCAGTACTTGCAGGATCAGGGTTTAAGATTCTAGCTGTCAGAGGTAATATCCCAGTGATCACCTTTATTTGTTGGGATTCCCTCGGAGATGTCTTTCTACTCGGCTTCCCAAGAACTCAGTTCAACTCTAGACTGTCACTCAGGTATCTTTATTTGGCATATAGCAATGCTACAATGGTTTGATCAGGCTCAAACTCAGGAGAGATAGATGCAGAATACATCATAGCCCCAAAGTCACACAGAAACCTCTCCCTTTATATACATTACACACCAGACATTTTTGGCTTGGCTACTTTGCAAGAACCAATTGCTATGCAGCATCCATGGTCCATGTTCGGCCTCCTCTTTACCACTTCTCTACACCTTATCATGTTCACTGTTATCTTGTTTGTAGTAAATGGTTCCCTGGGTGTCCTCCCTCTTATCTTAGCTGATCCAGACATTGTGTCTTTTTAGCCTAATGATCCGTTTACCTCCCAAATTCTATCTTACAAGAAATGGGACCTCCCTCCATGTTCACTCATGTCAGGCCAGGCCACAGCTACGTTATTACAGTCACAGTTATTTAATAGAAGACTGGTCTTTTTTATAGTTGATCACGTTTGCCAATCTGTGAATTGACAGAAGCTATTAAAAAATAAAAAGAGGGAAAACTGGGCTGTTTATCAGACTGTGTGTATGTATCTATATTCTTGTCCATGATATGCTATTAGTGATTTAATAAGAAGTTATAGTCATAGGAAAATAAATCTTCTATGTTATAATACATCTGCTTAAAATTATAGTTTGACGTATTTTTATTTATAGATGAAACAGTCATTAAAAATGTGGGTATATGAAAAAAAAAAAAAAAGTCTGGTATTTTCTCCATAAATTTTTGGAGAGTTGGTTGGAAGCTTTAGACAACATTCCCTTTTGGCATGTGTTTCTTAGAAGGAAATAAAACATTTGAAAATAAGGAGGCCAAAACAAATGTCAAAACTAAAACTTATAACATTTTTATGAGCTTTCTGCGTATTTTATTGGCACATTACATTTCTACTGGCTTTGAAAGGAATGTAACTCAGACAAACTGAGCTCTGTCTATGAAAAATGAATTATTTTGATTTGATTTTTAAATTCCACTTCAATATGGTGCCATTGCATATCACTTATGGAGCTTCAAAATGCATTGGAGCTGAGCACTTCCCATACAGAAAGCCAAGAACACATCTTATGAACTGTAGAAAAGAATTTCACAGCATATTCAACTACAGAGAACGACCATTTCCAATTTTGGGAAAGAATCTGCTGCATATCACTTTCTCTGGATGGATCCAACCCTGTGTAGTGGGTCCTCCAAAGTCTGTGCCTCACCTCGGTCCCTTCAGTCACCTAATTAGGACTATTATCCTGCAATCAGTTACATATGTACTTAATGATACTATTATAAGTAGCCTCATTGAAATAAATGAAACTAAGCTAAGGTAAGCGTGTGTGCAAGTGTTTTGAGCATCAGGGGCCAAGTACACAGACCTTCTGCCCAGAGATAGATTGCCCTTCTTATGAGGGATGGGTAAGTGTTGGTAAGATTGAGCAAGGTGAGTTTGACTAAGGAATACAAACAAGTTAATGAATTCCTGACACAGTGAACCTAAGATTGGTGGGAAATTAAATTTGAAGGGGCTTCAAAGCTAATATGTTCATGTTTAATAAAGATTTAGAGCTTTATTGTGAGCTTAATTCAGTACTTCCAACCCCAATAATTCCAATATAAGAAGTCAGGCCTAAAATAACATCATGATTACCTTAAAAATCTTTTTTTTTGGTAATTATTTTAGTTTTCTGTTTGTGAACCTTTGGGGTTCACATTTTCAAGTTTTCTCTGCAACCGTGAGAGCTAGAAACTCACTTTTCTTATAAATGAAAGCGGAGATTCTCCTGTGGTCACATGACTCCAGGAGCTGGGGCTTTGAGGAAAACACCAAATCTGTAAGACATATGATAATTGGCGACTTAATTGTTTAGACATCTGGCAGAAATTAAAAAAATATCAGTTTAATTGGTGCTTAAAAGAACCATGCTGGTAGAAGAATACAATACTGTTGGGAGTCAACAGATGGCACGAATACAATTAAGCTTTCACATTGTGTTAAATTGAATGCATAGACAGTTAGATCTAGGAAGAAACATTGTGTTAGTTGTGGTTTAGAAATTATTGCAATAGAGAATCAAATTTCTTTGGTGCAGTGCCCACAAATCCAATCATTCATCTATGTTCTCAAAAAAGTTACAGGGAGAAAGCTCAGGGCAAGGGGCTTTCAAAAGATTCCACTCCCAAAACACTCTCTATTCCCACAACTTGTAGGGTAACAAGTAAAAGCAAACTCAGTAAAATGCAATATTAGAATTACATCATTAAAGCAAACCCTCATTGGCTTATTTCCTATAGGATGTGACACTAGTTATTTCAGAAAGTCACCTTTCCCAAATAAACCCTTACAAGAGTATCACATGCCCTAATTACAACAAAGTAAATGACAACTAGAAGATGGAGCCATAATGAGTGTGTGCACATGCGCAGACACACACAAGTATTAAGTCCATAGTTCATGTCCTTAGGAGGTGAGTGGGTTTCTTAAGGGACACACATGTGTAGCCTTTTTATCCAGTGCAGAAGAGGCTTTGGACTTGATCTATAAGTGTCCTGTAGCATGAGAATGGTACTATACTTCAGACATCCACTTCCCTACAACAGCCTTCTTTGAATTCCTGCCACCCACATATTTAGGGATTCTGCAGTGTCACTTCCAAAAAGCAGGGAGGGGTGAATAGGTTGCTACGTAAGAGCTCTGGGCTGTGCAAGCCCCATTAACGTTTCCTTCCACTCTAAAGTATTTGTAGGTGTCCTGAAGCCTGTACACCCTCAGTACCAACTCACTCTCACTTCTCCCCTCCAAATACCTATAGGGTGTATCACGATGGGGATTCTATAGGGTTTAGAACTTTTCATGGACACTCCACCAATAGGTCACACTTTAGACGGTGCAATGGAAGGAGTTATGTAGCAGTATGTCCTTTATTTCAGTCATCCTGAGTTTGAAATATTTCTCAATTTTGCAACCTCAAAGAAAGTTCACACTAGGTTTGTACATTCTGGGTTTCCTGTTAACAGGAACTTTTTGGATTTACCCTTATCAAGGTATTCTGTTTTTTTAATGAATTTATTTTCCATATATCCAACCCAAATCAATGTTTGTATGTAGTGCAAGTTAGTTAAAGCAGATGCAGGAGAGTGCTAAACTATTTTAGTATCTCATTTGAATTCAAGAAGCAGAAATGCCAGAATAGCCATAGGTCATTACTGTCACATTGCAAAATTCACTAACTAGTCTATGAATATTATATTCAGTTATTCAAAGCATGCTATGCATGTATGACATTTTTAAGCCATTGGAGAAACCAGGCCAGATGTCAGTCAGTATCTGGTTATCAAAATGTTAATAGTGAATAATTTAAAACTGTGTTTCCTGGAATAACTATTTGTAGTTTCAGCCCTGCTTTCCTAACTGTTACTTCAGACATTATATATTTACTGTAATTTACTTTTATCTGCATGCTTAATTAGAATTCATTTGAATTGTCCTGAACTATGGAAAATGCACCCTCTACTGGCTCTGACAAGCATGTTACAGAATAGAAACTTAGTTCCCTTCTCAAGTCTATTCTAGGATAACATTTCTCATCTTCTAAGAATTTTGTTCAATGTCCACAGAAGGTGCAAAGAATACATGTCTTGACTGATTAACATATGTGGAAAATATTAAGGTATTTTATTCCTTTTCCAAGAGCAAAAATTTATAGTTTTATAAGTTATACAAAGGTGTACTCCCACAGTGTATTAAAGAATAGTTCATTCTATCAGCCCACAGAATAGAAATAGTATTTTAATGTAGCAAAGAAAAAGTACAATGATGCAACAGAATAAAACAATCAATATACTGCTAAATAATGTAGAATATCAAAACCATGCCTGGAATACTAAGTCAGTGACTAATATAAACATGTACAATATTATTTTCCCCTGTACTTTCATATTGCAATACAACTATGCAATCTTTTAAAACACTGGGTCTGATTTTCTCCTCATACCTGTTTTACATCTGTGTGACTCCATTGATGTCAGTGGAGTTTCTCTCATTACACTATGGAAGTGAAAAGAGAATCAGGTCTACTGTATCTATTCCAGTCAATGTATTAGTTCTGTGACTGCAGTAACATGTATCCACTGTGGACCGGTTTTGCTTCATAGCTAGAGAGTAGATGACTAATTTGGAATCCATATACAAATAGCTGGTGTCTGTAGGTTGCCATATCAATCCCTGTGTTCTGCTATCCCAGCACCGATAGTGTTACTCTAATATCAGTGTAAATAAGGAGTAATGCCAGAAAAATCAGTGGTGCTACACTAGTGTAAAACCAAAAGTAAGTGAGATTAAAATTCGGCCCAGTGGCTTTTCTTAGTGCAACTTCTCATATAGAACAACTGGTGGACAAAGTGGTGCCGAGCGGACTCCCCAAGACATAAGCAGACTATCCCCAACTGATATGGCCATGGTGACTTACGTCACCCTAGAGAGCTGTAACGTTATGAATATACTCTCCTCAATGGGCTGTGCAGTTAAAGATACTGTCTAATGATGCATGTTATCGCATAATGATAATGTTCTTCATGGAGCTTCTCTTTAATGATGTGTTACTTTATAATGATAATGTTCTTCTTGGAGCTAGACTATAACTTTAATATTACAACCCCATGGAGGAGACTATACTCAGAACTTCACGGCTCTCCTCCATGACCTCAATTAGCAGCCATGTCAGTCAGTGGGATGCTCATCTGGAGTTAGAAAGAGCCTCCAAAAGAAAAAAATAAAATGAAAGGTCAAAGGCCTCCAAAATAATGGGATAAAAGTCTTCTGTACAAGGAAGATATATTATGTATATTGTTTATAACCTGTTTGCTCTAACATTATGCTGACTCTTCTAGGCTTACTTTCTCTTCCTTTATAACACTTGAGAATTTTTCCAGTCTGTTTTTGCAATAGCAACACATCATGGTTTGCACCTGTGAGATGAGAGCAAATTGATACAAGCAGCCCAGGAAGCTTGACTTTTTGTTTGTAGAAAATCATACCATGACTCATAAGAACATAAGAACATAAGAAAGGCCGTACCGGGTCAGACCAAAGGTCCATCTAGCCCAGTACCTGTCTACCGACAGTGGCCAATGCCAGGTGCCCCAGAGGGAGTGAACCTAACAGGCAATGATCAAGTGATCTCTCTCCTGCCATCCATCTCCATCCTCTGACGAACAGAGGCTAGGGACACCATTCTTACCCATCCTGGCTAATAGCCATTTATGGACTTAGCCACCATGAATTTATCCAGTCCCCTTTTAAACATTGTTATAGTCCTAGCCTTCACAACCTCCTCAGGTAAGGAGTTCCACAAGTTGACTGTGCGCTGCGTGAAGAAGAACTTCCTTTTATTTGTTTTAAACCTGCTGCCTATTAATTTCATTTGGTGACCCCTAGTTCTTGTATTATGGGAATAAGTAAATAACTTTTCCTTATCCACTTTCTCAACATCACTCATGATTTTATATACCTCTATCATGTCCCCCCTTAGTCTTCTCTTTTCCAAGCCGAAGAGTCCCAGCCTCTCTAATCTCTCCTCGTATGGGACCCTCTCTAAACCCCTAATCATTTTAGTTGCCCTTTTCTGAACCTTTTCTAGTGCTAGAATATCCTTTTTGAGGTGAGGAGACCACATCTGTACACAGTATTCGAGATGTGGGCGTACCATGGATTTATATAAGGGCAATAATATATTCTCTGTCTTATTCTCTATCCCCTTTTTAATGATTCCTAACATCCTGTTTGCTTTTTTGACCGCCTCTGCACACTGCGTGGACATCTTTAGAGAACTATCCACAATGACGCCAAGATCTTTTTCCTGACTCGTTGTAGCTAAATTAGCCCCCATCATGTTGTATGTATAGTTGGGGTTATTTTTTCCAATGTGCATTACTTTACATTTATCCACATTAAATTTCATTTGCCATTTTGTTGCCCAATCACTTAGTTTTGTGAGATCTTTTTGAAGTTCTTCACAATCTGCTTTGGTCTTAACTATCTTGAGTAGTTTAGTATCATCTGCAAACTTTGCCACCTCACTGTTTACCCCTTTCTCCAGATCATTTATGAATAAATTGAATAGGATTGGTCCTAGGACTGACCCTTGGGGAACACCACTAGTTACCTCTCTCCATTCTGAGAATTTACCATTAATTCCTACCCTTTGTTCCCTGTCCTTTAACCAGTTCTCAATCCATGAAAGGACCTTCCCTTTTATCCCATGACAGCTTAATTTACGTAGGAGCCTTTGGTGAGGGACCTTGTCAAAGGCTTTCTGGAAATCTAAGTACACTATGTCCACCGGATCCCCCTTGTCCACATGTTTGTTGACCCCTTCAAAGAACTCTAATAGATTAGTAAGACACGATTTCCCTTTACAGAAACCATGTTGACTCTTGCTCAAGAGTTTATGTTTTTCTATGTGTCTGACAATTTTATTCTTTACTATTGTTTCAACTAATTTGCCCGGTACCGACGTTAGACTTACCGGTCTGTAATTGCCGGGATCACCCCTAGAGCCCTTTTTAAATATTGGCGTTACATTAGCTAACTTCCAGTCATTGGGTACCGAAGCCGATTTAAAGGACAGGTTACAAACCTTAGTTAATAGTTCCGCAACTTCACATTTGAGTTCTTTCAGAACTCTTGGGTGAATGCCATCTGGTCCCGGTGACTTGTTAATGTTGAGTTTATCAATTAATTCCAAAACCTCCTCTAGTGACACTTCAATCTGTGACAGTTCCTCAGATTTGTCACCTACAAAAGCCAGCTCAGGTTGGGGAATCTCCCTAACATCCTCAGCCGTGAAGACTGAAGATCTCTTGTAGCCCTGCTGATTCCTACCCACCCCCAGCATGAATCATGTTTGCCATTTGTGGAAACAGGCTCCACAGCTTCCGGGACTTGGTATGGGCTCCTACACTGCAGATGACAAATTATTTAGTGATTATTAGAACCCTTAATCAGTACCATAATATGATGGTGCTTTTAGTCCCACAGAACTCACCAGCTGACTCCCAGTATGTTTTAATTTAAATGATGGATGTGCTAAGCATCATCTTACAAAAATCCAGTTCAAACACAGAAATTAACAGTTGATTACTGATGGGAGAACCAGCTGGGATAAAAGAACCACTATCCTGGATCTTTGCTAAAAGTTCACCCTTAAACTTTGAAGTTAAAAACACTCCACATCCACTTCCCTCAGTTTTCATTTTCACGTGTCTGTATATGTCATGGTCTGGACAGAAACTGAAGTGCTGTAATAATACAGGATATTTTTTCTTCTGGCATTTCCATTCCAATTGTAAGCAAAAAGGCCTGGAAATGTTCCTGTAATCAAACCATTGGACTGGGACTGAAGAAATTGATTCAATTCCTGTCTTTGCCACAATCTTCCCATATAAACTTGGGCAAGACAATTTCTCAGCTGCTGTCATTCTTATTGTTGCAATGCCTAACTTTTAGCAAATTAACAAAGCCTGAATTAGGTGCTCAGGCTCCCTGTGCAATGCATGGGCAGAATTAAGGTGACTAAGAGTTGGATTAACAAAAGACAGCACTTTGAGAGAGGAACTGCCTAATCTAGGCAGTAGGAATTGCTGAGGAGAAGGGTGCGGACAAAGCCTTACAGGGCGTAGGTACTTAGCTCCACTCCACGTTCATAGCAGAGAACCCTCTCCTGACATTTGGTGCCTAAACCAGGTCAGATGTTTTTCTTGAAAAACAGTGGTCATAGTGTCATTGCTGCTCTCCTATTGTACCTTTTAGCACAGGTGAGTGCCCTGACCACTGGGATACCAAAGACCCAGGCTTAAATCCGGTCTTCCTCACATAGAGCATTTGAAATGGGTCTCCTAGCTCTTGGGGTGGGGCCCTACTAGAGGGTTCTGGGGTTAGCTGGGGTGGGTGTTTCCATCTCTTCTGTTGAAGCTGTTCCACTTTGTATAAATAATTAAATATTCATATAAGTACGTGTGAGAAAAATGTGGCTCTATGGCCCAATGGTTGGGGAATGCATGAGGGAAATGTGGGTTCAAGCCTGGCAGAGTAGGGATTTGAACCAGGTCTTCTAAATCCTGTGTAAGTGCTCTAAAAATTGGACAAAGGTTATAAAAGGGGGCACCACCTCCTCCTCAGGCTGATGTCTTTTGTGTGGCTATAAACATGGTCCGTGCACACCTACCAGATCAGTCCCCAAGGAAGATGAGGGAACAACCAGATTATTAATGCTACTGAGGGTTTGATGTGAGACAGGTTAGTGCCAACCTGCATCAGGATGTAGCTGGCAATACGCATGCTCAGCCACTTGACTTTAGGGGCCTTGGGTATGTTAATGGTGGAATAAGGCATCTACAGTGTTAGGCAGAAGCGAATCAGGAGTTTTATGAAAGCCACTGGTGCCTAAATGTTGGCTGTAGCACCTAAAGTAGCAGTTAGGCACTTAATTCCCCTTTGTGTATCCCAGCATCAGTTCCCCTTCTGTAGAATGGAGAAGATAATATTTCCCTGTCTCACAGATCTGTTGTGAGGGATCCATCAATTAGTGTTGGTGAGGCCCACTTCCTATACTGATAGCACACATTTGGGTAACCTGATAGGTTCCTGCTAGCCTAATTCCATGAAGTTTCCAGTCCAATTTTGTTGATTCATGATACAAAGTCTGGACAGGTTTTCATTCTTTGACATTCTTGGCTGCTTATGCAAAGTTAACAATTTGTTTTCTTAAAATTAGATAATTTAATCCAGCCTCATTATATTCAACAAGTTACCAAGAAAGAGGGTAGTCATAAAAGAAAAAAAATACCTTACGTTTGCTTTCCCTAAAGTAGATACTAAATTGTAGTGTTTTACTACCAGAAATATAGAAGACAGGTTCTGGAAGCTAAGACGTATGTGGGAAGCAGCAGTTACTGGAAGTATCAGTGCCAACAAAGCAGGGTTCTTCTGCAAAGTCATTCAGTTGGCACCCCAGCTGCACTCCCCAAGCTACAGTGTGGGACTCTCTTCATTGTCCGACACAACCACCACCTTGTATGTGGAGATGCTTAGTGACAAAGGCAATGATGGGCATGGAACAGATTGTGTCTCCAAAACTGGTGTGGATAGTCTTAGGGGAAGAATATATGGAGATTGCAGGTAAGCAGTAGAATGGCAACCTACAATATCTCTCAGCTCTATATTGCTGTCTCACCATTTCAGCCATGGCTATCAATCGTCATGAAGCAGTTCACGCATGCTTCGCCATGTGGCATGGGAGCAAAAGCAGTAAACACCACACTAGTATTGCTGGGACCGCCAATGACAGAGACCTCCTGCAGCTGCATAGTTGGCAGCACTCTGAATCAACCGGTGGCAGCATATATTTTTCCCCTTCATAAGAATTTCAATTAGTCATTGTCCCAGAAGAGGAAGAAAATGCTCCCATCCTTGGAAGCAGCACTCCTAATGAACATCTCTGTTCATTAATGCCTGACCTTTGTCCTAAATCAAAAAGGAGTTTTGCCATCAATTTCAGTAAGTCCTACCAAACTCTGCTCAGCTAATATTTATAAGTTTTTTCATCTGGATACTTGTTCTGATTCATTTAGAGCCAATTCCTTCAAAGGAAAGTTCCATATTTCTGCAATGAACTGTTTCACTCCTACCTAGAGCTGGGAGATTTTTTTTTTTTTATTTTTTTTTTGGTGTCAGAAGCACTTTTTTGTGAAAGAAGCAGATTCAGTGACACAAACATTTCACAAATTCATGTCAGTTTTGTCAAATTACTTCAGTAAAAACAAAAATCTGAAAATATTGTTTCAGTTCAAATTGACTGTTTCCTTTAGTTTTATTAAAAATAAATCAAATATTTAAAAATGGTCAAAAACAAAATATTTTGATTTTTGTGAAAACAAGGTTTCATTTGACCCAAAATTAGGGATTTTTTTCAGCTGTTTGATGCACCAAGTTTTTTTTTTAAATTGTTAGTTTAACCCAAATTGATTTTTATTTTTATTATTTGGAATTGCTAACAAACAATAGAATCTATTTATTTATACAACTCTACCATCCCCTGGATGACTTTATTACCATGATCCACCATTAGAAATCAAGGGATTCTCTCACCCAAGTCCCAATTTTAGCTCTTGGATTAAGATACACCTCTACCCCGATATAATGCGACCTGATATAACACGAATTCGGATATAACACGGTAAAGCAGTGCTCCGGGGGGGCAGGGCTGTGCACTCCAGCGGATCAAAGCAAGTTCGATATAACGCGGTTTCACCTGTAAGATTTTTTTGGCTCCCGAGGACAGAGTTATATCGGGGTAGAGGTGTATTTAATCTCTTCATCACTGACACAGGCAGCTGAATATTTTCCCACACTTCATGAATCACAATAAGACTAATGTCCTCACAAACTTTTGGACTGATTTTCAGAGGTGTTGAGCATCCACAGGTCCCAGGTATTCAGATACAGAAGTGATGATGGCCATACAAGTACCCACCTAGGCAAACACAGACTTCAGTATCTTTGGAAATCGTACCATTAGTGCTTTGCAATTTTCATCTTCAAAGTGCATTATAAATATTAGCTAATTAATCTTCACTAAGGTCAGAGCCTGCAGCAGAATTCAGGAAACAGAACCCCATACCTGTGCAGAGCCGCAACTTCAACAAGGCTCTATCCAGGTGCTGGGCTCCACCTGTATCAAGAGGAAGGTCTAAAATTGGTTGGCAAACTATGACAGTTGTGAAGTAGGAATTCTTAGCTCCATCTATTTCTCTCTACTGGCTCCCAGGCTCTTTCTACTGTATTTTCCTGAAAGTTTCCAGATCCCTTTTTTCCATGCTGTCCATTTTCTTCTATTGGACTTCCTTGTCCTTTAGATTTAGAATGACTTCTCTTTCATACTCCACCACTATCAATCTAGATATTCTCACTCCACCTCCAAATCCTGTTTTTCTTGTGGCTACATTTTAAACCTCAAGCAGGCAGGGAAGGTGCCATGCAATAAACGCCATGAACACCTGATTCTAACAAATTTAAATGTGTCATTGTGGTCAGAAAGTGACTAAGTAAAAGGTGGCATTTAAAAAAAAAAAAAGTTACCCTATACAGAACCAATTTTACTGACAAAAAATAAGTTTACTGCTTTTTAATGCTGTTCACCCTGAAGAGCCAATAAAGTCATGGAATGAGAAATGCAGTGTGTTCCTTCTTCAGTATCAGCTTAGGTTCCAAACAGAGCCTGGGGGATGATGGTCCAACCAGAGAGAACCTCACCTGACCTAAGATCCCAGGCTGAATTTGTAGATCTGGAGTTAGAAAATACAATAGCTGTAAACTAAGCAAATTTGATCTGGAGTTATTGATGCATAATAGCCATAAAGTCTTGTGAATTTTACAGATTCACTTTTCAGAATTTTAGTTGCACTTGAAGTCATATCATGACATGGACTAAACTGTTTCACCTTGCACATCCAAGCATCTATGAAAAAATTAGCCACGTATTAATCTACAGTTCAGTTCTATAAGTGTTGCTGTGAGGGAGAAGCTTAGAGACCCACAGAAGCAAAGAAATTCTATCTCAGCCTTATTTTAACATTACAGGGGGTATGACTTTGGTCTGTCATTAGCAGCAAAACCAAATGCCTAATCATAACAAAGATATTCTGTGATAGTCACTATAAGCCATTCCTAAAAGACAGATTGAAGAGAATTTAATTCTCTTCACAGTTGGTTTTCTAAAATCTAACAAGACACCATAATCGGTGGATGAAATATCTGGCTTCTAAACTGCAAGCTAATTTTGAAAAAAAACACTGTTGCTGTGACTGAATGCTACCTAATTTTGACAAATTTCAGAGAAGACTTTCAATACATTCTAATCGGTTCAGAGTAAAATAAGGCACAGTTCTCACACTCTGAAATGAGCCTTTTTTACCATAAGAGAAACCTTTAGAATCGAGGAAGGCAGAGATTGAATTATCCAATCCATTCTGCTGCCCATTGTAATTGATTTATGTACACAACACCAGGGGGAGCAGCTATCCTTCACAAAACACCTGTGTTACAGAGTGGCAAAGACGACTGTTCTGCTGTACTGACTAGTGCTCACTACTTCTTTTGAGGGCAAAGGCTCATCAGACTCAATGCATGCTCAAGGCTTGCATAGTATGGTGCATTTTCATGAAGAAATAACTTCTCTGAAGGCAAAGAAAATATCCATATGGCACTGCAATGGTTAACATTTGTGGAAGCACTGATCTGCTTGTGCTGACATCTCCATAGAACTATACCTTTGTTATTCATGTAAAGTTAAACTAGGTTTTAATTTTTTTAACTTCAGAATAAATGCATTTATTCCGAAGTATGAGTTTTGACTATACCTTTTTGTTCCATTACATATCCAATTAGATGTGATATCTTGCTGCTTTTTTTCTTGAAGGCCTCTACTGCACCTATGCATGAAGTGCCTGCCAAATTTCAGGAAACTTCATCATTTTGGCTTCATTATTTTCATTTATTATTTATATTACATTAGCACCCAAAGGCTTCAATCAGGATAAGGAATCCATTATACAAATGCAAACAGATATGCTATCTAATCCAAAAAGTGCTGACATTCAAAGGAAATGACCCGTGGCTGAAAGCAAAGGGTTATTTTTATTCTTGCTTTTACCTAAATTCACTCATGACCTTTCTATTCCACACCATGAGCATGATTCTATACCAGGGGTAGGCAACCTATGGCACGCGTGCCGAAGGCGGCACACGAGCTGATTTTCAGTGGCACTCTCACTGCCCGGGTCCTGGCCACTGGCCCGGGGGGCTCGGCATTTTAATTTAATTTTAAATGAAGCTTCTTAAACGTTTTAAAAATCTTATTTACTTGACATACAAGAAGTTTAGTTATATATTATAGACTTATAGAAAGAGACCTTCTAAAAATGTTAAAATGTATTACTGGCACGTGAAACCTTAAATTAGAGTGAATAAATGAAGACTCGGCACACCGCTTCTGAAAGGTTGCCGACCCCTGTTCTATACGGTCTTACACTTATGTAAAATGGATGTACCTCTGTTGAAATCAATGGAGTGGCACATACATAAAACTGGTGTAAAGCTGTGCAGAATCATGCCCCACATTCGAGTCCCCACTGTGCTTGATTTAAAGCAGTGGGCTGTTGGCTATTTGGAGATGGGCCCCCCTCTCTCTGGTTTTGATCCATTCCATTTTGGACCCGAGAAACTTTCCTGACTAAATCTTCATCAAAACTAGTATGCTTCTGTCAAAAGTTCTGGTTTTGACAAATTGGCACTTTAAAATGGCAAAACATTTTATCAAAATATTCCCAACCAGTTCTAATTGAGTGACTGCCAAGGGAGCAGAATCAGGACACTATAGCTTGAACTTTGGTGGTGTTGTGTGCGTGTTCTTCTCCCCTTCCCCAGTACAATTCTGCTCTGTAGGAGTGGAGGGCTCCATTTTTATTGTCTCTCAGTTACCTCCATAGGAAAATAAAATCTTTATTTATAAATATTTTCTTACTGTCAGCCCTGCAAACTGAGCCTAGGAATTAAGTTCTGCAGGCCAAGTTTTTCTCTTAGCCACACCTGTGCAACTCCCAGTTGCATCACTGGGGTTATACCAAGTCAGCGAGGTACTGTAATTGGAACTTTGTAAAAAACACATGAGACAAGAATGTACTGAGTCTAGTTCACTCTTCCATAGGTGTGCTAGCTCTGCAGGATGAATAAGAATAAAAAAGAAAAAAAGAAAAGAAAAAAAAAAAAAAACACAAAAAAACACCACTTACTTTTGTCAGTAAAGTCAGGATGTATGACTCAATATACAGAGAGTTCAAGTCAGTGAAGTTATTTATCATTTCCCCACTTTTTAGAGTAGCTTAAGTATCTTACTGTGATCTTTGTAGTGTCTTATAAACAAAAAGCCTTCATAACTCTCAAACAGGCTAAGAAATATTCATAGTATAGTACTACTGCATTACAAAAAGATCCTTAATTTCCATTTTCAATATCAAACATTAAGACTCATTTTGCACAGAAAGAAATTAAAATTAGAAAAATCCAACTAAAACAATTTAAATCATCATTAGCAGCCAAACACCACTTTGGTTCCATTATGAAAAATATCAACTGAAAACTGTAATTAAATGCATTATTAAAAAAAAATCAAGATGTAAATACACTGTACTACACAGACATTCAGTATACAGAAATAAACATTATGGGTAGTATAAGTTTTGCTGCTACAGCTATAAGCTGTAATATAAAACAAAAGAGCAAAACCCAAAACTATACATGAGGTCCAAATCAGTCTACAGATATTAGTTTTGGTTGATAATGTTTTACTTTCATTCCCCTCTCCCGCCCCCCCCCCCCCAAAAAAAAGGTGTGTATGTTTGAGTGGGTGGGAAGGAGAGAGAAGATGTGATAGTAGACATTTCAGTCAGTGACAGAGATAATTATCCATCTTTTGTTACCCTGACCTGTGTTATGCAAGTGAGGCTAGACAATCAAGGGCTGTCTCTTTCCAGCACTCCTATGCGCTGCAGACCAGTTAAGTCACCCAATATGTCTGGGAGAATCCAAATTCTGGGGGACCCCTGCAGTGCTTACGCAGTTGCTGCATTTTCTTCACTGGGACAGGGTTTATTTGATTAGAGACCTAGAGAAGACTGTGACGTTGTGCAGTCTATATGATTTTGTAAAAACATGATAATAAGTGAATATAATGTAACTGGAATATGCTTCATGCAAAAGGTCTCTTGTAAG
This sequence comes from Platysternon megacephalum, assembly GCA_003942145.1. NCBI lineage: Eukaryota > Metazoa > Chordata > Testudines > Platysternidae > Platysternon > Platysternon megacephalum. The sequence goes on from QXTE01000174.1 coordinate 2,011,561, forward strand.
GTATCATTACAAAGCTTATAATCTACTGAGTGATCATCCTATTTGTATAAATGTACCACTCTTGTATCTAAAACTAGAAATATAAAATATAACTCTGAGGGCCTATTGTAATTATGCAAAGTGTGGGCCATTAATGGTGGTTTGGAATCTTGATGACTCCCATTAACCAGAGCCATTGTCTGCAGATGGCTGTATTTACCTGTGAGTCTTCCTGTATATGTGTGTGCTGGCAAGTGAGTAATGAAGCCTTGCAGTGACATGTGATCATGTCACCTGAACTGGAATCCATCTTTAACCTGGTGCTTTTCCAGTGAGGGGTGGGGGAACCCAGAGGGACAAAGGATTCCCGCCTTATGCAAAAGATATATAAAGGGGTGGAAGAGAACAGAGAGGGAGAGGAGCCATCATGAAGAATCCCCTAGCTATCACCTGAGCTGGAACAAGAGCTGTACCAGGGGAAAGAATTGTGCCCAGGCCTGGAAGGTGTCCAGTCTGAGAAAAAACTTACTGAAGCATCTCTGAGGGTGAGATTATCTGTATTTCAGTTTGATTAGACATAGATTTGCGCATTTTATTTTATTTTGCTGGGTAACTTACTTTGTTCTGTCTGTTACTACTTGGAATCATTTAAATCCTACTTTCTGTATTTAATAAAATCACTTTCTACTTATTAATTAACTCAGAGTATGTATTAATACCTGGGGGAGCAAACAGCTGTGCATATCTCTCTATCAGTGTTATAGAGGGCGAACAATTTAAGCTTTATACAAGGTAAAACGGATTTATCTGGGTTTAGACCCCACTGGGAGTTGGGCGTCTGAGTGCTAAAGACAAGCACAATTCTCTGAGCTGTTTTCAGGTAAACCTGCAGCTTTGGGGCAGGTAATTCAGACCCTGGGTCTGTGTTGGAGCAGACGGGTGTGTCTGGCTTCAGCAAGACAGGGTGCTGAAGCCACTGAGCTGGCAGGGAAGACAGGAACAGAGGTAGCCTTTGCACATCAGTTGGCAGCTCCCAAGGGGGATTCTGTGATCCCCAACCCGTCAGTGTTTCACTGGGACAGGGTTTATTTGATTAGAGACCTAGAGAAGACAACATGCCCGCCCTCCCCTGCCCCCAGCCACTGTAAGAATGTCACCACTGACTCCACCTAGATCACAGCAGGTTGGTGGCTATGGATATAAAGAGGAGCACTAAGCAGAGTGATATGGGGCTTTAGCCATGTCTCTAGGACTGTTGCTATACTGGGGACCATGCACTAAGTATAGAAGAAGGGGAAAACCAAAGGGGGGAGTGAAAGGAGAGGGGGAAAAGGATAAAATCAGATGGGGGATGAGGAAGGACAGATGGGGGAAGTCTAGGAGATAATTTTTCCCCATCCCGTTGCCTTGGTTAAGGTGGGGGGGAGAAGATAGGGGATTACTTAAAGGGGGTGATTTAAGGAACCAGAAGTAGCAGGGAAGGTTATTGGGAAGAGCAGGATGGGGATGAAAATTTGAAGGGGGGAAGGGGGAAGAGAATAGTAGGAAATTAGAGATAAGAGGAGGGGAACACAAGAGGGAGCCAGATGTGGGGGAATCTCAAAGAAGAAAAACTAGCTTGGGCAGGGGGAATTTAAGTATTTTTAACAGGGAGGAGAAACAAGCAATTGAAAGACTTAGTGGTAGGGGATCTAACATGCATTTACTGAATATGCAAATAAGGATGGTAGCAGATATGGAACAGCTATGCATAAGCTCAGAATACTGATCTATAATGTTATGAACACTGCATGCAACCTGGTCACTGAGGTACAGAAACTGTGTGGTTATATTGGGTATTGGACTTCCCTGTATGAATGTATTGGTCTAGTTTAAAAGGGGGCTGTTGGTAAAGCAAGCAGGAAAGCAACACAATTAGATGTAGATAAGAAACTTCCCAATAAACACTTAGAGGGCAATTACAGGACAAGAACATGTTGACAGGCTCCAGCCCAAAGTTGCACAGCTGTTTTGCCAGTGCTGGGAGCCAACAGATCAAAGAGCTAGAAACAGTTAAAGAGTCACAGTCACTGGCAAGGAGGTGATCTGAAAGACTAAGCAGCATTTAAAACGCACTCTCACTAAGCAGACCGTCTTGTGAGTGCTGGAATTCTTTAAAAATAGTAGTAGTATTGCTGGAAAAACTGCCAGGACTTCTGCAACTATCACTCATATATGATCATATTGCAGAGCCCTTCTGGCTGCCAAAAGCCGTGCTGGGATGGTATTCTGCAGTGTTCTGGCATGGCTCAGGTACTGGAATTATGGAAAAAATATTTCGCCACCCAGACCCCAGCAGTCTTGGAGAATCTATAAGAGGCTTAGACCTACCAGGATCCCCACGTGGAAGATGGATAGGTACTTGGTGAGCTAGACGCCTATATTGTCTGTTTACTGTTTTAAGACCTTTCTGCCCCAAAATGCTTTTAAGTAGGCTTTCTGTTCACGGTATTAACCTAGAGCGAACAGAACAGCAGGTACTGAACATAAGTAAGGGCTGCTGAGGTAAGTCATGGTTAGCAACAAGGGACCGCACAGCCTAAAATCCAGTCTGAGAGTGGGAGAATCACATGATTCCACCACAATGTAGCTGATGGCTGGAGGCCTGACAACCGAAGGGGTTGTGCACTCCAAAGAGACCAGCTGGATCCCTAATTTTGAACCTATGTCCCCCACTCTTGACCCTGTTATTCCTTAGCTGTCCCCCATACTTAGTTGAACCCTGGGTCCAGTAGCTCTTCCCCTAAGGTTCGGGGAGGGGCCTTTAGGTGTAGGAGGGATTGCGCCCATCTACCTCCCAGAATTCAATATGGCCAAAGAGACCAGGATGAGTTCAAAGGTGCAGTTATCCTGGGAACTGTGACAAGGACATGATATCATTTGCATAAACTCAGTCACAAGTCTTTACAGGTACACACACAGATGTATAACACTCTGATTATACAAGGTGTAACTGGACTGCTCCATCCCCTCTTCTTCAATAACCTTCACCAGAAAAGGAAGATAGGACAAATTCTCAGTCTCAAGATAGAACATGAAGGTTACCAGTGTCCAAAGACATGTTCTAACTACTGCTTAAGTGGTGCTGGCAAATTGCCCACCCACAAAGAAGCATTAATAATCCTTGTCAATAATGGGCTCAAATGCTTGGCAATTTCAAATTATAATCCTTCAAAAAGGTTTCAAATAATATATGCATAGATAAACAAGCCATTAGTTAGTACAGTTAATAATCCATGACAAGTTTGCTTAAAATGAATGGGATACCTAAATTCAATTTTATTTATTAGCCAATTTGAATTTATCGTAGGCATTTATCCATCAAACATGGCACTGTTATTGCACATGCATTATGCAGCATGTCAAATTAAACCATTGTTGATAAAACAAATGTTAGTTACTGAAATGATCCAAACGTTAGCACAGAATGCTATCTGGTGTAACTAATAAATGTCCCTAACAAACCTTCTGTGCAGAGAAAGTGGGCAAACATATTGAGACTTAAAAAACCAATAAGATAATTATATATATTTTAAAAAAACCTCACCATAAAGTAGCAAAGAGAACATAGCAGATCAGAGATTATGTAGTGTTCTAATGCAAGGTAGACACTATATAGTAAGAAGAATCATGAATGAAATCTGGAGGAGCTGTGATACAAGAGTAATTTTTTTCCACTTGGAATTCTTGATTTTGTCTATTTTAAGTATTCGTTCATTGGTGTGAATTTTTTTCTTGAGAACTATGGTTCATTCATGGAATGAAATCTTAGGTTCTGATCCTGTACCACTTAAGTCACTTAGAATATTGCCATTGATTTCAGTGAAAGCTGGAGAAGGGCTCTGTAGCGGGGTGGTCACCCGCTCTGGCCCAGAAGGGGTTAAAGCCAGCCCTGGGACAGGGCTGGGAAGGAAAGCTGCTAGGCTGATTGGGGAAGCAGCTGCAGCTGGGCCACGCCCCAATCAGGCCTCAGCTGGCCCTATATAAAAGGCTTTGAGCCAGGAGCACAGAGGAGTCACTCTCTGCCTTCAGAGAGAGGGAAGGGCCTGGCTGTAGGGAACTAAAGACAGGTACCTGAGTGGAGCAGGGCTGGGGAAAGGCAGGGGAGCCGGAGAGCTCTAGCCTGGGAAGCCCCAGGCTGCGGCCTAGCAAAGGCCAGCAGGTACTGGGGGTTGTAGAGGGCAGCCCAGGGGTAGGCCAAGGCAGCAGGTCCAACCCCAACCTAGCCTGTGATGAGTGGCTGACACTGCAGTCTGCCCCAGGGCGCGGGTGCTAGGTGGTGACTGGCAGTAGCCTACGACTGAGGCAAGGGGGGGATAGAGGGTGGCGGGTTCCCCTGGGAGGGGGGAGACCCAGAGAAAGGGGCACCGAGGTCCTGGGAGGGACACGGGCCAGTGGCAAGTCGGATCACCAACCTGCAGGGGGCGCTCCAGGACGCTGGAAGAGCTAATTCCCTGGACGACCAGCAGGAGGCGCCGCAGGGGTGAGTCCGCATGCTCCCTTACAGGCTCCTAAATGCCTAATCACGAAGAGCACAATTCTGCCAAGTGCAGAACATCCTCCGCTCCCATTGAAGTCAATGGGATGTGAAGACCATTAGCATCCCTACTGAGCTGCTCAAGACTTAGAGATAACACCAGATTTCCCACGTAAGCATGCCCCCCACAATCAATAAATCACTTAGGCACATGTTTAACTTCAGCACGTGCTAAAATCCATCCCTATTCAGAAAAAAATAATCTGCATGGGCTTAAGTGCTGTTGAATAAGAATGTTCTCCTGAATCAGAACCCTACACTTTGACTACTCAAGAAGGTCAATGATTTGTTTTGGGGGCTTCTTCATAAAATTCTGAGCAAACTGGAGGCACTAAAATAAAATAGAAATGACTAACAAAAGACTATTGCAAATCTATAAGTAGTGTAGGTCAAAGAAAGTCACATGAGGGTCACCTAAATCCTGTTTTAGTGGTATTATACTTTGTCTAGTCTACATTTAAAAAACAAACAAACAGAGACTAATAGGAAGATGTACAATACCCAAACCAGAACAGACAGTTCTTTCTCAGAGATCTCTGTTCTCTGAAGGTATAAGAGTTGTAAAAATGTCATATAAACTGACGTTATACTGAATAAATGCAGAGAGCAGATTTCTGGGGTAAAACTATGCCATTTTTTAGTTACTTTTAGAGTAGAACCATACTTTAAATATAGTTATGGTATAAATTAATTTGATTAGTCTTAACAAAAGGAGGAAATATTGCATTGACAGATGAACTAGAAATGTGCTAATTTGAACAAAGTAATAGACTGATACTGCGGTACTGAGTCACTACTATCATCAACTCGGTCATTACACTAATTGAATCTATTTCCCCATGTTGAAGTAGCCTCACACTTTCGTGTCAACTGTCCGAAATGGGCCATCTTGATTATCACTTCAAAAGTTTCTCCCCTGCTGTTAATAGCTTCTCTTAATTAGCCTCTTACAGTTGGTATGGCTACTTCCACCTTCTCATGTTCTCTGTATGTATAAATATCTTCTTACTGTATGTTCCATTCTATGCATCCGAAGAAGTGGGCTGTAGCCCACGAAAGCTTATGCTCAAATAAATTTGAGTCTCTAAGGTGCCACAAGTACTCCTGTTCTTTTTACTATCATCTACATATTCAAAGAGTGTTAGAACAGCAGAAAGTGCATATTTGTAACTATGGTTTCTATGGCAGCTGTAAAAATGCTGACTAGCAAAAAATGGATTCAACATTATCTGAAAAATATAGTGACTTACATTTTCGGAACAAATATTTGCACAATTGCATGTTTAATCACAGTAGCTGCATGCAGAAATTCATGCACACTAATTTCACAAGCAATTACAAAAGCGCAATTTTCTTTAAATTTAATCTAATCCTCAACAATATTATAAGGGCTGTAAAATTATGTATTAGAAATACTTCGATACATGATAAATAACAAATATGTAATGTTCACTATTTCAGATTCCAAGATATCTGATTTATAGAAGATTTGGTAGACCAATTACCTGATATTGTATTGGTCTTTAGATGAAATAATTGGTTCCTAGTTTGAAAACATAAGTGCCTTTGATTATTTGGCACTTAGCCTACTCTACACTTCACTGTTGAGTAGTTAATAAAGATACACATTTCATACTGGTCCATATGATACAATGCCATACCAAAATCCCAGATCACAATGAGACTCCCAGAGCCCATTGATTTAAACACACAGTTCTCATTAACATTAGCTGCAGTGAGACAGCTAAAAATCATTGCATACGGAGTGTAACAAAATCATTGTAAACCACCTTACACAGAGCAAAGTCACTTGCCCAATGCTTACCCCAAAGATCACTAAATAAGACCTTACAGACGATGAATGGGTGTTTGAAAACTTTGGGTCAAATCCTTAGTTGATTTAAATCAGCATAGCTCACTTCAATTGAGCTATACCAGTTTACACCAGCTGAGGATCTGGCCCATATCGAAGCCATGCTTTTTCAGGCAGCGGCCAGGGTAAACATTTGAGGTTAGTTATCCCACTAATGCCCATGGCAAATGACATTTGATGAAGCTTAGCGGGGAAGGAATCTTCTCGTCCACAGACCACAAAGCAGCGGAGGAGCTACCCTGCAGTCACCACTAAGACTCAGACTGCGGGGGGGGGGGGGGAGAAGAGAGGGGAAGATGGGGAACCCTAGCAAAATCTGGGTTATTGAGTCACTTCCCAGTGTTCCTCTAATCCTGCTTTGCTGGGGATAATGACCAGTAGATCTAGCCAGGCCAATTCTCCTGCTCTACTCACCCCCTTCCGTTGTTCCTCACACAGCTCAGTACTCCCTGCAATACAGGGAGCAAACATCTAAGCAGGCTTCTCATATTCTGTGAAAATGCAGAGATTTTTCTGTATTCCTGTGACTATGAAGTGTAGACAGGAGTTGTTTCTTAGCACAGCAAAGAAAGGAGTTAGTGCATCTCTTTGCGGGGAGGGAAGGAGAGATGCAGGGAGAGGGGGAGAGAGAGAGAGAGAGAGACTTTACTTTTAAGAAGCTATTCCACAGGCAACATCTCAAACTTCCCAATGACAACACTTTTCTGCCTCAGATTTTAAAAACAGATTAAATTTGGACTCCCTTTTGTGTTTCAAAAGGGCTCATGAAGACAAACACATTTCATTGCCACAGTCCATTAATCGGACAGGTAGTAATCCAAATAGTTTTGTTCAATTATTTTGCTAATATTTTCCTTGGCTCCAAATTAATTTTAGAAATCTTTCGGTTTAGTTTGAAGATTGATTTTCCTTTACATGATACCGTAAAATGGTCATTTGTTCCCAATTGAGTTGGGGGGGGGAGAGAAATAGTACAATAGAGAGCCCCATAGCTCTGAGGAAACAGGGCAAAATAAGAGTCAGCAACATAAACTGATCAATAGCAAGTCTGACTCGTGTAAAAAGCAAAAATGCCTCACTTCTTTCTAATGGCCAAACAGCCTCTAACTTCATTAATTTCCCTAGAGATTGTCCTCCCTGCTCACCTCAGAGCCTCTCATAAGACATGTATTTTCCTTTTTCAAAAGAAATAAGAGTATCTGTGTAGTAGTTTCCCCACCTGTCCATAACAGCTGCAATGACATGCGGCTTCCTAAGGCACTGGCTCAACTTGACAGCTGGCCATTTAAAGAGGCAGGGCAGCACAGGTATGTTCAGGATGTTAACAAGGTGCACGTGTTTATTATAAATATGAATTTTAAAGCTTCCCTGAGTGAGGGAAAACATGGGGGTAATTATTTACATATTTAAATGATGTGGATGTGACTTTAAGAGTCAGCATTCTAGGAAACTTCACTGGGGGATGGGCAGAGAGGAGAGAATCCCAGAATGTGAGAAATTCAGTACAGATAAGTCTGACTTTGGCAAGTTCTTCAGCTGGTATCCATTTATTTTTTCTTGTACAACAGGCCTGATTCTTTTCTCACTTATGCTGGTTTTACAGTGGTGTAAACCGACTGACTTGAATGGCGTTATTCCTGATTTGCACCAGCAGTATGAGAGGAGAATGAGACCAGGAGAGCCAGATCCGTCTGTTAAGATTTCTTTGTGCTGCTCTGGCAGCACAAATCTGCCCTAAAGCTGGCCTAGCCTGCCACTGCAGAATCCCCCTATATGTGTGTGTGTGTGTGTGTGAGGCTTAAGTGATATCCAGCCACCATAATAGCTCCTAGAGCGGCCAGGAGGAAGGAGACATGGGCAGTATGTCCCTGTTTCTCAGTGATCCCCAGATGCTGGAATAGCTGCTGGGACCTTTGACAGCTAGTGTAAATTAGAGAAGCCTTCATACCTCAGATCCACCCAGTAGCCCCAGGTGCGTGCCAAGGACATCTTTGCGCAAATACACCCCTTTCTTCAGCTGCCCTCACCATGGCCTTAGCTGAAGATATGACCCCATACAGAAGTCACATGATTGCTTTACTCAAGTGAGCAGCCCATTGCATATCTCATAGCATGAGTAAAGTGAGCAGGATTTGTTTCTGTATGTGAGACAAGTGGGGTCCTGGTTTTCCCAGATCTAATTGCTCAAATTTTGGTTTTGCATAATCAAACCCCCACAATAATCCTGAATTGGACCCAGATTCCATGAGGCTGGGGCAAATTCAAGGTTTTATCCCCTTGTTGGGAAATGAAAAAATTTGGTATCAAAAGTTCAAGAGATTCTGTATTTCATCTTTAACTGGATTACTAAAATAAAGCTTTCTAGCCCATGATATATTATAGAACTGTTGTAAAGCCTTGAGGACTTACGTGTTTCACTATGCATGCATGTGTTTCACTGTTCACTATGAATATATTAAAAAAATAGTGGTTCACATTTCAGGATCTCAGCATTTTATTACTCCTTTCACACTTCCTAAACTCTAGATCTCTTACTGATACTCCCTTCCCCTTCATAACCCTGGAGTTACTAGTGGTAACACGGAGCCAGATTTTCAAAGATATGTAGGTGCCTAAAGGTACAGATAGGCACTAATTTCAATGGGAGTTAGGCACCTAATAGGTAAAACCCCATAGCAAGTTTGGTGCTTAACTACATCTTTAGGCCCCCAAATATCTTTCACAAGCTGGCCTAAGTTGCTGGAAGCTCTAGCTTATCTGAATATTTTAGTTACAGATTCTTTCCGAATTTACGCAGTTTGGTCTTAAACTGATCCATATTGTTTCTGTACCACGCTGGTAGAAGATAATTAGACTCCATTGGAGCTCATGATGAAATTGTAAGCACCTTTTTAAGGATAATTTTGAATATGCACATTAAGATATACATGTTCTTTTCTATCTCCCCTTCAACCTTTAGGGGGCTCTGTTTTCTCTTGGTTACTCAAGCAATATCATAGTGTGTCTTTGAGCCCTATGTGACCCTCTTCTGTTACTAGTAGACCAGAGTAAAAAAGTTGTAAAGATCAAAACAACCCCATAACTAGAGGAAGTAAAGAGAGGACCCAAAGCAGCATGCTCCCCCTTCCCCTCCAAGCTGCAGATAACCTTCTGAGCTAGCACTGTGCCATTAGGTGGAGGGGTCTATTTGGAGTGGGTAGAAGAGTGTGTTGAGGTGAGAGCAGCTACTCTACATTGCATGCTAAAACAAGATTTCTAACAGAGTGCATAGGAAATTAATATTGCAGGAAGTGATTTGAGATCCTCCAAGGAAAATGAGCTATAAAAGCACAGAGATATAGCTCTTAGCTAGTTCAGTTTCACCTGTATCTAGACAGTGACCAGGGCACCTTGGTTGCTAATTGGTCCAAAGCACAGCTTTGAGAGGCAGTACCCCCACAGGCTGGAGTTTCTTTCCCTCACAGATGACATTGTCCATGTACTACAATACTTACTTTCTCCATGGCCCACCAAAGGCTACTACCCTGAGGAGAGCACTTCAGGGTAAGTCCAAGTTCACATCATGGAATTCCTGAATCCTCTCTGCCCCTCTTCTGCATGCTAGGTGCATAGCAATGTTTAACTATTGTTGACCCAAGGCAATTTTCAATAGTAGTCATATATACTATTTTTCAGAAGCAAAAGACAGAAAATGCTATACTGGACCAAATAGCATTGGTACCTCCCACCAATACCCCACAGCACAATGAAGCTCAAGAAGCCCTGACTATTTGAGCTATCATCTGCTAAACAGATCTATGCTCTCTTGGCTAGTGAAGAACTATGCATAATGATTACAGAAATAATCCATACCTCCTCCAGAGAAGCTAAAACTGCCAATCCTAGAACTTTCCAGAAAAGTACAGTAAGTGCACCTGATCTGTCCCCCCACCCCCCAAAGAGACACTTGTTGCAAAAAACACACCTCTCCAACTATTCCCCTAACAGACCAGTCCTAGGTAAAATGATTGAGAAAGTAATGACAATCTGTCACAGGGTCCACTCACCGCTAGGGTGCTTCCTCCTGGCTATTCAAGGGATTGTCTCTTTCCAGGTCCAATGCCCCATTCCTGCTTGTTCTCATGTCCTGCTGCCTGCCCCCCAACTCAAGATGCTCTCTCTCTCTCGCTCTCTGAGTTTTGGCTCTCCGGCCAGCTCACTATAGTCCTCCCCTTCCAGGGTAGGACAGTCCTATCAGACAATTGTCCCAGGCAGTCTTCTGCTCCACTTCCCAGTGTGTTGTAGGGGAACCTAGACCTGCCCTCTACTCTGGATTTTGGTCCCAGAACACTATGTCTAGCAACTGTGGTCTACTTTCAACTAGATCCTGTTGCCTTTTACCTAGACTCCTTATCTGCTGGCTCTCCCCCCTCGCAGTTTACCAGCCTAAACTCCCTCCTCCCAGGGAGTACCTGCACACTACTTAAGTCCATAACACCAAACACACCTCTCTTCGTCCAACTGGCTTTATACCAGGCACACCTATTCCTTCTCAGCTGGGCTCCATCATCAATCAGCCTTTCATTCCCTGACTGTCCTCCAGGTGCAGATTATCAGGTTAATTAACCTAATTTAACCTGCTCTGTATTGTGTGGGGTGTACACCCCATCACAAAGCATGTTCTAATAACCCATGACATCTGGGTTGCGATGCTATATACTGAGGCTTCAGATTAGCTCCTGTCATGGAAATAGCTCTGAAGGGTATGTCTACACTGCAGCATAAATACTGGCTCAGACTCAAGCCCAAATCCCCTACTGTCCACACACAATTCTGTCTAACTTAGGCTCAGGCCCCGGAGCCCCATAGGGATTGGGTTCAAACTCTTATCATTTTGCAGTATGGACACAGCTCGGGCCCAGGACCCTGATACTGGGGTCCTGAGAGTCCACCAACACTATACCACAATCCATGGGAATTTGTCCTTTCTACCCTAAGACTGGTCAATTAATTCCCGGGAAATGGAAGCACCCCTCCCTGGTTCAAGTACAGATGTTCTGCGTTTAACCCTTCCATTTTGTTCTAACCACTGAGCTGCATGCAGAGTGAACCCTTTCTTGTGTTTGGGTACTGTGCCGAGCACAGAGCCAGCAGCTCTTCAACAGTATGGTCATCTGGAATGGTGACCTTCTTTCCCATGAATCTAGTATAGGACTGTAGGGGAACCAGCAGGTGCTAGATCAGGCTGCCAAAGTGACTTATACTCAAATTGGTTCCTGAGGAGGCTTTACCACCCCAGCAGCTGCAGCACATTCTGGGTCCCTACTCAGAGGAGCTGCCCACTATTGAACCAGCATCCAAAACAAGATGTAGAAGTAGTTCCTGAGCCTGGTAAGTTTCTGGTTCCATGTTTGTTGTTAATACAGAGATGGGAGGAAGTTCTGGTTTATCATCCAATGCAGAATTTATTGCAAGCCACGAGCAGCAGCATTTATCTGCTAGTGTCAGATTGCATGCCAGCATCCAGACATCACCTGTTCCCCACCAAACGGAGAATGGGAAGCTTAAACAACAGTGAAACAAGCTTTTAAAATGAACTTTTTACTAGAAACTCGCACATTCTTGCAGAGATGTCAGGCTGTTTAATGTAAGAAACTTATATTGCCTTCCCTTTTAGTAGACCCTGCAGTACAAATTGGGTATGCTACAACCTAACAACCTGAAAACAGAACACTGGGTGATGTGGTGGTGGAAGCCTAAATATAGTCCCCGCATTATGAAATCCATGTCTGGAGTATGGCCGGGGGTTGTATGCAGTCCAGAAATGTACAAGGGAAGGGACGGGCTGGCTGTTTAGTTCTTTGAAAGCCTGAATTATTGTGTGTCTGTTTACATGTAGTCCCTGGGTAGATGTGTTCAGAGCAGTCTACACCAGGAGCCATATGGTAGTCATTCATGTGGATATTAATGCAGCATCTGGTTGATTCCCCAATGAATTTTGACCCATCCTGGGTGCTGATAGCTGCAAACTTTTCCTGTAGTAGGAACTCCAGATTAGTAGTCAAATTTCAGGGGAGAGTGTATTTTCCAGTCCCACATCTGTAGGTCACCAGCCCACTCAACTTGTAGGTGTGCCGCTCTGTCACAATAAATTTGAAAATCTCTGTGGTGTACACAGCCAGCTAGCCAGCAGCACCTTGGAATAAAATCTCCCATTGCCATTCTGGAGCCACTAGGATTGTTACTTTCTCAAGAATGTGGACCGCTTGAAAGTATAGGCAAGGCTTATATAGTAAACTGGGGAGGGGGAGCCAAATAAAGGCCAAAGAGCGCTGCAATTTTTAAACAAACAAACAAACAAACAAACAAGAAAATAATTAAATTGTAACTTACCATTATCTGTGCAGTCTTTTCACTGTGATTAACTGAGATTTGTCCAAGGAGCATCTGGGAACTCAGGCATCCCACAGCATTTGGCCTGGCTGCCATTCCATTTGGACAGATGGATGGCCAAGCCAAATTTGAGGGGAGTTCAGACCCTATCCACCAGGCCACTCACTGCAACTTGACCTATCCGCCCCTCCAGCTAGTCAAATTTCAGGGGGGGGGGGTCTAGTCAAATTTCAGTGATATTGTGACCACGCAGCTGGAGCAATGCTCTGGACCACTCCAGCAGCTATCCTGATTTAGTATGAAACCACAGTTTAAAAGTGGCCAGGCCATGGTCTCCCCTGGCTCTGTGGCCTATGTAACTTTAAGCAAGTTCAAAAACCGGGGGTGGGGGGTGGGGAGGAGGAGGATGTACATATGCCTCCTCCCCCCCCCCCCCCCCCCCCCCCCCCCCCCCNCCAATGGAAGTTTAGTTTAGAGTGCAATAGATGTTTTCAGAATGCAACAGTTACAGAAGTTTTACCCTATTCTGGTCTGTGGACTTGGGTACATGCACAGGATGGGTGTATATTGGACCCATTTAATAGCTGTAGCAACGAAGATGTCAGGCTGGAAAGAAGGGAGCACTAGAAGAATTTTGTCTCAGAGGGGTGTCTCTTAGGGCAATTGATCTCAACCAGGGGTATACATTCCACTTGGGGTATGCAGAGGTCTTCCAGGGGCTACATCAACTCATCTAGATATACAACACTGCTCTATACACTGAAATCTAAGTACACTATATTCCAATTGATCTATTTTACAATTGTATGGTAAAAATGAGAAAGTCAGCAATTTTTCAGTAATAGTGTGCTGTGACATTTTTGTATTTTTATTTCTGATTTTGTAAGAAAGTACATTTTAAGTGAGGTGAAACTTGGGGGTAGGCAAGACAAATCAGACTCCTGAAAGGGGTTCAGCAGTCTGGAAAGGTTGAGAGCCATTGTCTTATGATATGTCTACACAGCAGCTGGGAGGTGTAATTTCCAGCACAGGCAGACATATACACACTAGCTCTGGTCAAGCTAGCACCACGGCCACGGGCAGTGGCTTGGGCTAGTCACCCAAATATGTACCCAGGAGATAGGGTGGAATTCTACTTGGGTGGCTAACAGGGCCGGATTTACACCTTACACGCCCCCAGGCACAGCATCTTCAGCGCCCCCATGCCTATAGCTGACTTTTGTGTTTTCCGTAAAAAAATGAAACAAAGAGAAATATAAACACAGCCTCCCCGGGAAGGCACGAGACCCTCCTCCATGCATGGCACTCCCAGCCCAATCCGGGGTGCAGCCCACCCGCCCCAGGCTAGGTGCAAGGAGGGGGGACTGTACCTCTCCCCACAACGAGCAGTCCCCCGGTGTCTTCCATCCCTCCCACAGCCTGGCGCACCAGCCATGCTCCAGCTCTGCCCGTGCAAGTGAATGGGGCGCTGGCCACGCCCCTCCTTCTTCCTCCCCAGCACGGGGTGGAGGCCGCGGAGTGGCCGAGATTGAGTAGGGGCTAGGACGCTCCCAGCTCCTTCAGCAGCTGCCCTGCCCGGACCCAGCTCACAGCGCCCTGAGGCAGGCAGACTTGGACGCTCACCCTGTTCCAGCCCCACAAGCTGGGTGGCCACCAATCCACACCAGGACCCCAGCTGCCCACAAGGGAGCTGTATGTATTAACTTTTTAACTTTTAGCCCACTTTTAGGTGCCCCTAGAATGCCAGTGCCCCAGGCACGTGCCTCCTCTGCCTAATTGGAAACCCGGCCCTGGTGGCTAGCCCATGCCGCTGCAGCCACAATGCTATTTTTAGACACTACCTACACTCCTGGCTTTCCCCCTGGGGAAAGTGCACCTTTACACCATTTCTTATTCAGGGTTGTGCATAAAGGCACTATCTATTGCTCTGCAGTATTTATATTTTTAATATATTTCTTTTATTTTTCAGGACTGGATGAATATGGTACTGTAAGACCTACCTAAAGCAGTATTCAAATACAATGCTATTTTAGTTTTTTTGTAATTCAAATAAGTCTTGATCAATTCATTTTATCAGTGTGACTGGCAGAATCTTAGAAACTAAAACCAGTTAATTTCTGGAAAACATTAGCAATTTCATGTACTGATCATTAGCTATTGCCACTTATAACTCATAGGTTAGGTGTTTATACATTTCAAGGTTACTAACTGCATATCCAATTACCTATCCAGATTACTTAGTATGTAAGCATTATCCTCTCCCCATTTAAGGTGCTATCAAGATCCTGGCACCTTAAATGCATTTATTCTATGATTGCTCTCACATGTGGATTGATGCCTTTGGTTCTTAGACATGTTTTGAATATGTCTGTGTCCTTCTTCAGGTCATTGGCCATTCTAGGTAATCTATCTATGACTAAAGCAAAAGCTTCAAAAGGAAAGCTATTTTGCTCCTATTACTTGTAGCCAAAAGAACATTTTTAATGTCTTGAAAAGGTTCTGCCATTGCTCAGTTTGATGGGTAGTGACTAGATGTGAGCAACTGTTCAGCTGTAGAAATGTACAGATAAGGTCAAAGTATATTTTTAATGAATGCCTGTTCATCTGAATCAATTTTATCACCATCATCATCATCATCGTCCTCCTTTTTCCAAGGTTGGGTAGGGTCGACGTTATGAGCAGATTCCATCTACATTTGTTTTAAGCTGCCATGTAAGCCTGTTAGGGGACCCTGGATAGTTTTATATATTGTGCTATACCACTCTCTCCTTGGACATCAACAGCGTCTATCACCATGCACTTTTCCATAGAGAACAATTTAGGCAGTCACTCTGGGGTCGTTCTAGCAGCATGGCCAAACCACTGTATATAGCTCTTTTTGATTACTGTAGTCACACATTGCACTTTCAATCTTCTATGGATATCATCATTTCTTAGTCTATCCAGCCTTGTCATGCCTAAAACATGGTGCAGCCACCTCATTTCAGAGGTTCGCAGCTTCTGCTCCAGATGCTTTGTCAGTACCCATGTTTCAAAACTGTGAAAAAATGTGGGTACAGTGAGTGTTGTATATAGTCTGGTTTTAGCTGTCATGGACACTGATTTAAGGTTCCAAAAGTTTTTAGTCGGGCATGCAAACTTTCTGCTGGCAGTAGCTATCTGCTTGTTGATGTCATCTTCATAGAAGATGATATGATGGAACCAAGTAGTGGAAGATCTCTACGTTCAACATCTACACCATTAATGATTAGTTTAGCCAGTTTCTTGATTTTTGGTATTACCATTAGCCTGGTCATTTGTTCATTGATTCTTAATCCCCATTCTCTGGCTGTTGTGTACTAATTGGTTGCTGCTTCTTGGCTGTACTGCTCTGTAGGCATTATTACAATATCATGTGCAAAGTCAAAGTAATCATGCAGCCTCCATCAATGTTGTCAAGGGAGTTGGGTGAGATGTTTTCTAAGCATAGAGTAAAAGTACTGGACTGAGCATACAGCCCTGTTTGACATTAGTTTTCACTACAAACCACAGTCAGCTCACCATTGATGCTTACGGCATGCCAAGCTATGTTGTACAGACTCAGTAGTCTTTGAATCAGTTTACAGCTAAAACCATACCACTTGAGTACTTTCCATAGAGCTTCTCTGTTAATGGAGTAGAATTAAGGCTGTCGATTAATTGCAGTTAACTCACATGTTGACCTCAAAAAAATTAATCATGATGAAATAAATTAATCATGATTAATCGCAGTTTTAATCAGACTGTTAAACAATAGAATACGAATTGAAATATATTAAATATTTTGGATGTTTTCCTACATTTTCATATATATTGTGTTGTAATTGAAATCAAAGTGTATATTATTTTTTATTACAAATATCTGCACTGTAAAATGATAAACAAAAGAAACAGTATTTTTCAATTTACCTCATATAAGTACTGTAGTGCAATTTCTTTGCCGTGAAAGTGCAATTTACAAATGTAGATTTTTTGTTTGTAACATAACTGTTTTGTTTTTGAGTGCAATGTAAAACTTCAGAGCCTACAAGTCCACTCAGTCCTACTTCTTGTTCAACCAATCGCTCAGACAAACAAGTTTGTTTACATTCGCAGGAGATAATGCTGCCTGCTTCTTGTTTATAATGTCACCTGAAGCTGAGAACAGGCACTTGCGTGGCACTTTTGTAGCCAGCATTGCAAGGTATTTAGATGCTAGATATGCTAAACATTTGTAGGCCCCTTCATGTTTTGGCCATCATTCCAGAGGACATGCTTCCATGCTAATGACGCTCATTTAAAAAATAATGCGTTAATTAAATTTGTGACTGAACTCCTTGGGGGAGAATTATATGTCCCCTGCTCTGTTTTACCCACATTCTGCCATATATTTCATGTTATAGCAGTCTCAGATGGTGACCCAGCCACAGTTGCCAACTTTCTAATCGCACAAAACCAAACACCCTAGCCCTGCCCATTCCCTGAGGCCCCACCCCTTCTCTGAGGCCTCGCCCCAGCTCACTACATTCCCTCTCCCTCAGTGGCTTGCTCTCCCCCACCCTCACTCACTTACACTGGGCTGGGGAAGGGGGTTGGGGTGCGGGAGAGGGTGAGGCCTCTAACTTGGGATGTGGGCTCCAGGGTGGGGCCATAAAAGAGGGGTCCAGGGTGAGGGAGGGGGCTGCAGGTTGAGACAGGGGGTTGAGGTATGGGAGGGGGTATGGGCTCAGGGCCGGGGGTTCAGGCTCTGGGGTGGGGCCAGAGTTGAGGGGCTTGGGGTGCAGGAGGGGACTCCGGGTTTAGGCGGGGGCTCAGGGCTGGGGCGGGGACTCAGGGTTGGGGCACAGGCTTACCTCGGGCAGCTCCTGGCCAGTGGCATAGCGGGGCTAAAGCAGGCTCCCTGCCTGTCCTGGCAGCACGCTGCACCCCGGAAGCAGCCAGCAGGTCCAGCTCCTGGGGGGGGAGGGGGGGGCGGCCAGGAGGCTCCACACACTGCTCTTGCCTGTAGGCACCAGCTCCCATTGGCCGTGGTTCCCGGCCAATGGGAGTGCAGAGCTGGTGCTCGGAGCTGGACCCCTCCCCCACCTAGAAGCCGGACCTGCTGGCCACTTCCGGGGAGCAGCGCGCTGCCAGGACAGGTAGGGACTAGCCTGACTTAGCTCTGCAGCAC
The DNA here is from genome assembly GCA_003942145.1 of Platysternon megacephalum. Taxonomy (NCBI): domain Eukaryota; kingdom Metazoa; phylum Chordata; order Testudines; family Platysternidae; genus Platysternon; species Platysternon megacephalum. Next base: position 2,029,528 of record QXTE01000174.1, read on the forward strand.
TACCTACCGGACTTTTAACGGCCCAGTCTGCAGTGCTGACCAGAGCTGCCAGGGTCCCTTTTTGACCGGGTCTTTCAGTCGAAAACCAGACACCTGGCAACCCTAGACTCAGCGCATGTTGTTCATTTTAAGAACACTTTCACAGATTTGACAAAAGAAAAGAAGGTACTAATGTGAGATTTCTAAAGATAGCTACAGAACTCAACCCAAGGTTTAAGAATCTGAAGTGCCTTCCAAAATCTGAGAGGGACGAGGTACGGAGCAGGCTTTCAGAAGTCTTAAAAGAACAACACTCTGATACAGAAACTACAGAACCCGAACCACCAAAAAAGTAAATCAACCTTCTGCTGGTGGCATCTGACTCACATAATCGAAATGAACATGCATCGGTCTGCACTGCTTTGGATTGTTATCGAGCAGAACCCGTCATCAGCATGGATGCATGTCCCCTGGAATGGTGAGTGAAGCGTGAAGAGACATATGAATCTTTAGTTCATCTGACATGTAAATTTCTTGCGACGCTGGCTACAACAGTGCCATGAGAATGCCTGTTCTCACTTTCAGGTGACATTGTAAACAAGAAGCGGGCAGCATTATCTCCTGCAAATGTAAACAAACTTGTTTGTCTGAGGGATTGGCTGAACAAGAAGTAGGACAGAGTGGCCTTGCAGGCTCTAAAATTTTATATTGTTTTATTTTTGAATACAGGTTTTTTTGTACATAATTCTACATTTGTAAGTTCAACTTTCATGATAAAGAGATTGCACTACAATACTTGTATTAGGTGAATTGAAAAATACTATTTCTTTTGTTTTTTTACAGTGCAAATACTTGTAATCATAAATAAATACAAAGTGAGCACTGTACACTTTGTATTCTGTGTTATAATTGAAATCAATATATTTGAGAATGTAGAAAACATCCAAAACTATTTAAATAAATGGTATTCTATTATTGTTTAACAGTGTGATTAATCACACAATTAATCATGATTAATTTTTTTAATCACTTGATAGTCCTAAGTAGAATGCTTTCTTATTGTCAACAAATGTGCAAAACAGGGGTCATTGAACTCTATGTGCCTCTCAAAGGTTTGACAAAAGGTGGAATGGAATGTCCATGTGCAAAGCCAGCTTTAGACTCAAAGGATTTCCTCTGCTCTTCTTTTCATTCAGCCAAGAATCACTCTCCAGAATGCCTTGCTAGGAATGCTCATGAGACTTATTGCGATCGGTCGGCTCACTTTTCTTAAAGAGTGGAAAAAAGTCATTGAGTGTTGCCTGCCAGTCTTCAGGGACTTCGCCTTTCATCCAAATGAGGTTAAATAGTTTGCAAAGAAGCATGATCATGCTTCTTTCACCATGTTTTAACACTTCTGGTGATACACCATCTGGACCAGGTGTCTTGATTTTCAGGGACCTGATTGCGGCTTCAATTTCTGCTTCCAATATGTGGTGTTGTTTGTTATTACCTTTGCAGCTGATGGCCTCAAGGACAGCTGGGTCAATTTGACTATTCTTGTTCAATAGATGATGACAATATTATTTCAAGCTTTTGATATCTACCATATAATTTCCATTAACATCTCATAGCTGACTTGTTGCAGGTGCTAACTTCTTTGATAGTAGTAACTTTCTGAAAAAGGACTCTTGCATTACTTTTTGGAAAATGTTTTTCAAGCTGTTCGCCTTCTCTTTCGAGCCAGTTTTTCTTAGCTTTTTTTTACCAGTATTTTGAGTTCCTTTTGATCTGTCTGTATTTGCCCTGACGCTCCCACTCTGAGTTATTATTCCCAATCTTGGCATTAAGATCCTGTTATGAGCAAAAGATCTCTAAATAGGTTTGTGAAATATTTGTTTGATGTTCATTGTAAAGTTGGTTTACAGCACTGTCTTCTGCATCTGTTGTGGGTGCACAGACTTGTATGGTAGTCACAGGGCTATGTTTCCCTTGTAGTTCAATGATCATTATGCATGGAGAGATCCACCTATAGTGTTTCAAAGAGTTGTAAAAGTTTTCTGATAATATGAAGGCAACTTCTTGTTAACATTGTCTGTCCTTCCAGCTCAAATGATTTTATGGTGCTTTATGGAGTGTTGGCCACGTCCAGTCCAGTGTGTTTCACAAATAATGAGAATATCCATGGAAAAGGATGTAGTTCTAGTTTCGAGTTCACCAATTAACATGAATTTTATTAGCTCTTTGCTTCCTATTTAAAACTTCCATTTCAACAATTAGTTTATTATTGTTATCATTGTTTCTCATGTCTTATAAGATTTATAGTTATTTATCTTCTAGAAATCACTGTTCTAACACATTAGTCTTAAGACAAAAGATGTGGGAATACCATGGTAGTATATTTTAACTAATTATAAAAATATATTCTTTACTTTAGTATACATATTTAATTTAAAATTTTCCTCTAAAGAGATGTATACAAATTACTCTATTTTAACATTTCCACTGATTATATTTGTTCTGAACACCCTTTATATATATAAACACCCTTTATTTATATATATATATATCTAGGAGCACTAGGGGGAAAAAAAGACCTTAGAGAAGTTCCTTGTTCTGAAATGCTTTCAATATTGGAATGTTACATAGGAAATATCAAACTAAAGACAGATCCTTTCCTTCCCAGAACATTTAAAATGATTCAGTGATTCACTGTGGTGAGCCAAAAATAACTCAGAAGTTTCTCCTGAGTTTCCATTTGTAGGTTTCCTCATTTCTCTGTAATCACCTTGTAAAAGAAATTTACAACGTCACATGGTATTTGTTGTTTAGAGGAGTCTCAATTTAGAAATGTAAACATAACAAATATCACAGTGTAGCAAGCCCTGTGAAATGAGATTTGGTCATTTTAATCCTTCTATAACGTGCTCTGGCATTTTGATTAATACTATGAATTCTAAAGCACCTTCAAGCTATGGAAATGGATGCAGATCACTGTTCAGATGTGTGAAGGACAGAGTTTTTTTTAAAGCAATTTTTGGCTTAAATGTATAGTATAAAATATCTTTATTATTCTAAATCAACAGGATAGTAGCTGGGATTTTGTTTGCTTAGTGTATTTTTTATTGGATTCACATAAGGCATGAATGTGTAAAATGTTAAGATTCTATTTTCCTGTAAAATGACTGACATTTGAATAGGAGACTGAAATTTTAACTAATAACAAAAAAGGGGGAGGGGAGGGGAATAATAACACTGACCTGTAGTACAAATCTTGCCCCTGGTGTCTCTTTGCAAAGTACTATAGTTATTGTCTTCTAAATTGTTTATCAAAGAGGTTTATACAGTAATACCACAAATAAAATTCCATAGACCATAATACAGTTCATCATGCAGAGACTGACAAAAAATATGAAAATTTTCAATGCCATCGTTTATGGTGATCTTGTTCTGAATAAACTCCTAAATGCTTTATTCTTTCATTTAGTTTATATGTTGCTGTCTCACATTTGGATTGATGGTTGACAGCAATAATGGCATAAATTATGCATGCCAATTTAGTGAACACCATTAAACCAAGGGAATATGGGTAATTTCAATAATTATACATTTAAATAGCTTTATTAGCTCTGTCAAATTCTGTACCTATATAGTATGTCAGCATGTAATATCAACTAGGGATTTGAAAGGTTCGAGTTTTTGCATGAGGTTGGTGACTGGACAGGTTTCAACTTAATTTCCTTCAGAAACCAATGATAGCATTTATTCTACTTGGCCAGTGACTACAGTCTGTAATCATGCAGTACTGAACAGGTTTAGAAAAGCATTTCATGTTTTGCTTTGCAATCTGGATCATGATTTATTGTTGCAGAAAGGGAGGTAGAGACAAAGAATTATTACTCCTAACAAACATTATACTGTACCAGCAGTGTTTACAATCATCAACAAGATGAAAAAAAAATCTCAAACATAGTGACAGCCCTGAAGAACTTCCAGTCTAAATAGACAAGATAGACAAACTGATCAAGTCGGCAAGATCAAACAGGACAAATGCCCACTTCTGCAAAAAAAAGTTGGGACAGCTGGGACAGGGCTTAAAAAAGGCACTGTCTCAGCCAAAACAGGATGTATGGTCATCCTAGCACAGAGAGATTAAGGGGGGAGGCGGGGATCCACAAAAGTACTTAGGTCCTAAATCCTGTTATTAGGCACCACTGCAAACCACAAAACTCCCATTGCCTAAACTTGTAAGTGCCTGAACTCACTTAGAGCCAGAATGTTTGTGGTAAAAGTTATGTAGGCGCCTATGTTTCTGCCTCGACGCATGCACACTGCTGCCTCACTCTAGGCACCCGGGAGCCTGTCTCCGGCCTAAGCCACAGAGCGATTCATGAACCAGGGTAAAGGTAGGTGTTCAGACACCTAAATCGCAAGCTCAAAGACCACCTAACTCCACCAAAACAGTCAGGGGATGGCTAGGGGAGGAGCTTCCTTAAAACCTTTAACCTAATGGTTAGGCAACTCACCTGGGACTGGGAGACAGACCCCTTGTTCAAGTGCCCCCTCTGCTTGGTGAGGAGACAGGAGTGGAACAGGGATCTGCCACCTCTCATGTGACTGTCCTAGATGCTGGGCTATAGGATACTCTGATGTGGGTTTCCCTCACTCCCCCTATTGAAGTTGTTCCACTTTAATTAAATAATTTAATAATTCAATATTAATGGGGACATAGAATAAATTAGGATGACTCTAGTGCCTTGTAGTTAGCGCACTCACCTCAGAGGTGGATGATCCCTTTTGTGGGTCATTTACCCAACGTCATATTGGAAGTCTGTGGCAGAGCTCGGAGCTGAACCGAGATCTCTCAAGTTCCAGTCCAGTGCCTTCACTGCAAAACCATCCTCTCTCCAGACTACTATGGTCTGATATTCTTATTAACTGGTAACGGAGGTAGAGATGGAGAAAGCCCTGTCCCTATTTCCCACTATCTTTCTCATCCTCTTGCACCCTTTACTGTCCTCATACTTCTCTGCAGTCACCAGAACCAACTTATCAGATGTCCTAGTTTGAAACCTTTATCATAAGAGCTATTGAGCATTTATGGTCTCCTGGGTATAAAGCAGACACTATAAAAATAAAATCTACATATGTATTCATGCATATGAGTTTATGGCCCTAAATGAGGGATTATATTTACTAATTTAAACAACATATTTTAAGTTTAGGGCCAGATCCTCATCCAGTGTAAATTCATTGGCCAACAAAGGGACACAGATTTAACCAAAAAAGAGAATCTGGCCTTTAATCTTTAAACTAAAATACATATATTATGTAGACTTAATTGGCCTTCTATTACCCATTAAAAAGAATTTGAATTTGGTTCATTTTGATTTGCCATTGCTATTGACGGTTTAGTTTCATCCTAATTTAAAGTTAAGGGTCCCACCTCCAGTTATGCAAAATCCCTGCTCTGAAGAGGAGACCATTTCCTACCTGTTCCCAGAATCTGAAGATCAAAGGCCCACTCTGTATAAAGGAAAGACTAACACATTCATGGGTGTGCTTGTTCTGAGCTAAAGCTGGTATGAACTTTTAACCATAGAAAAAACCCTTTGTGGGGCTTGAAGTACAGACTCCTACCAGTACCCTTGCTGGACTTGGGGGTGATGTCTGGTAAGCGTATTACCATGTGTGTAGATCATTTTATTGTTTTTAATGTTTTCTCAGTAACGTGCTTGCTTAGGAAAATCTGTCAGGTAACTCATAACTGCTGGCAATTACATTGTTCATAGCCTCTGAAGAGTAAGCAGAGCGCAGATGCTCACCTGCTTAGGCAGGCTGGGTTCCCCTGGGGAATAATATAGTGTCTAGTGGCAGCTGTGCAGCCTGGAAAAACCCTACTCAGGAAGTAGAGAGACACAGGTCTCCACCCAAGAGAAGGGACAGCTCAGAGGCAGAAGCCTAAAGGTGGGTGCCTGGGCTGGACCACGGGTGAGGGGGAGGGAATACAGATGCAGTTGACCTGAACGGTTACAACAGAAGAGTATTGGGAAATCATGTGAGGGAGACATTTAGTAATATGCAGGTTGATTAACAATTGACATTATTGCATGCCACAATTGTCCCCAATAACTGTGGGACCAGTTCCTTATTACTGAAAGGAAATAATATAAACATTGGGCTGAAATAAAATAATATAATATAATACCAAATCTGAATGCTAACAAAATAGTCATAGAGTTTAAGGCCTGAAAAGAACCATCAGTCTGACCTGCACAACACAGCCTATTAAACACCACCAAGTTACCCCTGTATTAAGCCAAATAACCTGGGTTAGACTAAAGCATTACAGACCTCAGGAGCCTAAACTATTGTATGCTACGGTTAGAGAACAGGAGGGACTGAGGTGCACCCATGCCTGAGGCTCCTGCAATGCCAGAGAATTGATTTGGGGAGAGAGATGCAGATAAATAATTCCTCCTGGTGTATCTACATTTTCTGATTTCTTGTCTGTTAAAATATAAGTTACTAATATTACAATTTCAGTGTCTACATTTTTGTGTTGCACCTTCAACGTACTTTATTTTACCTTAAATGTTAACTGTACTTCATGTGTTACGTTGCGCTAGTCATTTAAGAATGGAGGGTCACATGTTCACTATGACTTAAAAGAAAGGTAAAAAGTAAGTTATCAAATGTTTGTACACAGATACTTATCTGTTCATTTAAAAAAGTATTAGAATGTCACATTTTCATGTTTTCTATTTTTTTGTTCAAAAGGTGCTATGAAGTGTGTGAAATTAATTTATAATAATTAAGCACATACAACCCAGTTTGAATTAAATAAGAATTGATCCCAACCTACATGGAAAAATTGGAACTTAACCTTTTCTGAAGTTCCAAAAATATTTAATTAATATTTTCCCCCATATTTTTCATTTTCATGAGCCTTAATGCTTCCTAGTGCTAGACATGCTGTGAAGTGGAAGTGCAGAAATATTGCCAGAGACTGTTCTTATTTTATTTCTAGACTGAACAGAAGCAGAAAGTACCAGAAATCTCTCAAAAAAAGTGTTCTGACAAAATGTTCAACCAGTAGTCAGAGGGTTTGGATAAAGAAACTTGGGTAGTCAGCTGTATAATAATTTCTTTGTACTTAAAAGATCTGATCCAAAGCCCGTTCAAGTCAATGGAAAGACTCCCTTTCTTTCTGCTTATGATCTCAAAGCACTTTACTGAAGAGGCTTAATCATATAAAATAGGAAGCTTGGTGACAAAACCAGAGTTCTGAACTCTTTAAATAGAAATGAACCAAAATAAAACTCTGGTTATACATATCTGCACAAATTGAGGGGCAAAAGGCTATTTGTTACTATTTGATTTTTAACCTGGATCTGAATTTCATAACTTTTCCCTATTCTTTTAATGGGCATAGCCACAATGCTATATCTTAGCATATCTTATCTTAATTTTGTATGTGAGTGAAATTAAAAACCAGCTCCAAATATGGCAGCTTAGGTTCATCTCCACTTTTGAGATTCAGCCCCCACTAATTTAACTAACAACTAAAGATACATTTTGAATTATGGAAAAACAAAAATTACCCTTTCTTCCTCCTGCAGTCCTCCTTCCTCCCTGGTGGTACCAACAACAGTAGCAGAATGTACAACAGTAATCAACAATTTACCATGCAGGCCATCATGCACATATCTTAATCCCCATTATACTTAAAACTTGAAACAGCAAAGCAAAGAGGAATGTTTTAGATTTGCACATTAAAACCAAGCATTTAATTACTTTGGTGTCAAAAGCTTTACTATTACCACAGTAATTTGCATATTTTTTGTTGTGCACCCAAGGTAATTTCAGCCTATGTTAAAACACTTATCTATAAAGGCCTTGGCTCTCCTGAGCAGAAAAATGTGATGAAGACCATAATCAGCACTTTTTGATGTGTACACAGAAGGAAAACTAGAGTGTCTGATCTTCGACAAAGTATCCCTTGGATGTTAATGTTCCACCTGACCTTTATTTTCTTCATATTTATGTTGCTTATAAATTTTTAAAGTAAATGGCAGTCATCATGCCATGGGGAAGGCACAAAGATGAAAAATGTAATTCAGAATAACATGCCATAATTAGCAGATAATAAATTACCAATGGCGATGTTGAACCTGCAGCTTCTGTGAAAGAGACTGCAGAATGTAGTGCTCTAAAAAAAGAATATCATGAGCAAGAAAAAAGTATCCTTACCTGATATTCTCCTTCACCCCACTACTCTCATGGTGTTATCTCATGGAAACCATCTGTATTAATCCAATACCATGGTTAAACATATCTCAAATGCTGTAATTCAGGGCATACTGTAGTGAGCCCCCTATTTTTGAGGCTCCCGGAAGAAGCTGAGGACATGGGACTTTGGGTGGAGAAGGGCAGGGGTTGCTGCTTTTTCTGTCATCTGGTATTTTGTAGAGGACAGGTGGTGTATTTTCATTTATTGTAATTTAATTACTTTTAGGGAGCCTAAGTTGCATGTATAATATGGGCAATTATTTGTATTATATCAGCTAAAAATGATAGAAGTCGTAAATAAATAAATGGCTTATTTTAATTTTCTTTAACCTAGTTTTCCTTATTTCTGTTTTTCTTATATATTTTACTAACTAGCACCACTGTGGTACCTTCTGTTTGACTTATGGAACAGATTCCCATTCGTTAGTTAGTGCCATTGATTTGAATATAAGTATTTGCTTTGAAAGAGTAGTGCATATGATAGACTCCTCCACAAGACAGACATGGCCAAATTATTCTATTACTCTATCCTTTGCCTAGTGCAGAAAACAGAGTTTATCGGGCTGCATTGGACTGTACCCAAGCCAGAGCGATCCTCCCAGAGTCAAGATTCCAAGCTATTTGATTCATATGATCATGACAGCCAGAAACTATGTGAGGCTCCAAGGGCATATGGCCTTGTGCACACATGTAGTACAGCACATTAGGCTGCACCTCAGACCCCTTCCGACATGGCTTGCCTCCGCATATTTGCCAAGCCATCTGCACTTGGACACAGTGCTCATGGTATTTTTGCAGATTCTAATTTCTCTGAATTGGTGGTTGAATCCTCTCAATGTTTGTGCAGGTATTCCCTTCCTCCTCCCTCAACCGTTGATGACTCTGGTCTCAGATACATTGGCTCCAGGGTGGGAAGCTCACTTGGGGCCCTTCCAAACTCAGGGTCTTTGGTCCTCGACTCAGCTCGCCATTCATATGAATGTCGGAGCGCTCCAGGTGATTTGTCTTGCCTGTCAGGCTTTCCTACCTCATATTGGGAAGAAACATGTTTGTCAGATGCATTTTTCAGTAGTGGGGGACTCCCTGAATAAATAGATATACTTGTGAACAAGAACAACAGAAAATGTCACCACTTCTGCTCTCTACAAGACCACAGGCCAGGTTCTATCTCAGATGCCTTTCTGCTACCCTGGATAGGAAAACTTTATTATGCTTTTCACCCAGTCCCACTCCTACACTGAATGCTACTAAAGATCAAGCGGAACCACACCTGGGTTATAGTAATAGCCCCAGTATGGCCCTGCCAAATATGGTTTTGCACTCTACTGGATCTCTCCAATCTCCAATCTCACTCCTGTTGAACCCAGATTTGATCTCTCAGGACCAAGGTCGGCTGCTCCACCCAAACCTCTGATCCATTCATTTGATGGCCTGGAAGCTTCATGGTTAACTCACAAAGAGCAGGCTTGTTCTGAGCAAGTTCACCAGGTCTTCCTAGGTAGCAGAAAGCCCTCCACCAGGGACATCTATCTGTGAAAATGGAATCAGTTCTCTATCTGGGCTTGTCAAATCAGGGTCTCACCGATGCATTTGTCCATCCCAACAAATAGTCGACTCTCTAGTGCACTTGAAATAGCAAGGCTTAGCAATTTCTTCTATCAAGGTTCACCTGGCAGAAATATCAGCTTTCTACCCTCACATGGATAACTGTTCTAATGACAGGAAAATTAAATTCCTTTAAGGCCTGGAAATACTGGGACTCTAAGTTTTGTCTAATCTTGGGAGCACAATTTGAGCCTCTAGCAATGTACTCCTTACTGCACCTTTCCTGAAGGTGGTTTTCCTAATTGTTGTCACTTCTCCCAGAAGGGCCTCCCAACTGTATGCCCTCATATCTGAACCGCCGTACACTGTCTTCTTTTAAAGATAAAGTGTTCTTACACCTTCATATAAGGTTTCTCCCTAAGGTATTTCTCCCTAAGGTATGAAATTTTCATATCAAATGTATCAGTTTACTTGTCTTTATTTTATCCCAAATCTCACCCAAATCAGGACAAGCAATGACTAAACACATTGGATGTTAGATGAGCACTGGAGGTCTTCATAGACAGGACCAAACCGTTTTGGCGATCTGCTCAATTCTTCATGGCGATAGTGAACAGAATGAAAGGTCTTCCAATCTCCTGACAGAGAATTTAATGTTAGATATCTTTTTGTATCCAGGCATGTTATGATCGGGCAGGCTCCTACATACAAGCTGACTGCCCACTCCACAAGATCACAAGCATCCCTGCAGCATTTCTAGCACAGATACCTATCCTCGACGCTTGCAAAGCACCAACCTGGTCATTGGTGCATACTTTCTCTTCCCATTACACCACCACTCAGTACTCAAGGGATGATGCCAACTTTGGCTGAGCTGTACTGCAATCTCTCTGTACATGAACTCTGATCCCTCTGCCTGATTAACTGCTTGGGAGTCACCAAGAGTGGAATGCACATGTGCAATCACTCAAAGAAGAAAAAAATAGTTACTCACCTTTCATAACTGTTTTTCTTCAAGATGTTACACATGTCCATTCCATGACCTGTTGTTGTCCTACCCCTCTGCATCGGAGTTTCTGCAAAAAAGGAACTGAGGTGGCTTGGGGTTTGGCTGGGCCTTTGACATCAATGCCAGTGACACGCGGAAGCACTGAGAAAAATTACCAGTGACTGTGTGCAGGGTGCATGCACACCAAGAGTGGAATGGACATGTGCAACACATCTTGAAGAACAACAGTTATAAAAGGTTAGTAACCATTCTTTTTTCACCAGTTTGAGTGGCAAATCGGGCCCAATATGGTCATTCTTCTGGAAGGAATAAGAGTTTTTATTTTATAGCAAAAACTCATGTTTTAAGACTACTTTTATTTACTATCTGTGTTGTGCCCTTCCATCTTCACTGGGGCTCCCCACCTGGCTCCCTGGCAACATGGCTCCAATGCAGCATGCTACTGGGGATAATCCCACCTCTTGTTTTCTCTTGAACCCCAATCTATCTCCACTGAGCCAGCCTCCACTGGCATGTCCTCTTCACATGTGCAGAGCCATGACCCTCCACCTGGATTGAAGACACAGAAGAGAATGCTGCAGAGATGGAATGTTCTCCCCCCACACATTCTCCATGGATGCACAAAGGGGAGCCTTCTCCTGCTGATCTCACTTGACACAATTAGGTGCTGAGTCAGGATGTTAGAATCTGCCCATTATATTTGTAAAAAACTTAAAAATAAAAATGCTTTTTCAGTAACTTGTGTGTAGACATGTCAATCCAATATATTCTCCATGACACATGTAATGTATTTAATGAGATCTTACCACTGGGGCAGTGGCAAGGAGTCAGAAATAGGGCCTTAATGAAAGAAACTGCAGAGGAATATAGGGTGCACTATCCAACTGTGCTGTAGCTTTCTATTTGCCACTGGTTGTAGACAAATATTTTGATGGACTATCACTTGGAAAGATTAATTGTGATGCTCAGGAAAGGAATGACTCTCCTATTTCTCTGGAAGAAATTGAAATAGCTATTAAGTCACTAGCCTCTGTTTAATCCCTCAGAAAAGATGGTCTTTTCTATTGAATTTGAAAAAGAGACACATACACGGATATCTCTATGTCCAGTTATTCAGCTGTATAACTCCACTGAAATCAATGGATATATGTCAGTTTACACCAGTTGAAGATCTGGCCCATAACATGTGGGTGTGTATGTGTGTGTGTGTGTGTGTGTGTGTGTATATATATATATATATATAGAGAGAGAGAGAGAGAGCTATATTTATCACTATCCAGTCTTGAGTAATTATTTTGACTTTTTACTTTATTTTATCCATTAATTTTAAAGAAGTGAAAGGTAATTGAGATGTGTGAATATTGCGCTCATTCTTTACATAGTGACGTGCAACATCCAATTAATTCCTGCTTGTCCTGATACTTGAAATTACTCATCTAAATCCATTCATAATTTGTATTTCTTAGTAGACATCACTCATCAGAAAATGTATTCAAGGGCCCCATTTTTTAATTAACGATGGATTTTTGTGGGGGGTGAGCTAAATAAACACTAAGATGATCATTAGCAAAGTTGAACCCTGTTTTACTTATGCTCTGTTTTGTGCCTGAAAAAATCTGATCCAAGATATCTCTCAATTGTTTGGTTGGGTTGTTTTTTTTTGCATTTTCTTGGAATTAATTAATAGATGAAAATAATGTAAATAAATGGAGTAAAGGTTTTCATCTTTGTTTTTCTCCATGTCTGGTTGATAGTCCTTCATGGACTTTTCTGTTTTTAAATGCTGGTGTGCCAACATCAATTAACTTACAGCTTGAGTATGTTGACTGTAGATCGGCTTGAACATAAATATTACATACCAAAGGTCTCATACTATCAATTTTTCCACACAGGTGACTTTTCTTTAGCTACAAAGAGAACGGTAATGAGGCCATTAAACAATGTAGAGTTTATTCTTGTTAAATCAAAGGGAAGCAAGCTACCCTATATGTAACCCTAATTTTTTTCCCCTAATATGCAAAAATGAGAACACAAGAGAGAAAAAGGGGCTAGTGTGTCTATAACCAAAACCAGAAGTGCCAAATATGGTCTGCAAGAAAATCCCTTCTGCGTCAACCAATGGAGGTGATTAGCTGTAGAGTGGAGTACTTGTACATTAGTTGTAGAAAGGAGTACATTGATTTCAGTAGAACTATAACTCTTTATCCCAGTCACAGATCTGCCCCTCCCTATCCATTCCACTCTTGGCTTTGGTAATGTTACTGCCATCATAGGCACCCTTTGCCATGGTGATTTTTGTGATGTGAATATATGTCTGCTATGAACTAGACCAAGTTCACTAAATGATTTCACATGGACAACCAAAGCACAATCAGATATTACTTTTGTTAACTACTTCCTTGGACTGGATTTGAACCAGTGACCTAGAGGGAAAAGGCTCCCATTCCAATATGTAAAATATCTTTAAAAGAAAAAAAGACGACAAACATTCTCAACTAAGCAAATATTTTGGCAAAGAAAACTCTTGCCTATGATTTTATTTTCCATTTGGAATTTGTTCTTAGGCTCTAAGTAGTGTAATATACATATGTATATCAGTACCAAACATTAAGAAACCCATTTTCAAAAATAAACATCTAGAGTATGAAACTCAAATCTCCAGGGCAGCAATATACAGATGAGGAAAATATTGATGCTGGCACTTTTAAAAAGATTTTAGTAAAGTATGTTGGGTCTTCCACAGCAGGTAGCAAATCATGAAAGCACTAAAACCCAACTACCTTAAAACAACACTTTTTTAATAAATTAATCTTCAGACATGTCAATGAAAAAATTAAATCAGCTACTTTAAAATGTATTAAACTAATTTATTTTACTGCACACAGCAGGAGAAAAAATATATAAAGCTGCCAGTGATAACAAATAAAAACATACCACAGCAGGGAAGAGAAGAAACAGAGACACAAAAAGATTGAAAGCAGTCCATCATCAAGAGTACTGTGTGGAATGTGACAGCTCCAGTCAAAATAGGTGTTCCCTTAAAATAATATGTGCATGTTCTCAGGAAAACTATTTTCTTTGGGATTCAACAATCATATCACATAATTAAACATGCTAATAGGTGAAGATCAGTTTTCTTTTTAACTCCTTGAAAATTTTTCAGTCATTTGTACAGCATCTTTTATGCAAACAAAAACCACAACAGCATTGGGAAAAACTCTATCCTGAGAGACATTCTGTGCAACCCTACTGATTTCTATAAAGTTACAAGTCGAGGCAAAAAAAAATAATAAAAAAATCTTTCTGGCTTTCTAGGACAAAACTCTGCAGCACTCATTTGAGTGAAATCCCCATTGTTTTCAAAGGGAGTTTTTATCAAGTTAGGATTGCAAGATTTGGCCTGTAAGGCAAACACTTTGGCAGGACTGCTCCCATGCAGCAGGAGGTATTAGTGTGCAGAGTAGCCCATATATTCCTGAAGAACAGTGGTTTTCTACCGGAAGGAACTTTCTCTTAGAGAAAGGGTTTGGCTGCTTAAAAAAAGAGGGGAGAGGAGGGCTTGGGGAAATATACCTTTCAAATATTTTTCTAAAATGTTGAAATTTTTGGTGTGTGCGTGTGTGCACCCTTTTAGCACAATAAGCAAGCAGTGGAAAAAATGAATTAGATCCTACTGTATTTCAACAGATTCTTCTACTACTTTTAACACTAATCATAGAAGTATAGGACTAGAAACCCCCTCAATAGATCATCTGTCCAGTCCTCTGCAATCAAGGCAGGACTACATAATAACTAGAACATTCCTGACAGGTGTTTTTCTAACCTGTTCTTAAAAACATCCAATTATAGAGATTCCACAATCTCCCTAGGCAATTTTGTTCCAGTACTTAACTATCCTGACAGGAAGTTTTTCCTAATTCCAACCTAAATCTCCCTTGCTGCAATTTAAGCCCATTACTACTACTTCTAGCCTCAGAGGTTAAGGAGAACAATTTTTCACCCTCCTCCTTGTAACCACCTTTATGGTCTTGAAAACTGTCCTCCCTCAGTCTTCTCTTCTCCAGACTAAACAACCCCCTTTTTTTTTTTTTCAATCTTTCCTCTTGGATCATGTTTTCTAGGCCTTTAATCATTTTTGTTACTCTCCTGTGGACTTTCTCCAATTTGTTCACATCTTTCCTGAAATGTGGCACCCAGAACTGGACACAATACTCCAGCTGAGGCCTTATCAGATTGGAAGAATTACTTGCTTACAACACTCCTGCTAATACATCCCAGAATGGTGTTTGCTTTTTTTACAGTAGTGTTACACTGTTGACTCATATTTAGCTTGTGATCCACTGTAAACCTCAGATCCCTTTCTGCAATACTCCTTCCTAGGCAGTCATTTCCCATTTTGTATTTGTGCAATTGATTATTCCTTCCTAAATGAAGTACTTTCCATTTGTTCTTATTAAATTTCATCCAATCTACTTCAGACCATTTTTCCAGTTTGTCCAGTTCATTTTGAATTTTAATTCTATCCTCCAAAATACTTGCAACCCCTCCTAGCGTGTCATCCACAAACGTTATAAGTGTACTCTTTATGCCATTATCTAAATCATTTATAAAGATATTGAACAGAATGGGACTCAGGACCGATCCCTGTGGGACCCCACTCGATATGCCCTTCCAGCTTGACTGATAACTGCTCTCTGGGAATGGTTTTCCAATTAATTATGCACACACCTTATAGTAGCTTCATCTAGGCTGTATTCTGTAGTTTGTTTATGAGAAGGTCATGTGAGACCGTATCAAAAGCCTTACTAAAATCAAGATATACCACATCTACAGCTTCCTCCCTAGCCACAAGGCTTGTTAGACTGTCAAAGAAAGCTCTTATGTTGGTTTTACACAATTCGTTCTTGACAAATCCATGTTGACTATTAATTATTACCTTATTATCATATAAGCATTCACAATCTGATTGCTTCATTATTTGCTCCATTATCTTTCCAGGTACTGAAGTTAAGATGGCTGGTCTGTAATTCCTCGGGCTGTCCTTATTCCCCTTTTTATAGATTGGCATTATATTTGCCCTCTTCTAGTCCTCTGAAATCTACTATTTTCCATGAGTTTTTGAAGATAATCGCTAATGGCTCAGATATCTCCTTAGTCAGCTCCTTGAGTATTCTAGGATGTATTCCATCAGTCTCTGCTGACTTGAAGACATCTAACTTGTCTAAGTAATTTTTAACTTGTTCTTTCTCTATTTTAGCCTCAGACCCTACCTCATTTTCACTGGCATTCACTATATTAGAGGTCCAATCACTATTAACCTTTGTGGTGAAAACTGAAACAAAAAAGTTATTTACCACTTCTGTCACTTCCACATTTTCTGTTGTTGTCTTCCCCCTTCCCCTTCACTGAGTAACGGGCCTACCCTGTCCTTGGTTTTCCTCTTACTTCTAATGTACTTGTAGAATTTTTTCTTGTTACCCATTATGTCTCTAGCTAGTTTAATCTCATTTTGTCTCTTGACCTTGCTAATTTTGTGTGTTGTTTTTTGGTATTCATCCTTTGTAATTTACCTAGTTTCCACTTTTTGTAGAACTCTTTTTTGAGTTTCAGATCACTTAATATCTCCTGGTTAAGCCAGTGGTATCTTGCTGTACTTAATGTAATAGAAAGAGAGAGCCTGAGACATGAGGCCTGATATAAGGGGCCTGGTCTAAAGCCTAAGGCCTGAACAAAAGTCAAGTCCTGCTGAAATAAAGCAAAGTTAGCAAGAGTCAAGCTATAAGAAAGAGTCAGGCCCTGGTACAAAGGAGATGCCTGCTTGCAGGTTCACTATCCGATACATTAACTTGTCAAGAACAGGTCTGGTGTTGCAAAAACACAAGCACTATGCA
Source organism: Platysternon megacephalum (assembly GCA_003942145.1). Lineage (NCBI taxonomy): Eukaryota > Metazoa > Chordata > Testudines > Platysternidae > Platysternon > Platysternon megacephalum. Next base: position 2,046,223 of record QXTE01000174.1, read on the forward strand.
CTAAGTATTCATGTAAACACATCCCAGAAGGGTAGCATCAGAACACCCTGATATAAGATTATCGTGTAAACACACTCCCTGAAGAGGATACAAGAACACACTGACCCCTCTTAAAGATAAGGTGAGGCTAACAGGGTAATGAATAAGAATGTTTTGAGCAAACCAACATGCACAAGGTAAAGGGTGGTAACTAACCACGTCAAAAGGGCAATATGTTACTTGTTTGTATCAGTGTATTAAAAAAAGGGTCACAGAGGAGGTGTCTTTGTCTGGCCCGGAGGGGGGAGGGGAGAGCGGAAGGTCCTGCCATTCACTAAGCCGAGTCCATTGTGATGAGTGTACATGTGCTAGTGTAACTGCAGATATTGATCCAGGGAGCTAGGACTGTGCTTTAACAATTAACCTGGCTGAGCGACTTCACCACTGAACCAAGCCTGTGGTCTTCTTGGGCAGTTCAATCAAAGTCTGCTGTATGGGCTGTCTGGCCAGAGCCAGTGTGGCACAGAGAGAGAACACACACTGAGCCGACAACAATTCCTATCATGACTATGCAGTGAGATAGTTTACTCTTGCGCACTTAATCATGTCTCTTTGAAAAACTGCCAACTCTCTCAAACTGTTTTTCCCCAGTTAGACTTGCTTCCCATCTTACCTGCCAACTCCCTGAGTTTGCTAAAGTCTGCCTTCTTGAAATCCATTATCTTTATTCTGCTGTTTTCCCTCCTACCATTCCTTAGAATCATGAACTCTACCATTTCATGATCACTTTCACCCAAGCTGCCCTCCACTTTCAAATTCTCAACCAGTTCCTACCTATTTCTCAAAATCAAATCTAAAACAGCCTTTCCCCTGGTAGCGGTCTCCACCTTCTGAAATAAAAAATGGCCTCCGATACATTCCAAGAACTTGTTCGATAATCTGTGCCCTGCTGTGTTATTTTCCCAACAGATGTCTGGGTAGTTGAAGTCCCCCATCACCACCAAGTCCTGTGTTTTGGATGATTTGTTTTAAAAAAAGCATCATTCACCATTTCTTCCTGGTTAGGTGTGTATAGTAGACCCCTATCATGACATCACCCTTATTTTCACCCCTTTTATTTTTACCAAGAGACTTTCAACAAGTCTGTCTCCTATGTCCATGTCTACCTCAGTCCAAGTGTATGCATCTTTGATATACAAGGCAACACCTCCTCCCTATTTTCACTGCCTGTCCTTCATGAACAAGCTGTACCCTTCTATACCAATATTCCAGTCGTGTATTATCCAAGTCAGTCTGTGATGCCACCTGTGTCATAGTTGTGTTTATTCACTAGTATTTCTAGTTCTTCCTGTTTATTCCCCTTACTTCTTTCATTAGTATATAGACATCTAAGATACTGATTTGATTTCTTCTCTATGTTCCTGCTTGTCTCTCCCTTGTCCCATGCTCCCCCTGGATTCCAACCCTAATGGCAGCAGACATATTGTTTCATTCTCCCCTTTTCCTTATTCTTTCTAGATATCCCTCTAGTGCCCCAAAATGTGTATTTACTGACTTATGAACAGTATTAAAATGACATTGTACTAAAATGTCGTCTGACTGCTATGTGTTGACCTAACATAATGAGATGGTGAGAAAATAATTTGTATTATCTGGAAAATATAGGGCCAAATTCTGAATAGTATTTCACTCCATGAGTATTCTCATTCATTTCAATTAGACTATTTAAAAAGAGCCAGATTCCAATATCCCTAAGCATATTGAATTGAGCCTTACACCATGATTAGTTCCAATGGAGTCAACAAAGAATCAGGCCTTAGGAAGGTGTAGCTGATCAGGATTGGCTGACGGTTCAGGCTGCTGCTTATTTTTTCTAGATCATTTCTTCTATCACTATTGACTCCATGTGGCAGGACCCCTGTCATTCACATGGAGCCCCATTAACTTCAGTGGGTTTCTGTTCAGTCTCAAGGATCTGCTTGTGTGGAGTCAGTTGCAGGATCCAGTCCTTAGTTAGTTAATTTACAGTTTACAGAGTGTGGATCACTACAATAAGCATTGGAATATTTAATACATTTTTAAAAGACTGTGAATTAGAACTACTTTTATCAAGATATGGAAGAAAACAAAAGCTTTAATAATTACATAAATTGTATAGAATTTTCAAGGGAGAAAATGCCTCCTAAGAGGAACTTACATGTTTCTAAATAAGCAGAAAATATATCTTTTGATTGTCAAGTTAAAATATTCTCTGATCTTTTTAGGCCAGTTAGCTTAGCTTAGTGATGGGAAAAATTTATTGGAAATGATTTATGATGGAAGAAATATAAAGGATGAGAGTGTGTTAAATGGATGAAGCAACATCCATTCAGAAAAAAGGTAACTGTTAGTTTACAAGTAATTTCAAAGATGTGTGATTTAAAAAGTATTCAGGTGACAATATTTAGATTTTGCAAGGGAATTTTTGAAGGTTCCTAAAGACGGGGAGAAAGGAGGAAGCCTTGCTGCTATTATATGAAAAATAACAAAGGGAATAAAAAATGCATTGGCAAGAGGAAGCAGAGAGTTACGATTAATGAAATATACTCAAATCAGAAGTCACAAATGGCAATGCCAAAGGGATTAGTTTTAGGGCCACTAGCATTTCTTATAAATGACTTAGAAGAAGGGATCAAGAGCAGAATATCAATTTGCTGGTGACATGAAATGAGTTTAAGATCAAACAATCCAAATGACATTGGAAGAATTCAATAGGATTTGTACAGATTAGGGAGCTAGGATATGAGAGAGAGAGAAATATATGCTACACATGTAACAAATGGGAACACATGACATTGATAGATTTTGTCACTTTGGGTCTAAATAGTGTAACTTGTAAAATGTCATATTCCCGTAGTCTATTTTTCTAAAAAACTTTATATTGCTTTACACTGTCTTCATCTCACCTAACTTATGTGCATAATAAACTGGTTTGTGTCTGTGAAGTAATTGTTTCATAATTTAACATGTTTATGGGTAAATTTACAGGGTTGTGAAATTCATGTGACCCTATATGAAATGAATTACCCTGGGGGATATACAGTTCCCACCCCAACCTATACCTAGGCACGTAACACCCAAAAGGCTGCTGCCCAGTGAAGATCTGCTGCTGAGGGAGAATGAAATACATGGTAAATACACATCTCCTGTTCATGTGGACCTCATCAACCCCAGTGAGCAATGAGTGTTGCGATAGGATGGCCAGTGATTTGCAATTCCATGAACCCAATTTACCCATTATCTCATTCCCCACTCAGCCTCTCCCATGCCATGGATCAGTGTGCAACGTTTGTGGGGGCTACTGCAGGCTTTACAAAATCTCTGCTGTTACTCTTCTGTAGTCTGGGGAGGATTCCATCTCAATGATCAGAATGGAAACCCTTCCCTCCCGCACCACTTCCTTCAATGCCACGGCCATTTGCTTGGGCTTGGCAGAGGGAGAGGGATCAACATTTTGTTCTTTGTTCCTTACATGATCATAGGTGTATAACGCTTTCAGTTTTTGATCTGTGTAAATTATATTGTTTGGAATCATTTCATTATTTTGCAAGACAGAAATTGTAATTACAGTGTTACAATTGTCCATGTAATTGCCTCGGATACTTACCAAGTAATTGCAGAGTAATTATCTGGTTGTGTTATCTCCCAAACCAGAGCAAAACTGGTATCTAATAATTGCAAGTTACACTTGACATGGTGTCCACCAAATCCTTTGATGTCAGAGGAAAATTAAGACTAGCAGTTCAGGCCCTGGTCCTGCAAACACACACACTTAACTTTAAGCATGTGAGTAACCCCAATAAAGTCAATGGAAGTACTCGTATGTTTAGTTAAGCACATGAATAAGTGTTTACAAGATCAGAATCTTACAAGTTGGGAACCAACCTGATTTGCAAGAATCAATCATTTTCTTTTTTGTGTTGGCTAACAAATTCCCTGATTTTGCTTTTCTTCCATGTTGTCCTGTCTCCTCTCCCAAGCTACCAAGTGCAAGACAAGGGCTGGTTAGTTTTCCATATTCCTTTTAGCAAAGAATAAAAACTTTTTTCTTTTCTCCTACCCCTCCTTGATCCCTCCTAATTCACTGGACCGGTGTGAGTGCAGAACTAGAAAAGCTAATGATGCATAGGCAGAGCTAATGAGAAGTACATTTTACATTTAAAATCCTTGAGTTAGAGGGTTCCCTGAGTTCATGAAAAGCCTTCAAATGAGGATTATTGGAAGATAGTGACCTATCTAGGGGGCCTGATGATAAGGAATTAGGGTATGTAATATTTTCCAATGTATGCAGATATGCATTGAAAAGATGGATTAACCTTGAGTCAGTCACTGTAGAAAATATGATTCAGTGGATAAAAGCTTAAATATCATGGGCTCTAACTGCAAGAGTAGTGGGCGGATGGCTGAGAGGAGTTAAATGAGATATTTGGTATAAGCACATAGTCTATTCTGAAATCCTGTCTTTCTGTTAAATGTAGGGCAAGAAGTGAGCTGCTATCCAGTTTCAGCAGGATAGTATTCCCTAGAGCAACAGTTCTCAACCAGGGGTCCAAGCCGCCCCACTCCCCAGGGGGTGGGGGGCGCAAGCAGATTTCAGGGGTCTGCCAAGAGGGCCAGCATTACATAAGAACATAAGAAAGGCCGTACCGGGTCAGACCAAAGGTCCATCTAGCCCAGTACCTGTCTACCGACAGTGGCCAATGCCAGGTGCCCCAGAGGGAGTGAACCTAACAGGCAATGATCAAGTGATCTCTCTCCTGCCATCCATCTCCATCCTCTGACGAACAGAGGCTAGGGACACCATTCTTAGCCATCCTGGCTAATAGCCATTTATGGACTTAGCCACCATGAATTTATCCAGTCCCCTTTTAAACATTGTTATAGTCCTAGCCTTCACAACCTCCTCAGGTAAGGAGTTCCACAAGTTGACTGTGCGCTGCGTGAAGAAGAACTTCCTTTTATTTGTTTTAAACCTGCTGCCTATTAATTTCATTTGGTGACCCCTAGTTCTTGTATTATGGGAATAAGTAAATAACTTTTCCTTATCCACTTTCTCAACATCACTCATGATTTTATATACCTCTATCATGTCCCCCCTTAGTCTTCTCTTTTCCAAGCCGAAGAGTCCCAGCCTCTCTAATCTCTCCTCGTATGGGACCCTCTCTAAACCCCTAATCATTTTAGTTGCCCTTTTCTGAACCTTTTCTAGTGCTAGAATATCCTTTTTGAGGTGAGGAGACCACATCTGTACACAGTATTCGAGATGTGGGCGTACCATGGATTTATATAAGGGCAATAATATATTCTCTGTCTTATTCTCTATCCCCTTTTTAATGATTCCTAACATCCTGTTTGCTTTTTTGACCGCCTCTGCACACTGCGTGGACATCTTTAGAGAACTATCCACAATGACGCCAAGATCTTTTTCCTGACTCGTTGTAGCTAAATTAGCCCCCATCATGTTGTATGTATAGTTGGGGTTATTTTTTCCAATGTGCATTACTTTACATTTATCCACATTAAATTTCATTTGCCATTTTGTTGCCCAATCACTTAGTTTTGTGAGATCTTTTTGAAGTTCTTCACAATCTGCTTTGGTCTTAACTATCTTGAGTAGTTTAGTATCATCTGAAAACTTTGCCACCTCACTGTTTACCCCTTTCTCCAGATCATTTATGATCATTAGATTCATTGGGGCCCAGGTCAGAAAGCCAGAGCCCCTCCACCCTGAGCCCCTCCACCTAGGGCTGAAGCCAAAGCATGAGAAACTTAGCTTTGTGGGGCCCCAGGCAATTGCCCTATTTGCTACCCCCTAATACCAGCCCTGGCTTTTATATGCAGAAAAACAGTTGTTGTGGCACCAGTGGGCTTTGGAGTTTTTATAGCATATTGGGAGGGCCTCAGAAAGAAAAGGGTTGAGAACACCTGCCCTAGATGGCTCCTCATTGTGTAGAATTAGCTAGGGAATATGTCTTCAGGTTGTGTGCCATTTTGTGCCATTTTGTGGAGCTGACTGTGCATCAACTCCCCAGGCCACACCCTGCTCCTCTGTGCTTCTTGGGCATGGGGTTTTCTGGGAAACTGCTGCTCCTGTGTATCACCTGCCAGAGAATCCCGAGAGTCTTCTGTACTCCCCCTGACATCTGGAAGGTGGGTTCCCAAGTTCTACTTCTGGTTGCTCATCCAGTTTTCATCTTGAAAGGGAAGTAGGTGGTTGAGACTGTGGCCCACACAATCTGTTTTTCCTAGGGAAGGGAGAACTCTAGAACTTTCCCCAAAATCTACTTCCCCTCACACCTAATATTTGTTTCGCTAAGCTACAGGAACCTGACAGTGTGGGGTTTAATGTGTGTTATGGCTTGTTAGCAAGCTTGAAGGAGGAAAAAGAAAAGACATGGAACTGCTTTGGGTGTTTGGGATTTGGGCTGAGGGTAGGACGTAAGTCATGGGGTTGTGATTCAGTGTTGATGAGTGACTCTGAGGCAGTAGTGACTGGAGGAGAGAAACTGGGACTTGCTGTAAAGGAACTGGTGCTGTGGGAATGGAATTTGGACTGGAGTATACAAAAATATGCTGAGAGGCCAAGACAGTGTTTGATGAAGATCGTGGCACTATTTGGACCTGTAGTGTTTGATAACTGAAATGCTGGTGTGCCAACTGTGCCAAATGGCAGAGGGCCAGGGTGCATAAGAGTTACAGGGATTCCCTGGATCTGGCATGCACATACTAGTCATTAAGAATGTCATATAAGGTCCCTACTGAAAACCTGTGTCACACTGGTCATCATAATCTTTGCTAAATGTATGTGTAGATAATATGTGAGGAGATGTGTATATGTGGATGCACACACAATGGGAATTATGTTCTTAAAGCCTTGCAGTTAAAGGCAGGTCACCCATAGATGGTATGCCTTAAGACAGGTTCCCCTAGACAGGAATTAGGAGATAGTCATCTCACTTATTGTGTAATGTGTGTCTTATAATATAAGTCCATTTGCATACTGAGTTAAATGTTAATGAAGAGCTTGCAGGGACTTCAGGAGAAGAAATTAACAGGAGGAGATGAACATGGGGGGAGGAAACCCTTTTACAGGTAATGAACTGATCTAGTATATCTAGGGGTGCAGAAAGATGTCCTGGCATCCTTCATCAGGGGATACAAGCTGCCACGCAGCTTGGTCTTATGAAAAGAGAGTCTCAGCCATCCAGGTTGAAAAACACTGTGAGGAGGATCTGGTGTAAGCAGTACCTTATCAGACAAAAAGGCATCTTGTCAGTTAAAATTAGGCTCTAGAATGTGTGTTATGATTTTATTTTATATGTAATCCTGAGTTTCCAATATTTCTGCTTGTTATTGTTTGAATATCTGTTCTTTGTTAAATAAACTTACACTTGCTTTCTCTATTAACAAATATATGTGCTGTATCCTGTAGTATAACTGATATGCTGTGGTGTACTGTTCCTTTGGGAACAGAGGATCTGGAAATTCTGAGAGTATCTAGTGGACTGGGGGCTGGGCTCTCCAGGGAAATGCTCAGAGGATTCAGGGGGCTGGAGTGCTTCAATTATTTATCTGAAGATGGACAGCAGAGCCTGCATGGGCTATGAGATAAGTGTGTGTTTGTGTTGCTTGTGGCAGGTGGAATTAGGGACCTGACCCCTGGCAGGCACAGACATGGCTTCCTCATGGCAAGATGCCTCACAACCCTGATTACCCCCAGGAAGCATCACACCAGAAGGTCTAAAGGGTGGAGTAAAAACAAGACTTGCAGCAAGAAGGTTAACATTTTTGAGGGGGTGAATGTAGATGTGTGTGGGTGGAAGATGCAAGATAATGATCCACCCAGCCCCTGGTGTGAGGGGGTCAGGAGCATAATGTCATTAGTTATTTGGCATTAGTATGGTACAGTTCTTGCTTAGCAGTTACAATGTTATATATATATCCTGTTAAATACAGTATTTCTGGTTCACATCTAGCATACTATAGATCAGTCTTTCATGTAATGACTGATTTATTAATGATACAATGTTGTCACTATCACCTATTTGAAGAGACAAGCCTCAAGAATGTGATCACATGTAACGGGTGGCTGAATGTACTGACCCTCTGAGCTGCATACAATGATTTTCAGAAGTTCGAGAGCAGGCGTGCATGCTGGGGCTCTGGGCTTCTGCCCCATGCAGGAGGTGCCTGCTGGATCTGATCACTGTATGGGGAGACGAATCCGTGCTATCAGAACTCCGTTCCAAAAGACAAAATGCCGGAATATTTGAAAAAATCTTCAAGGGCATGAAGGACAGAGGCTATAACAGGAACCCGCAGCAGTGCCGCATGAAACTTAAGGAGCTCAGGCAAGCCTACCAAAGAACCAGAGAGGCAAACAGCCGCTCTGGGTCAGAGCCCCAGACATGCCGCTTCTATGATGAGCTGCATGCCATTCTAGGGGGTGCCCCTACAACTACCCCATCCCTGTGCGTGGACTCCGTCAATGGATTCTCACCCAAGAGGGATGCGGATTTTGGAGACGAGGAAGATGATGATGAGGAGGAGGTTGAAGATATAGCGCACAGCAAGCAAGCAGAGAAACCGTTTTTCCCGACAACCAGGAACTGTTTTTCACCCTGGATCTAGTACCCTCCCAACCCACCCAAGGTGGGCTCCCCAACCTTGAAGGCGGAGAAGGGACCTCTGGTGAGTGTACCTTTGTAAATATAATACATTGTTTAAAAGCAATGTTTAATGATTAATTTGTCCTGAAGACTTGGGATGCATTGGTGGCCAGTACAGCTACTGGAAAAGTCTGTTAACGTGTATGGGGATGGAGCAGAAATCCTCCAGGGACATCTCAGTGAAGCTCTCCTGGATGTACTCCTGGGGTCACCTGGTTGAAATAGGGGAATTTTATTAAGGGGTCATTCAGAGGTTCCTGCTAGGCTGTTTGCCTGTGGCTTAACAGAAATCATCCCCGCTGTTAGCCACGCGGTGGGGGGAGGGGTGAAGCGATCATCCCAGAGACTTGTGTTTGTGTGTGTGTGGGGGGGGTGTTTAGTTGGGTTTGTGCTGCACGTTAACCCAACAACCGCAGCCCCTCCTTTTAAATGGCCAACCCAACGGGTGCTTGGTATGGGAAATGAGGGCGCTGCTGTTTGAAACCATCCCCACATGTTATGAAGGTTAAAGAAGCCAAAAGACTGTGGCTTACCATGTCTGCCTGCAAGCCGAATTCTGTTGCCTGCTGGGCCTGCATGTGTGATCTCTCACACCAAACCAGCAGGCCCTCAATAGAAGAGGCAAAATGCGATCTTGTAAAGAAAGCACACATGCTATGTAATGTTAACATCTTGGTTCACCGTGAAAGAGTCTACCCATTGTTCTCTAAAATGTGTCTTTTTAAATACTACTCTCCCTTTTTTTCCTCCCGCAGCTGCAAATGTTTCAACGCTTTCCATATCATCTCCGTCCCAGAGGCTAGTGAAGATTAGAAGGCAAAAAAAACGCACTCGCGACGAAATGTTCTCTGAGCTCATGCAGTCCTCCCATACTGAAAGAGCCCAGCAGAATGCCTGGAGGCAGACACTGTCAGAGTGCAGGAAAGCACAAAATGAACGTGAGCACAGGTGGTGGGAGCAAGAGAAGAGATGGCGGGATCAAGATGATCGGTGGCATCAGCATGATGAGAGGAGGCAGGAAGCAATGCTTAGGCTAGTGGAGGATCAAACTGATATTCTCCGGCATATTGATGAGGTGCAGGAAAGGCAGCAGGAGCACCAACCGCCCTCCTCCCCAAGTTCCATAGCCTCCTCACCCAGACACCCAAGAACGCGGTGGGGGGGCCTTCAGCCACCCAACCACTCCACCCCAGAGGACTGCCCAAGCAACAGAAAGCTGGCATTCAATAAGTTTTGAAGTGCAGTGTGGCCTTGTCCTTCCCTCCTCCCCCACCCCTCCCAGGCTACCTTGGCAGTTATCTCCCCATTTGTATGATGAATTAATAAAGAATCCATGAATTTGAAACAACAATGACTTTATTGCCTCTGCAAGCAGTGATCGAGAGGTGGGGGGGCAGGGCTGTTGGCTTACAGGGAAGTAGACTGAACCAAGGGGGCAGATTTTCATCAAGGAGAAACAAACAGAACTGTCACACCGTAGCCTGGCCAGTGATGAAACTGGTTTTCAAAGTTTCTCTGATGCGCAGCACGCCCTGCTGTGATCTTCTAACTGACCTGCTGTCTGGCTGCGCATAATAAGCGGCCAGGCGATTTGCCTCAACCTCCCACCCCGCCATAAACATCTCCCCCTTACTCTCACAGAGATTGTGGAGCACACAGCAAGCAGTAATAACGATGGGAATATTGGTTTCGCTGAGGTCTAACCGAGTCAGTAAACTGTGCCAGCGTGCTTTTAAACGTCCAAATGCACATTCTACCACCATTCTGCACTTGCTCAGCCTATAGTTGAACAGCTCCTGACTACTGTCCAGGGTGCCTGTGTATGGCTTCATGAGCCATGGCATTAAGGGGTAGGCTGGGTCCCTAAGGATAACTATAGGCATTTCAACACCCCCAATGGTTATTTTCTGCTCTGGAAAGTAAGTCCCTTGTTGCAGCCATTCACACAGACCAGCGTTCCTAAAGATGCGAGCGTCATGTACCTTTCCCAGCCATCCCACATTGATGTTGGTGATCAAGTTAGGGATATGTGTTCCGTCTATCACCCCATCACAGTTAGGGAATCCCATTGCAGCAAAGCCATCATCTGGGTCATGACACAGAGTTGAAAACATGGGTATATGGACATGGGAATACTGATGTGCACCATCTGGTTAGTGGAAGAGGAGAAGTACCCTAGCCTTACCCTTGTCCCAGGGTTGGAGAGAGAGAAGTAAGGGAAGACCCAATGCAAACACTGGTCTCTTGCTAGCCCTGTGGCAGGCTATTGTGTAGGCCCCTTTGTTGTCCCTGTTCCTTTCTTAGCCCTATGTTGGGGATGAGGAGTGGAGTCCGTGTTGTTGATTTGCCAGCCTGGGGAGGGGTTGGGGAGATGGTTCCTACCATTATGTTGCTTCTTGCCATTTCCTTGGTCTTTTGCTTAGATAGAGCATAAGAAAACAAGTCATGAATCTTGTGAAAAATAAATATGTTTTGCAAAACATATGTCGGTTGGTGGTGTTTGAAAGTGCTATGGGGAGCAATATTAACTAAAGCAAAATTTTGTAAAATGTGATATTTTAAATCTGATACTGACATTTATTGATCATTGTAGTTAGCCCCTGAAATTGCTGTACAAAGATTAACTAAATAACCATCAGGATAATAGCTCTGTGAAGTACATTGGTTGGTAAATATCATTCCCATTGTGCAAATGAAGGAAACTGAAGCAAAACACTTGTCTTATGCAAGGTTACGGAGGAAGCCAATGGCAGAGCAGGGATTAGAGTTGAGTTAGACTACCAGCCCTGTGCTTCACCACTAGTCCATACTGCTTCTGTAAATGAGGTAAGGAAGCATATTTGCCTTGCCCCCTCAAACTCCCTGCAGTCTCTCTGCTAGGTTTATATCTCTTTTCTAGGGGAATAAGATGCCTGCTGGCTGTTCACCTTGATAAATCAGACAGAGTTTCCTGCAAGGAAGGGGGGAAACACCGACAAGCTTAAACTCTCAGCAGCTGTGGAGCCTCTGGCTATTGGAGACAGAGTTTTAACTCCTGGCTTGCCTAGTGCCATACAGGATTCATCTGCTCTGTCACAGGGGACTGGATCAGCTTTTTAGAATTCTGATTAGAATTCTCTTCTGCACCCTTTTAGCAGATAGTCCCTATATATATATCTCCCCTAGGGGTGAGGGAAATAAGAACCTACCCAATGCACCACGCAACACTCACACTGAACCTGAACTTAGCCAATTTTTACTTGAGATAACTTGACCTGAAAAGGTTTCTTTTTCATGTACTTCTGTGTTCTTCTTTGAGTAGATGTGAACATGTATTACACTTAGGTGTGTGCATGCCCAGAGTGCTGGAGTGTTTTACTTAGCAATACCCATAAAGGAGGCACTCTCTCCTCATGGCTGTAGTCCCTCCTCGGCTATATGAGGTGCCACCGCCCTGACACTCCTCCTCCCCCCCCAGCCCCTCAGTTCCTCATCACTGCCCATGGCTGGAATCGGATCTGTGTGTGGTTGTAGTCTCACAACCTCACATTTCTGAAAGGGCTTCTCCGTTTGCATTCTCCGGTCCGTGAACTGGTTCTCTTTTGGGATTTAAACATGGTTCTGGATGCTCCAATGGGCCCTACATTCAAGCCCCTTGTGCCCTGTCCACTGTCCCTCCTGTGACATAAAACTGTGTTCCTGATAGCTATCACATCTGCAAAGAGTGACTTGCAGGCCTTCACTGCCCTGTGTGAATTGCAGGCCCTTATGGCTGAGCCACTTTGCACTCAGTTCTCCAAGGACAAGGTGATGCTACAACCGCACCCAAAGCTTTTGTCCACCATGGGGTCTCAGTTTCATGTGAGTCATGCAGAGTATTTACCTAAGCAGCACTCTTCCCCAGAGGAACAGCATCTCCATACCCTGGATGTCAGGCGTTGTCTAGTCTTTTATCTAGGCAGGACTAAACCGTTTTGTGCTTTGCCTTGCCTATTCATGTCATATGCAGACCGCATGAAGAGGAAAGCAGTCTCTGCACAGACCATCTCTAGATAGATAACATCCTGTAGCAAGGCTGCTTATGAGATCGCTTTAGCTAAGCCTCCTCAGTGGATACGGACTCACTCCACAAGTGACATTGATAGCATTCCTCAGTGACATTGATAGCATTCTTCAGTGACATTTTCAAACTGGACATTTGCAGAGTGGCCATGTGGTCATCCATCCACTTATGGGACATTATGCTATTACCGCATTTTCTAGAGTGGACACAGGCCTCAGAAGGGGGTCCTGCAATCCCTATTACAGTAGACTGAGCCCCACCTCCGGATTGGGGTACGGCTCATGAGTCACCTAAGTGGAATACCCATCTGCATCTCCTTGAAGAAACAGTTACTTACTTTAACTGTGGTTCTTCGAGATGTGATACACATGTGTGTTCCATGACCTGCCTTCCATCCCCTCTGCATTGGAGTCTCTTCTCATGGGCATTCAGTGCTAAATACATTAAAGTGATCGGGCAGCACCATCTCATATAGCCAGAAGAGTAAGGCTAAGATTTAGTCATGGGTATTTTTAGTAAAAGTCATGGACGGGTCACAGGCAATAAACAAAAATTCATGGCCCGTGACCTGTCCATGACTTTTACTATATATACACCCATTACTAAATCTGTGCTTCTGGGCCCTGCTGCTCTGGGGGGCCCCTGCTCCAGCAGTGGGGCCTGACTGCCCCCCAGTGGCCTGCTGCTCCAAGACCCCAGGGGCCCCTCTCACAATGGCCTCAGGGGGGCCACCTCTGGGACTGCCGCTGCTTGGGCAGTCCCCAGGGCTGCCCCGGGACCAATGCTGGGACATTCGCCAGGGGCCGCTGCCCGGGACTACTGCAGCTCGGGTGGTTCCCGGAACCAGCCACACTGGCTGCTGCTTGGGCACTCCCCGGGGCCAGCTGCCCGGGGCCAGTCCAGTAGTGGTTGGAGCCGCTGCAGGATGCCTGAGTAGCTGGCCCCTGTTCCAGCTTCTCGGGGGGCCCTGGGGTCAGCTGCACTGGCCGCTGCAGCTATGGAAGTCACAAAGGTCTCTGAAAGTCACGGAATCCGTGACTTCCACAATCTCCATGAGAGAATCGCAGCTTTAGCCATGAGGCATGAGTGCTGCCCCTCTACAGGTACGGCTAGGTGAAAGTCTCCAGCTCCGATGTGCTGGGCACACCTAAGTGGAATACAGGTATGCATCTCATCTCGAAGAATCACAGTTACAGTAAGGAACCATTTCTTTCTGGGCCTGAGTTACCCTCCTGCTTCCTCAGAAATCAATGGACTTACAGCATTGCAAAACCAGTGTGAGATCAGAATCAGGCCCTTTGTTTCTAGTTGGGAACAGAAATGTCAAAATGTTGAAGAGGGTGGAAATGGCACATGAAAAGGTAATGATCATTATTATTTACTTATGTGTTTATGGTGATGCCCATATTGTGGTAGGCACTTTCCAGATACTCAAGGAAGGATAGTCCCTGCACCTGCCCCAAGGAGCTTGCAATCTAAGGACAAAAGCTGTGGAAGCTCTTTTTCATGTGATTGCCATCCCAGTTTTACAAACTTACTTGGTTTTGAGGATTTGGATAAAGTTTGAATTAGAGATGGACCATAAACAAACACCCCAGGTCAGGATACTCCTGTATATTTGAGAAAGTTCTGATCAGGATCCTATACAAACTCAAACTTTGTAGCTAGAACCTACATCTACATCAGGCTAAAAGAGAGCCCTAAATCTGAACAATTTTATGTAAGTTCAGGGCTAGATCCCAACAGGTGTTTTGGGTCAACCTCCAATACTGATGTTTATCTAAATTTAACTTCAGAACCTTTTGAGATTTGCCCATTACTAGAATCCATGATCTGCACATTCCTAAGGAAATCTACATATACGTCTGTTACTATTTTGGTATCAGAAACCTGACTGGCTTGGATTTTTTATGAGGGAAACTCCTTTTATTCCCCTCTAACACAGTTATCTTTCCCCCAGGCAGAATGTTCAGATAGTGCAGGGGTCGGCAACCTCTGGCACGCGGCTCGCCAGGGTAAGCACCCTGGCGAGCCGCGTGCCAGAGGTTGCCGACCCCTGAGATAGTGCATTGACCTTCATCTCCCGTGCAACCCAGGCCATGTCTTCACTACAAAATTATGCTGACCTAACTTACGTCAGCATACAGCCACCACAGTTATTAAATCATTTGTGTGTGAACACACTTAGCTCCTTTTTTTGGCAGTGTGTATCCTCACCTGGAGCACTTATATCGATTTGTATTGTCAGTGTGGGGCATTATGGGATGGCTCATGAAAGCCAGTAATAGTCAACATAAGCAATATAGTGTCTACACTGACACTGCGTCAACCTAATTACATTGAGCATGACTCTACACCGCTTGGGTACTACATCGGCGCAGAGAGCCACTTACGTCACTGTGAGCCAAATGTAAGCGAAGACACTTCCACAGCTAGGTTGATGCAAGGCAGCTTGAGTTGATCTAACCCTGTAGCATAGACCAGGCCCCAAATTCTGCCTCCCTCCTCCCCATGCAACCTCTTATCAAAGGTCTTTTAATTGCTGTTGCTTACATGGGTAGCAAATTGCCTTGTATTCCTGTTAAACATTTATTCATATAAAACAATGGGGCCACATCCTAAACTAGTTTAACTCAGTGTAGCTTCTCTGATGCCAGTGGAGCTGTGCTGATTTACACCAGCTGAAGATCTGGACCATGCTTTGTAGGAAATTGTGAATATTTGCCACTTTTAAAATGAGGCTGAAGAAAGGAAAATACCATCTTTACTGTACTGGATTTTAATTTAGGACATAATCGAGGAAGTGATTCTCATCAATAATTTAAATTCCAATTTGTTTCCACAAATGAAGCGGAACATGAATACCAAGTCTTCATCAGGGCTTCATGGTCTCAGTGAGCTAACAGATGAGGAAAACCCCCTCAGTGAAGTGATGTGTGTATGTTTTATAGTAAAGAAAGCTAATCTCTGCTCCTTGTCTACAAAGGCAGCTGCTGACTGAACCCGTGATTTTGAATCTGCAATTTTTGCACTTGACTTTTGTTAAAACCAAGCATTTTTATTGTCTGCACTGACCACCTGCAGTATTTTAAGATGTTTAACATAACACTATTAAGTAATTTTTATAGCTTGAATTTTATTTTTTTACTATCTGTATTAAAAGTTTGCAGATATTTCTCTCCCTATCCATTTTGTCCTTTTCTGTTTACCAAGCCATTGATTTTCGTTCCCCCTATCTTTCTTAATCAGGGTTTTGCCAGCATTTCTTTCTCTACTTCTTTGCGTACCATTGTGATTGATAGCTGGGAAGAATATTCAAGGTTGTGAAATTTACTATGGAAAAAGCAATCTAATACAAAATAATGAATTCTGGAGTTGAAAAATAATCAGTGATTAAAAAAAAATTCTTTTTAGATTATTTTTTTCTCCTGAACAGTGTTTGAATTTAGCTCTCAGATCAAGGGGTGCCAATTTTCATTTAGCCTGAACTCCCTTTAGCAAAGCTTATGTGCAGGGGTGGCTCCAGGCACCAGCGCAGCAAGCGCGTGCCTGGGGCGGCAAGCCACGGGGGGCGGCCTGCCGGTGGCTGTGAGGGCGGCAGTCAGGCGGACTTCGGTGGCATGCCTGCGGGAGGTCCGCCGGTCCTGCGGTTTCGGCGACAATTCGGCGGCAGATACGCCAAAGCCGCAGGACCGGCAGATCACCCGCAGAAATGCCACCGAATCCACGTGACCGCAGACCGCCCGCAGGCGTGCCACTGAAGGCCGCCTTACTGCCGTGCTTGGGGCAGCAAAAAACATAGAGCCACCCCTGCATATGTGTACATCGGTTTTACATGTAGAGCTCCATCAATGTACATGGCACTTTACAGATAAGTAAAACAAGAGGCTTCCTGATCCTATTTTGGGCCCAACAGTGTAAGGGGACCGCAAGAGCTCCTAGGAGAATGCCCCCGGCACAGGCATAGTTTGCGGTTTTATTTTGCCCTTCCTTGCATCCACTGGCATGCCAGCAGTGTGGTTGGGGCAGGAAGGACGTGGAAGGGTTCTGGCAAGGCTCTTAAGAGCAATCCATAGGAGCTATGGAGAAGCTACCATAAGAAGCAGCACTGGGAGCCTGGAAAAGGGGATCAGCCATATAACAATAATTATTTTCCATTTCTAGTATGATTCTGTGCTTTGATTTATTGGGTCACAGCCTTGGCAGGCCCTGGCATAATACCAGTAATGGTCATGGTTGTGAGTTTCACAATGAGGACTGTAGTCATACAGGTAGAGTTCAATTACTATTCCTGTTCAGAAGAAAACCAACTGAAAATGATTCCCATTATTTTCTGAAAATATATGCCTTAACATAATCTATAAATTATCAGTTATTGTAATCTGATTGCATTACCTCTGACTACAGAAGTTACTGTCACTTAGTTTAACAAACCTCATAATTCTTTGCTAGTTAATTTCTATCTGAAGTCAGCAGAAGGCACATTAGACAAAGGCTTGTGTTTATATAGGTATAATATTTTCTATAATAAAGGCCATTATTTTGTAGTTTGTACACTAGTTGGCCATAACAGTGTTACTTGTATCTTTTTGGTAATGCTATACAGAATTTGGGCCTGATTCTCCACTCTTGCACCATGTGCAGTCACTTACATCTGTGCAAAGTGGTTGCAAAATCAGTATGAGTAGAGAATTCTGAATCATGGTGTTTTACACTCACTTCCCACAGGTGTAAATGATGACACAAAGGGAAAGATCAAGATGAATCAAGTCAATTTGGCTATAAAGCCTTGTTCTGGGCACTTCAGTAATAGAGAGATGGAGACTGGTTGTAAGGAATTCAAGTGGCTGTTGAAATTGACATATGGGGGGAAATAAAATTACTGCCTAAATGATAACTGCAGGCAAGTTACTGAAGTTTATGAATACCAAGGAAGGAAAAGAATTGTTTCAAACAGGGGAAGACTAACAGGAGTGTTAGAGAAGTAGTGAAAACCACATTGAGTGTAAGACAGTTTTAAATGTCTCAAGCAATGTTAAAAAAATATACTGTCGAGGAAAATATTTCTGTAGGGTAGAATACTTAAATCAAGGAGAGAATAGTAACCTAGGAGATCTCTTCCATCTCTAACAACTAGAGTATGATTATAAGGTTACCTCTTCTTAACTTACCAGAGAGTATATACGCCTCCAGTACATACGTAAAGGAGAGAATACAATTTCTTTCATTCCTGTTGAATGTATTTTAATTATACTGAATTATTAAGCAGTATATTGAGCTGAAATATGCTGACTTTTTCTCCTACAGGTCTTTCCCTCCAATCACTGCTTCCTTTGTAGCCTGAGTTCCTGAAGTAGAACTGGCTGAAAAATGAAAACAAGTTACAGGAAAAAGTTCAAAATTCTTGTTATTTTGAATGGTTCAAAATGGCCCCATTATTCTTTTATTAATATGATGATTGTTTGACGTTTTGAAATGAATTGGTCTTGGCCAGAACACATGACATATCATGCTGCTTTTGTAGCATATACCTGTGCCCATTTGAGGGTCATTAAGCCTTTCTCCAGGTACATGAGAGAATATGGCCTGATAATTATAAATTGCTACTCTTACTTGATAATAGTTGGTATCATTTTATCTCTGCAAAGCACTGGTATACAGGCAAATACTATAATCCAGAAAAAGAAAAATGAGAGAGAGAATATTAGAAAACAAATGAAATTACCATGACTAATAGGCACAGCCTTGAATGGGGGCCAGTGCAGAAAGACCATGTACTCAGGGTACTTCAGGGAGGGATTGTGCCTCCCTGAGCTTCCCAGTGAAGAGGATAACTCATGTAGGTGCATCCAGCTACACCTGGCCCTTTCAAAGGATCGATATCAAGGGAGAGAACTATGACCTTGGCTCTCTTACTGCAATGTGTATCTCCAGGGACATGTTAAGGAAAGGGTCTTCATGCCTTCCCAAAGGCGATTGTCCCTAGCTCTTCCACAAGATATGAAAAGAGAGGGAAATGCTCCTTGTGTCCTCCCCCCACTGCCCCGGTTTCTGAAGCAAAAGCCAGTGAAATTCTAGCCCTGTGTAAATTACACAGGAGCTTTTGCCACTTAGTCAATGTTTTCATGACAAAGCCTTTGTAGCAATTATATAATTCCCATTCCCTTAGTAGGTATTTATATTATATTAGTTTGGCTTGGTGTACACTTAAAATTTAGGTTGACACAACTATGGCACTCACCCCACCCACCAAGAGCCATGCTGACCTCACCTACAGTTTGGATGCAGCTGGGTCAATGACAGAATGCTTTAGTCAGCCAAGCTACAATCATTCAGAGAGAGAGAGAGAGTGTGTGAGTGAGTATTTCTATTGCTGTAGGCTTTCTGCACACTACAGGGTTATGTTGGCATAGCTATGTCACTATAGTCCCCAGTGGAGACATAGCCTTTGTGTGCTTAATATTTGATATTCCTAAATTTGAATGGTCCAAACTACCAAACGGGAATTCGCCCTCTCTCTACTCCCCTCCCCCCAAGTTTCCAAAAGTCCATTCTCGTCTGGCCCATTGTTCAATACAGTCCTTTGAATTTCATAATACTTCCCAGGGCTCACAATAGTAAACAGCCTCTGCATTTAATAAAATGGACTCCAAAGATATGTAAACTTAAGTCAGTAGGGGGTTTCAAGGATATTGCAGGAAATTGCCATATCTATCACAGGCATATAATAATATTTAGCTACACAGGATCTGATACTGCAGGTACTTAAAACTCATTGAAGTTATAGTAGTTTTGTTAGCATGGTAGCTATGGACCTGGACTCTGCGTATTATTTGTTTTTAAAACAACCTTGTCCCTAAACTGACAAATTACCCATCAGGATATTACATTTCTATATGTACATTTTAAGGGCCAAATTCTTCTCTGAATTACAATTCAAACTTCACCGTTGATTTAATAAGGTAGCACAGGTTCTAAATCAGAGCAGAATTTCACTTATTCACTGTGCTTTTGCTTCTTGTCAGTACAGCTAATACTGCTTATTCCAATCATACAGAATCAGTAATGCAAGGTCATGCAGATTTTTTTCCCTACGCTTTTCTCCACATATCAGGCAGGAAACAAACTGAAGCTGAATTCCCTTAACATACAGAGATAGGGAAACTTGCTGCTAATTACAGTGGTTAGAATTCCTAATGGGCAATATTGCTCTCTGAAGTGCAGTAGACTCCATAGACAATTCTCTTAGATTGCTAAGCTACTCTGCTCTTTTTGTAAGATTTCTTAAAATTACCAGCAGCCTTTATCAAGCTGATAATGTAATTTCTTTTGGGAAACAAATGGTATCTAAGGAAAGGGTGCGGGGGGGAATCACCACATAAACACACACACATCCCTGTGTAATTTAGTAATAGGAAATTTGGAGAGAGAATTTTAACAAATGCTCATCTTCTTCATAAATGGAAATGGGGTAGGCCACTAACAGCTTCATTTGGGATGGTAATATTAAAAGCAGAACTCTGGCCCTAATCTGGCTGTCCTTCTTCAGGACGGTTTGCATAAGTAAGTGTTTTCCCTTTCCGGGAGTATAAATGTCTCTCCATCCAAAATGGCAGTCATCCCTTAGCTGCCCAGTCTATGCCACTTGCCCAGTGGCTGGTAGAGGAATCCGGACCCTCCCTTTACTCCATGTTCCAGTCCACGAACCCAATGTCTAGCAACTATGCTTTGCTTGCTCCCAGATACTGTTCCTATGTCCCTGGACTCCTTCCTACATCTTCTGGCTCCCCACTCTCCAAGTTTACCAGCCCAAACTCCCTTCTCCCAGGGAGTGATGCAGACTACTTCCCCTGCAGCCCCTTTATGCTGCCAGCCTCCTGTCTTTATACCAGCCCTGCCTGTTCCTTCTCAGCTGGGCTCCATCATCAGCCTTTCACACCCTGGTTCTCCCACAGGTGCAGCCTATCAGGTTAATTAACCTAATTTAACTTGCTTTGCCTTGTGTGGCATGGACACCCCATCATACTCCTTCCATAGTTGAGTGTGAGCTGTGACAAACTAGTCTACTACCAAAAGCTGAAGGAGGCTCTAAATTCTTCATTCTGGCTATTCACAATAATAGAAAAGTTCTGTTTGGCATGTGCTTTTAGGGTGACTCATGCATACATCTTTTCCCAGACTTCAGCTTTGAAAGCTCACATGCCCCTGCCATATAACAAATTTACCATTGTTATTGTAAATACCTCTGTAAAGCTCAGTGTAGATGCAATCATAAATCTGTTGTTGTCACAAAATCTGATTATTCTGATGCTAACCCCAACTCCCAAGGCAATGCAAGTATGTTGAGAAGTCCTGTAGTTTAGGAAAAATTCAGTCTCTCCAGTGAGAGACATTATGCTTGATAAAATCAAATTTTAACAGTGTTGACTGGCAATTATGTATTTAAAGTGGGACTCAGTGCTGGCCTAATTGCTCCCATTGATGTTAAGGTAAAACTTCCATTGGATTTCATGGAAGCAGAATTGAGCCAATGCTGAGTGCTTTTAAAAATCCCGTTCTTAGATTAATTCCAGTTTCATGAAAATATTTTAGTTAAACCACATTGACCAAACTGCATTCATCTCACTCATGCAAATAGTTCCACTGAAAACAACAGGTCTTCTTATGTGAGTAGGAAGAACACAATTTGGTTGTTTGCCCATTTAGCTGAAGAAATTAAATGAGCTATATATTTTGGCCCATATCCTCAACTGGCACCCACTGAGAATTTGGCATTTAATATATTCAAAGTTAAACAGAGGGCTCTTTACAGAAAACAACTGGGTCTTGTCACTTGTACGAAAATTAAATTGAGACCACCTGCCAGTTCTGAAACTATTGACATTAGATTTGCAGTTCACAATCCAATAAATTTGCTTCAAGATGTGTCGGGGTCTGACTTTCCAGTATCGTAATATTTTCTAAAATTTCCCACAGTGCAGCTATAATACAAAGAAATAACTAAATAAATCATAATTGAAATTTACCAATAAGCTATCCAACATTAAGTTCTTCATAGGATCAGAGCTGCTTTTTTAAAACATAAATCAGCTATTCATCATTCCATAAAACATTGCTTTTATAAACATAAGGGGGTTATAAAAGTCTTATTTCAGTAGAATATTGGTTCATAAGTAGTATAATGAGAAGTGAAACAAAAAATCAAGGCATAGGAAGCTAAGGGTATGTCTATACTTGCAGAGTTTTTGCGCTGTAAATTGAACTGGTGATAGGGAACTGGTGAAAGTAAAGTGCTGGTTTGTGTACTCAATTCCTCAGGCATCAGAGAGTGTTTACATTAGCAGCACTTCCATCGCTGATGAGAGCAGTGCTCTAGGGCAGCTATCCCACAGTGCAGCTCTCTCCATTTTGAGGATGGGTCGAAGGGGTGATCGTGGGGCATCTGGGTCCCTGCACAGCATCCTCTCCCCAAACACTGATCAGCTCCTGTAGCTCAGCATTGCTCCAAGCAGGGGATCGTTTGCTCCATGGAGCAGGCATTGTCACCTGGCCAGATGATGAGTGAGCACTTGCCAAGAAAACAGGAAGGGGAGTTTCAAAGTTCCCGGGGCTTTACAGGGAGAGGGGTGGATGTCTGTTTACCTGGCAGCAGAGCAGCAGAGCTCCTGGCCAGAGTGATCACCTAGGCACTGTGGGATATCCTCAGGAGGCTAAAAGCTGTGTAAACAGGAAGAACGTGTCTTCACTTGCACATCACCGCAAAAGCATCACCAGTAAGAGCTGTACACCTCTCGTGAGGTGGTTTTCTTTTTGCGGTGAAACTTCGGAGTTTCACCGCAAAAAGTCATTGGCAAGTGTAGACGCTTCCATGATTTTTGCACAAAAAAGGGACTTTTTCCGCTTTAAATGGCAAGTGTAGACATGCGCTAAGAAAGCTTTACATAAGCATTTTTTACTCCTTACCAATGTTTGTGTTTAGATGTAAAATGTATATATGGCAGCAAAGCGGGGCACAGGAAACTGAACTGAAAGAAAGAATGATTTTGACAGCTGTGGTGAATTTCTGAAGATTTGCTTAGAATATACACTCAAAAGCTTAGTCAAAAGGTCATAATAAACTGTCCAAAACTTTTTGCTTCAGAAAGGGGCCTGAGAATTTTACAAGATCTCCTTTTGATCTTGGATCTGGCTAGGTCTGAACTAATTCACAAAATAGTCTCTCTTGTGGCATCAGTTTATTGTATTTATTCTTCCAGCAACAACCAGAAGTGTACAGAGACTCAAAAGTGCAAACAAAATTAAATGAACCTTTTCAAACCTGAAAAGATTGGGTTCACATTTATATTTCTGAACTGGTTCACCAATAAAGACTTCATTAATAAAAACATGTCTATGAATTTGTCCCTTTAATGTAAAACTTCCCAAATGTTTACTGTATTCTTATGAAAACTGCTATCCCAAGTACCCATATATTGTTTCAATACAAGGGGCCTGATTCACCAGTAGGTTGCCGATATAACTCCATTAAATGGAATTACATGGGAGGGGGGGTAAAAACTAGACTAGCACAAAGGTGAATCATGCCCAAAGTACATCTCATTGAAAGAGGGGTAGAATATTATCCTGTTTATGGTTAAAAGTTAATTGAAATGCTTAAAAACTGTTTTAGATCCTGTATCAATAACAAATTATACATGCACAGTGAGAAGTGAATACATGTAAAATTAAATATTTTGAAAAATGGTTCCTTCTTTTCTTCCATACCAAGACATGAGGTTAGTGCTCTGTGTTTACTATGGGTGTCACTGAAACCTAAAGCAATGCAAAGAATGTAACTCTCTCAACTTCCTATGTTAAAGGTTTATCAAACGTTTGTGAGAAACACAGGACCTTCAACTCAGAGTCTTAGTAGGTTAAAAGATCTTGGACCTGTTTCTTCACTGCCTTGTGTGTGGAGCAGCTGCAATTGTTATGTAAGGATATGGATTCAGAGAGTAAAGGTTTCTGAAGGTATGCCCCAGCACCGTGGAGAGTGGTAGGCTGTAGTCAGCACCGGGTTCTGGTTGCTGTTGTGTTAGAATGATGTAATATTTAAATAAAAGGAAAGTAAATGATAAATAGAAGCTCTCCATGCCTTAATGAGTATGACAACAGCCCTTTCACTATGTGTAGTCATTTACTCCTGAAAGAGTGAGTGCAAACACCAGAGGGAGAGGACAATTCTGATTTGGTAGCATTTTACCTTTTTTAAAAGTGTGCTTATATTCTATATATAAAAAAAAAAGATGGCTCATTTATTACCAGCTCACAGGCAAGTGCAGTAAGTCAGAGACAAAATCCATACAATGATTTGGGATAGGACACATTGCTGATATCACTGCTTAGTGGGGGGAATCCTGTCTTTTGAATGACTCATCACACAGAACTCTTGCCCATCCCTGGCAGTTAAAGACCCAAATGAAAAGAGAAGGGTATAATATCAGCATATTGGCTAACATTGGCATTCTGAACAAACCCATTTCCTCTGAAGGTGGCTTTGGTGAGCTATGGATGAACACAACAACTGCCAAAATTGCCAGTCATGCATCATTAGAGTATAACAATATCACATTCTAATTACTTTGAGAAGTGCTCTGAGATACGTTGACTGTGAAAGGAGCTATATAAAAGGAGCAGAAGTGGGAGTTGTGGGAATTAATGTTCAAGCACAAAATAACCTTATAAACTTAAAATATTCTTTGGCATTCCAAACATGCTCAAATAATGTCATTTTATTTATTTTTTCTCAATGTAACCCCACAACATGTAGAATGATATTGATATGCACAAAACTAAGTCATACATCAATTAAATAAAATTATCTCCCAGAAAATACAGCGAGTAGTCATAGTAGTTTTCACAATTAAATGTTTGTGGTTCAACCTGAAAAATTAGAATGGGGAAGAAACACACACACACACGTCCATAAAAATAGCCACTAAAAGCACCACCAGTGTGACATTGCTAATGACAATATTAATAATGGTCTCACAACCATAACTGTGGTTAAAAGAGGTCATTAAGAAGTAAATTACAATTTACATTGCTGAGAAACTACATCTATATTTTAAATCACTGTCCTTCTTGTGTCTACAGGTAGAGCTTTTCCCCTTCTCTCTACTAGTACCTCTAGTATTAGGAAATACTCTTTTGGTTCAAACTGAGAATGGGGAACTCAATGGCAGTAGCATTAAGTAATTGATCCAAAACCTATTCAGCTCAATAGCAGATTTCCCATCTAATGGGCTTAGAGCATGTGTACACATTTATTCAAATCTGTCTATTTCCCTGAAATCCACTGTCATTTAATTTATTCCAACATTTTGCTGTGAATGCAAATTTTATCTAAAATCTTAATCTTAACTGTCCAGTATTTTTTTAAAATTTGGTTTCACAATTTTGAAATAAGTATGTCTTCCAAACTCACATAACAGTAGAGTTTACCAAGAAAGAGCTAATCAGATACAAACAACAATAAAAACCAAGTATCTGCCTGTGCACTGTTCAGGCATTTTTATCACCGAGAAACAGAAAAGGTGATTGATTTCAGGAATATGAAATGCTATTAGGAAGATTCTGATCTTTACCACGTGACTTGTTTCACATGACATTAAAACAAATAATCCAATCACACCGGAGCTGTAACAGCAATCATATGATGTCCATCATAGTAGATGTGAGGTTCCTATCCCCATAGCAACATCTGTAGTGCTTATGCTAATCACTTTAAATTAACCTTGATATGAAAAAAAACGCCCTAGGGATAATGCTGCTGTTGTGGCAGTTCAGATGAGTAGCATGATTTTCCAATAAAACTCCACAGCAGAAATTAGGATGATAATGAGATGTCCTGTTAGCACATTTTGTTAATATGCACTGCTTAAACCAAAGTGTTAGTACTAGCATCAGGGTAATTATAAGTATCATAGATAATGAGCTGCCTTATTGATTGCAGCCCTTTCATAACCCACCGTGGTTAATTTACAGCATTATGTACAAACTGAGCAGTTCCAAATATATAAAGCTGATACTGCATCCAAAAATGTATTTTTCATTTTATTAATTTAAATTTCCCATTTGAAACCAGATTAAATTATAGTATACACAGATCAAAAATGTGCAGTAGTTTCCTTTGATAAAATTCCTACCTTCTTGATCCTGAAGTACAGTATTATGGAAGTTATTATAGGCTTCCATCTTTAACATGAGAAATGTTTGGCCTTAAGCACATTCTTAAAAGAAGACACAGCACTGAATAGAAGAGCAAATCATAAACAGTATGTTGAATAAAAAGAGTATGACACCCTGAGTTAAATATGAAGACTTTTGAGAGCTGTTCAAAATTAAATATACAATGATCTCCATATAAATAAATACATTATACACTTCTCATAGAAATATATGTGTATGTGAAAGGTAAATACACTCGGAATTTTATGAAATGATCAGCTGGAAGATTTACGCAAGACTCAGGTTCTTCTATATAATTGAAAACCATATTAATAACGAGAATATAAGAAGCCTCCTTGGATGCAGAATTCAAGACCCTTTCAAATAATTAAATTAAAGGTACCCTGAACAATTCTAATTAGATAGTATCTGCAGCTTCAACCACATTTGTGACAGAACTGCTTTGACAGACCTTACATTTGAGAAAGTTGACTTAATCGTTAAACAAAAGTTCTTCAGAAATTATCTCATCTGTGGCAGCAGAATACAGTGGTTGCAGTAAAAGGTGCACGCAGTCATTTGAGGAGTGTTCAAAAGAGAGTGCATTGGGGAACATTTAGTTACAAAGACAGGAACTGCTCCATGCCTATTAGGTTTCAGCAGAACAGATTAGTCAACTGAAATGCAGCAAGTTCTGGGGTAAAACACAGTTGACACCGCACTGCTTCAGAACTTCATGAAAAGGGGAAATGAAGTATATGTCTAGAATGACTGACTGGATGACACTACTAAACACTGCAAGACTGAAGATAGTGACCATGATGTTCTTATGTTCATTATGTTCTTATGACATGGCTTGAAGGAAAACCTTTTAATGCTGAAGAAAACATGTTTGCACCTGATACACAGAACTAATAGAAAGTTACTCTTGAGTATGCTTACTATAATGTATAATTGATTGTGAACTTTTATTAAAAAGTCTGATAGTTATTATATTTACCATTGGAATGCTTTATTACATGCATCTTTCTTCCAGTACACCACTCAGGTCATTTTTCCTGATCAATTACAGTTAATTTAGAACCAAGTAAAATGCATGAGTGTGTAGTTGAAGTTGTTCCTTCCAATGCGCATTATCTTACATTTGTCAGCAGTGAGTTTTACACTTCATCATGGTGCCCATTCACCTAGCTTTAGTCTGTCCCACTGAAGTTCCTTACAGGATTCTCTATTCTTGACAAGCCTTAATAATTTTGTGTCATCTACATCTCACTGTTCACCCCCTCCTTGTGATCATTAATGTGACTAACACTAATCCTAATATTATACCATAGCCAATGTTTTGCCTTGTTGAAAACAGATAGTTTACTCCCGCTTATCGTTTTCTGTCCCTTATCCAGCCTTCTGGTATGATAGCTTATTTTCATGAGAGATTGATAGTACCATTATCTCTAATATGTAACACTAAGACCATATAGTCTCTCTTCATGAACAAAGACTTATATAGTGATCAGTGCTAGCTGAATTTCACTCTCCATTAATGGCAGAGTCCATTCACAGAGGGTAAATCCATGAGAATGATCAATATAGTATTGCTTCAATCCCAAATCTGAATGGGTCTTTTAAATTCCTCTTCAGCATTTTAGTGCCTTGGAGCAACTAGTGCTATTTAATTACTTTCACTTTCTGCTCCAATAATTTCATCTTTTTGGAATTAAAATTGGTTTTCTGTATGTTAGCATATGATGATCCAGTGTTTGTCCTCTCTTCCCTGACAAAGGTTGATCCAAAGCCTACTGAATTCAATGGAAATATTCAAGGGGCTTTAGATCAGACCCCAGGTATGAAACAGTGCCAAACCCAAAGGAAATGGGGAGAACAGAATTTTGGATGTTAGTAAAGAATCTAAGCATAATCAAATTGTGCTAAGGCACTTGTTCATCCCCATTATTATGAGAGCAATCAGCATGATGCCACGGGGACTACCCTTTGTTAATGAATGCCATCACTGTATCTTAAAACAAACGTATACATTAAAATACTTGGTCAGTAACATCCTTAGGACTGGCACATGGGTCTGCCCATTCTTCCAAGGTCTGTGCATACCCTGAACTGTCAGCCAGAACATTAACCCAGACCTGCTGTGAGTGATACATTCTCCCTTTTGCACCAATGACTATGGCAGAGATTGAATTTCCAGATCATCCTTTCCCTTCACACTCTTAAAACCTTCCTTTGTCTGCATCCCCAGGCTTTCTGGTTCATATCAAGGGTCACTAGGGACCATGGACTCTCCCAAACACTAGCAGGGGTCACTACAGCTTAAAGACATTTTCAATCAAGCAGGACTGTCAAGCCTATATGCGAGAGTGTCTTGAGTATGCGGAGGTGGATTTTTGGTGGGAATTCAGTTAGTAAATACGAAGTTAGCCTGACAGGGTCTTCCATACTTTCCTTATGTCCTTACAAAACCTAGGACCCACCTTGTCCTTTCTCACAGTGTTACCAATTTCAGATATAGTTTGCTCAACACCAGAATAGAAAAGACATGTCTTTCCTAAAACTTCTGGAAAAGTCAGACCTAAACAGGGCTTCCACTTCTTCATCTACCACAGAATTTATGAATTTCCTTTAAGTCCATAATGTCTGCAGTAAACCAAAAGAAGACAACCCTTTTGTTCAGGTGAGAGTTGTGTGCCATTTTCCAGGAAAGGAAAATAAGAATACCCACTTTCTACAGTCAGTGAATTATAATCTTTAAGTGGAAAATAAAGAAGTAATTCTTTTTATATTTGATTCTTGATTACATATGCTTCAAAAGAGTGGTTTAATTGTAACATTTAAAAATAGGGTAAATTAAAAGAGCTGATATTTATTATGTAAAGCCAAACTCTCACATATAAATTGTAAACTCCTTGGGACCTGTATCTGGTGTCATTAATCTATAAAGCATCATGCACATGTTGCTGCTCTATAAACAATAAAAGTATGTGATCTTCTAGCAGATGTACAATACAGATTTTTCCACCACCACAATGGTTTAAAGGAAACAAAAGCTAAAATAACTGGATCTCTTCCAGAAAAATAAATATGTATTCTTTCAACTAAAAGCTACATATTTGAATAAACACTTCTAAATTAAATATATATATTTCTTCTAAAATGCTCCAATTTTTTGAATTCCTTCTTCCTGAATAAGAGACTAACCCTGGTCCCATTGAAGTCTGTGACAAAACTCCCATTGATTTGAATTACAGAATGATAGTGTTATTTTGCAAGATTAGAATTGTGCAGATGGTGATGAGTGCAGAACGTGGTAAATCAAACTCTCGTATTTAGTGTATGTCAGCCCTTTATTGTATTTTTGCTTCTCTCAGCATACAAAACAGTCTTCTTTTCCTCCTCACTCATTACCTACAACATGCACTGTCTGATGGATGACCTTTTAAAAATATTGATAATGTCTGCCAAAGCTATTGTGACCTGCCGGAGGGACAGTCTAATTTGACAGGAATGAAAGATTTGCCATGATTGACACAGTAAATAAATTCTGTGGCAAGAACATGAATGTATGTTTACTTTGGCTGCAGGCAGCCTCTCCTGCACATTGAGTGTCTGCTGTATACAATAGTGCTCTGCAGTTTCAATGAAATCTTTAATGACAACTCAGTCCTGCAGTTGTATGGATCATGCTAAATGTGCCTGTGCCTTAAACATGTACCTATGGGAAGCCCAAAGAAAAAAAGGTTACCAACAGACACAAAAGTAATCTAAATTCCAGATTTGAGATTTCTTATTTGTACATATAATCTGAGGGTCACCGATATCAAAATGGATGTTTGCTCTGATCACAGAATTGGCCAGACATCAAGTCATAATCCAGTTCTTAAGAGGCACAAGCATTTACTAAAAAGCCCTAGCAAGAGATAACAATGTTATACACACTGTGACAGAGTAATGTTCTCATCTTATCAGTTGTTGAGTCTTATGTTTGAACTAGACTTTTAAGAGTTTGTCAAGGGTGCACAGACCCTGGGATGGACTTTCTTTATGTAGCTTATATAAATCTCAATAAACAAACACATACCTCTGGCTGCAATGTAAATATAACTTGAGAGAGCAGAAGCTTGGGGTTACAGCAAGAAAAGGAATTAATAGGTGAGCCTAAGATAAAGGAACTGCCTCAACTAGCCACACTTGCTATCTCTGTCTATATAATTATCTACTTACTTATTTATACCATACTGCTTACTGTGAAATCACTTTATCTTACACCTTCTTACTAAATCACTTTGCACTACCCAAGGATAATCTTTTGGCCAGATAGCCAGCTTTAGTGCAGATGTCTACTGGCAGATCAGTGCAAAGCTGCTCTAATGCATTAGAAAAACTGGTCCAACATTTTATCATCGTAAAAAAGTGATACTGCATCTAGCAAGAATTGTTTATTCTGTGCTCCTGAAAACTATGCTGAATATATTAAACATACAGTACAACATGTAAGCCCCCCGGTCTAGAACACAAGCCTGCAGTGCTACCAGGTAGCTGACATTGCCAGGCTACCACCAGCTTATCCTCCACTTCCCACGACCTGGAGTGGACACAGATCATGGGAAGTTCTTCCTCAATGGTTTCACAGGCCGCAACATCACGGCTCCTGATTGGCTCCCTGACCTATATAAACCCAAGCACCTAGTAAGCAACCCATAGCTGCCATGACTATTCCCTTTACCTGAATTTGTAGCTTTGACCTCGGCTTGATCTGAACTTCACTTCCTGACTTGGACCCTGAAACCTGACTCTGACCCTTGATATCAACCTTGGCTTGGAATCTGACTACAAACTCCTCTGCTACTCCCAGCCTCAGGTTTTCACCTGCTTTGACTCTTGGCCCTGACTGCCCTTGTTGGGATTGTGACACAGGGCTCAATCTGTGTCATTTGAAATAATGGGCAAATGGGTAGACTAAACTTCCTATTGGAGAATATGAGTATATTTTCATTTGTGACACTTTCATGCAGCACGTATGATTTTCGTCTTCCTGGTTAATTCATTTTGGACTCTTTACTATAGATCAGGGATCGGCAGCCTTTGGTAGTACATCCCTCGGCCCAAGCCGCTTCCCGCAGCCCCCATTGGCCTGTAACGGCAAACCGCGGCCAGTGGGAGCTGTGATGGACTGAACCTGTGGACACTGCAGGTAAACAAACCGGCCCACCCCACCAGCGGATTTCCCTGACGGGCCACGGGTCAAAGGTTGCCAATCCCTGCTATAGATGTTGGGTCTATGATAGGAAAAAGGAGAGTGCAGTGTAGGATCCTAATGGATTCCAATGTATCTTCCTCCAAGTAAAAGGAGTTACCAAGGGGAAACTGAAGATCCATATAATTGGAGCCACCAACATATGTGCCTTATTAGTTCCACTTTTCTACAGATTCAGTGCTAAAACAAGATTCTGATTTTGGTGCTCTTTGTATAGGGATGGCATATTACTGTATGTAAGTGTTACATAACATAACATAAGAACATAAGAACGGCCGTACCGGGTCAGACCAAAGGTCCATCTAGCCCAGTATCTGTCCACCGACAGTGGCCAATGCCAGGTGCCCCAGAGGGAGTGAACCTAACAGGCAATGATCAAGTGATCTCTCTCCTGACATCCATCTCCATCCTCTGACGAACAGAGGCCAGGGACACCATTCTTACCCATCCTGGCTAATAGCCATTTATGGACTTTGCCACCATGAATTTATCCAGTCCCCTTTTAAACACTGTTATAGTCCTAGCCTTCACAACCTCCTCAGGTAAGGAGTTCCACAAGTTGACTGTGCGCTGCGTGAAGAAGAACTTCCTTTTATTTGTTTTAAACCTGCTGCCTATTAATTTCATTTGGTGACCCCTAGTTCTTGTATTATGGGAATAAGTAAATAACTTTTCCTTATCCACTTTCTCAACATCACTCATGATTTTATATACCTCTATCATGTCCCCCCTTAGTCTTCTCTTTTCCAAGCCGAAGAGTCCCAGCCTCTCTAATCTCTCCTCGTATGGGACCCTCTCTAAACCCCTAATCATTTTAGTTGCCCTTTTCTGAACCTTTTCTAGTGCTAGAATATCCTTTTTGAGGTGAGGAGACCACATCTGTACACAGTATTCGAGATGTGGGCGTACCATGGATTTATATAAGGGCAATAATATATTCTCTGTCTTATTCTCTATCCCCTTTTTAATGATTCCTAACATCCTGTTTGCTTTTTTGACCGCCTCTGCACACTGCGTGGACATCTTTAGAGAACTATCCACAATGACGCCAAGATCTTTTTCCTGACTCGTTGTAGCTAAATTAGCCCCCATCATGTTGTATGTATAGTTGGGGTTATTTTTTCCAATGTGCATTACTTTACATTTATCCACATTAAATTTCATTTGCCATTTTGTTGCCCAATCACTTAGTTTTGTGAGATCTTTTTGAAGTTCTTCACAATCTGCTTTGGTCTTAACTATCTTGAGTAGTTTAGTATCATCTGCAAACTTTGCCACCTCACTGTTTACCCCTTTCTCCAGATCATTTATGAATAAATTGAATAGGATTGGTCCTAGGACTGACCCTTGGGGAACACCACTAGTTACCTCTCTCCATTCTGAGAATTTACCATTAATTCCTACCCTTTGTTCCCTGTCCTTTAACCAGTTCTCAATCCATGAAAGGACCTTCCCTTTTATCCCATGACAGCTTAATTTACGTAGGAGCCTTTGGTGAGGGACCTTGTCAAAGGCTTTCTGGAAATCTAAGTACACTATGTCCACCGGATCCCCCTTGTCCACATGTTTGTTGACCCCTTCAAAGAACTCTAATAGATTAGTAAGACACGATTTCCCTTTACAGAAACCATGTTGACTCTTGCTCAAGAGTTTATGTTTTTCTATGTGTCTGACAATTTTATTCTTTACTATTGTTTCAACTAATTTGCCCGGTACCGACGTTAGACTTACCGGTCTGTAATTGCCGGGATCACCCCTAGAGCCCTTTTTAAATATTGGCGTTACATTAGCTAACTTCCAGTCATTGGGTACCGAAGCCGATTTAAAGGACAGGTTACAAACCTTAGTTAATAGTTCCGCAACTTCACATTTGAGTTCTTTCAGAACTCTTGGGTGAATGCCATCTGGTCCCGGTGACTTGTTAATGTTGAGTTTATCAATTAATTCCAAAACCTCCTCTAGTGACACTTCAATCTGTGACAGTTCCTCAGATTTGTCACCTACAAAAGCCAGCTCAGGTTGGGGAATCTCCCTAACATCCTCAGCCGTGAAGACTGAAGCAAAGAATCCATTTAGTTTCTCCGCAATGACTTTATCATCTTTAAGCGCTCCTTTTGTATTTTGATCATCAAGGGGCCCCACTGGTTGTTTAGCAGGCTTCCTGCTTCTGATGTACTTAAAAAACATTTTGTTATTACCTTTGGAGTTTTTGGCTAGCCGTTCTTCAAACTCCTCTTTGGCTTTTCTTATTACACTCTTGCACTTAAGTTGGCAGTGTTTGTGCTCCTTTCTATTTGCCTCACTAGGATTTGACTTCCACTTTTTAAAGGAAGTCTTTTTATCTCTCACTGCTTCTTTTACATGGTTGTTAAGCCACGGTGGCTCTTTTTTAGTTCTTTTACTGTTTTTCTTAATTTGGGGTATACATTGAAGTTGGGCCTCTATTATGGTGTCTTTAAAAAGGGCCCATGCAACTTGCAGGGATTTCACTTTAGTCACTGTACCTTTTAACTTTTGTCTAACTAACCCCCTCATTTTTGTATAGTTCCCCCTTTTGAAATTAAATGCCACAGTGTTGGGCAGTTGAGGTGTTCTTCCCACCACAGGGATGTTGAATGCTATTGTATTATGGTCACTATTTCCAAGCGGTCCTGCTATAGTTACCTCTTGGACCAGCTCCTGCGCTCCACTCAGGATTAAATCTAGAGTTGCCTCTCCCCTTGTGGGTTCCCGTACCAGCTGCTCCATGAAGCAGTCATTTAAAGTATCGAGAAATTTTATCTCTGCATTTCGTCCTGAAGTGAAATGTTCCCAGTCAATATGGGGATAATTGAAATCCCCCACTATTATTGGGTTCTTAATTTTGATAGCCTCTCTAATTTCCCTTAGCATTTCATCATCACTATTACTGTCCTGGTCAGGTGGTCGATAATAGATCCCTAATGTTATATTTTTACTAGAGCATGAAATTTCTATCCATAGGGACTCTATGGAACATGAGGATTCGCCTAAGATTTTTACTTCATTTGAATCTACACTTTCTTTCACATATAGTGCCACTCCTCCCCCTGCACGGCCTGTTCTGTCCTTCCGATATATTTTGTACCCCGGAATGATTGTGTCCCATTGTTTGCTCTCAGTCCACCAGGTTTCTGTGATGCCTATTATATCTATATCCTCCTTTATCACAAGGCACTCTAGTTCACCCATCTTATTATTTAGACTTCTGGCATTTGTGTACAACCTTTATCTTTGGTGATTACAGCCCATCAGGAGCTAAGCTAGCTTTGGCCAGGTTTACAGTCAAATTAAAATATTAAAAAAGTTATTTCCTACACTAAAGAGGCAAGTAACTATGAATCACAAAATGTCATATAATTTCTCATAGGCATCCACAAAAATAAGCTACTTATGTGTATATGTAATTGATACAACAAACTCAGTTTACAAGGTTAACTGCCTTTCTCTCCTGCAAAAAATACAGGAGGAAGCCAGATGCAGGAATTGTCAAAGAAACCAAAGGGAGTTAGGCACCCAAATTCCTTGACTCCTCCTCTGCCTCTCACTATCCCAACCGGAGCCTAAAATAAAGCCCATGTAAGTTAGTTTGGTAAATGATGGAATATACATAGGGCTGGTTGAAAAATTTCCATCGAGACTGCTATTCAAGAAAAAAATGGGGTTTTGACTGAGCAAAAATTGTCACCAATATATCTGCTTTCCTCAGAAAATTTAGAGTATTTTTCAAGAAACTGAACCCCAAAATTGTTTCAGCTGAAAACATTTTGGCTTTGGGTTTTTTACTCTTTCAATAAAACGTCTATGAAATTTATAAATTGTCTATGAAAATAAACCACTCAAACCATTTCCCAACATAGAATTATAAATGTAGGACTGGAAGGGATCTTGACAGGTCATCTAGTCCAGTCCCCTGCACTGAGGCAGGACCAAGTATTATCTAGACCATCCCTGACAGGTGTCTGTCCAACCTGTTCTTAAACGTCAATGATGGAGATTTCACAACCTCCTTAGGTAATTTGTTCCAGTGCTTAACTACCCTTATAGTTCAGAAGTTATTTCTAATATCTAACCTAAACCTCCTTGCTGCAACTTAAGCCAGTTATTTCTTGTCCTGTCCTCAGTGGCTAAGGAGAACAATTTATCACCCTCCTCTTTATAACAACCTTTCACATACTCGAAGACTTATGTTCCCCCTCAGTCTTCTCTTCTTCAGACTAAAACAAGCCCAATGTTTCCCATATTTCTTCGTAGGTCACATTTTCTAGACCTTTAATCTTTTTGTTGCTCTCCTCTGGACTTTTGCCAGTTTGTCCACATCTTTCCTGAAGTGTGGTGCTGAGTAGAGTGGAAGAATTGCTACTTGTGTCTTGCTTACAACACTCCTAAGACATCCCAGAATGATGTTTGGGGTTTTTTGCAACAGTATTACATTGTTGACCCATATTTAGCTTGTGATCCACTATAATCCCCAGATCCTTTCTGCAGTGCTCCTTCGTAGGCAGTCATTTACCACTTTTGTATTTGTGCAATTGATTATTCCTTCCTAAGTGTAGCCCTTTGCATTTGTCCTTATTGAATTTCATTCTATTTAGTTCAGACCATTTCTTCAGTTCGTCCAGATCATTTTGAATTTTAAACCTTTGCAGCCCCTTCCTGCTTGGTATCATCCACAAACTTTCTAAGTGTACTATCTATGCCATTATTCAAATAATTTAATGAAGATACTGAATCGAACCAGACGCAGGGCAGATCCTTGTGGCACCCCACTTTATATTCTCTGCCAGCTCAAATTCTGAGCCATTGATAACTGTTCTCTGAGTATGGTTTTCCTGCCAGTTGTACACCCATCTTGTAGAAGGTTTGTCTAGGCTATATTTCTCTAGGTTTGCTTATGAGAACGTCATGTGAGACAGTATCAAAAACCTTACTAACAGAGATATCACTTTATCTCTACTGCCTCCCCTCTATCCACAATGCTTGTTATCTTGTCAAAGAAGGATATTAGGTTGGTTTGACAT
Organism: Platysternon megacephalum; assembly: GCA_003942145.1. Taxonomy (NCBI): domain Eukaryota; kingdom Metazoa; phylum Chordata; order Testudines; family Platysternidae; genus Platysternon; species Platysternon megacephalum. Next base: position 2,082,463 of record QXTE01000174.1, read on the forward strand.
GATTTGTTTTTGACAAATCCATGTTGACTCTTACTTAGTACCTTATTTTCTTCTAGGTGCTTACAAATTGTTTATTTGCTCCATTATCTATCTGGCTACCAAAGTTAGCTGACTGGTCTGTAATTCCCTGGGTTGTATTCATTCTCCTTTTTAGAGAGTGGTGCTATAGGTACTATAACATGCTCTAGCTATATATTGGAATTGGCTGCCTTATGTTTTTCACCTGTCCTCAATGCTTAAGATTTTTATAACTTAAAACAAGCAAGCAAAAACAGACTGATAATAGATTCTTATGAATCTGTTAAGAACTTTGAATTAAAGGGAAGATTCTACATGCATTTATTCTATATAGTCACAAAAACGAGAGGCACTGGGTTCCCAAACTTTAAACAATATTATCAGACAGCTAACTTAAGAACTGCAGCTGAAATTATGGAAAACATTATCTTCATTAGATTCAGATGCAAGAAGAGAGTGTATAATTTAAATCTTCCTATATTCTTTCATTGGCAAGGAACAAATAATATATACTTAGGATGATATTTCAAAAAGGCTTCAGGGTTGGCCTAACTCTGCTCCACCCCACTAAAATCAATAGGAGGAGAGTTAGGCCAACAGTGAGCATTTTTGCAAAAACCCCTCCTTAAACAACATTCCTTCATTATGGCAGTACTAGAGGTATGGAATGAAATCCTGCTGCCACTGAAGTCAATAGGAGCTTTGCCATCTTTTTCAATGGAACCAGAACTTCACCATGGACTTTATATATGGAAGAGAAAATAAGGATAAAACATAAAGTAACTCCAGTCACCCCAATTACTGAACTTCTTGTTCTGGCGCATATAAATAACTGGTAAAGCCCCTTAGTAGGGGCTTTAGATTGCATACAATATTATAATAACCTTTTTAAGAATGGAGATTTTATTACATTGAATAATTTAAGAAACTGGAAGTAATGTATTGGTTTCTCCTTGCACCTAGATTTCAGGTGTTTTGTTTTTCCTGTGTCCAGACAATGTAAGACAAACAATGTAAGACTGATTTAGAATCAGTTTTATTCCTGGACTCTCAATGGAAAGGGATTACAAGTAGGCGCACATAGTTTGAATATTAATAAAATGAGCCATAGGGACAAGAAAGAAAGAGCTTCTGACTTCCAAATGGAAGAAGAAGAATGGAATGAGATGATGATGTACACCAGGAGCACTGCTACTGTTTGCAATGTGATGGAAAATCAGTATAAACTGTTATAAAGAGTCTATTATATTCCTGCAAGGCTATGATTGATAAAATTGATGCCTCACATGCGGTGCTAGAGAAACTGCAACAGGGAAGAAATTTACAACTAGAGCTGGTCAGAAACAGTCTTTCCTTCCTGCAAAAATTGTGAATTTTTAATAAGGACAACAGGTCAAAATGTTTTAAATGGCAGAGGCAGTAAAGACTGAAAAAATCCATTTTGGGAGAATGGAAACAGACTTTTTTGGCTTGCTCCCTGGAATGCCCAACTCCCCCAGGCAGGTGGCTCTCTGGACTGACTGAACCCTAGGGGAGCTATGCAAGCCTGGGGAGCCAGCTGTCCAGCACAGGGAGTCTGGCTTTCATGGAGCCCAGAAACCCCGGTGTGACTCTTCCAATGAAATCAATAGGAGTTTTGTCACTAACTTCAATGGGCACTGGATCAGGCCCTTAATAACCAACCTGTGTAAGGGATACTACATGGCAGCAGCACCATCCTCAAAGCCCAGCACATAGCTTTCCAATCTCCCCATTAACACATTCATAACACCTTCCATCACAACTAAACAAAGTGGTTGGTGCATTGAGGATGTATTTTGACAAATATCAACATTTACCCACAAATTTAAATTTTGCAGAAACCACATTTTCTGTCCAAAAATATATTTGGCAATTTCTGATTAGCTCTACTAATGACCTAATAAATGAAAATAGAATGATAAAACACTGTCACCCTTATACAACACTCCAGATAAGGTGCAGGCTATAAACCTTTTTGTTATACTGTGGTTATATTTATGTGTTTTATTTCCTAATGGTAGGCTATAAATAGAGTTATAGGTATTCCTATTTTTTCTCTTCATTGGTGCTAGTTATAAATAATCCATTAACCTTTTTCTTTATTGGTCTCTATTTTCTGAGAAATCATTAAGAAATGCCCAAGCACAACCAGAAAAAAAAAAGTTACCAGTACAATATGACTGTGATTACTGTCAACTATGTAATGTAATAATTACAACTCTCCTTAGGGATTAAAAAAACTATTAAAATACAAACATCTCAGTGATTTGTTTAGTTAATCTAGGGTTTGAACCTCTTAAATGCCATTGGTATATAATGTATTGTCTGTCTGCCAAAAGATCTTGCGTCTGGACACACCCTGCTGAATTGGTTCCAATTAAAAATCATGGGACATTTTAGAAGGCAGACACATCCATGGTCTGAGGACAAACTGGGTAAAGGTTTCATTGGTTTATATGAATGAAATTAATTTGAGGGGTTTTAAAATTTGTTTGGCTGGATTTTTTTAAGTGACTAGAGCTATACAGCTATGCCAACTCCTTCTGCCATTTCAGTGGATTTGTGGCATCTCTTCTCAGGAATGCTACAGTTGTATTTTTCATCTTTATTCTGTTCAGGATGCCAGCCTCACAATACAAATAACCAGGACCAATAAAGGAGATTGGAATTGAGGAAAGGTAGCTTTTAGCCACCTTTGCATCACCCCACGTCAATCCCTCTCCTCCATGTACTTGAGAGGATTCAGGGCTGCTCTACATGTGTGCCATTCCAGCAACTGGGGATACCCGAAGAGTAAGAGAGCACTTGTCCTGCCACACCCACTACATATCGCTTACACCAACCCTAAACCAGCTGGGGATTTCTCCTCAACTGGCTAGTTAAGCTAATCTTATGGCCCTTCACACCACTGGACTGGTGCTATAGCAGGACCAAGAATCTGGTTTATGGTCTATAAATAAATAAACATGAACATTGGATGGGAGAATCTCAAATGTATTCATGTGGTTTGCATGTTTATAAAATTCATCTGTGCTCAGGTGGAGGAAGTCCACCCTGTGTCCCCACATAATCCACTGCATCTAACAGACCCTCTGGCTGTCCCTGCCCTGATAATGTTCATTTACTTTAACAGCTGTCTTCTTGTAGCAATAGCTAGGCTGTTGACTCGGCTGGGGTGTTTAGTGGATTGCTACTACCCTCTATAGTGTTTTCAAACGGCCACTGCACCCTTTGAAAAATTGGATGATCTATGGTGGATGTGATACGCAGCTGTCTCCCTATACTACATCAGGAAGTAGTACTGAGCTGCACAGAGGAGGGAGACAGCGCAGTCTAGTGAATAGGGTACTGAATTGGGCATCAGAATAGCTGGGCTCTCTTCCTGGATCTGCATAGGCAAGTAGCTTCATCTCTCTGTGCCTCCATTTCCCTTCCCACCATTTGTTCTTTTTATTTAGATAGTAAGCTCTTTGGGGAAGAGACTGTTTCCCACTCTGCATTTGTACAGAGCCTCGCACAGGAGGCCTATCACTGGATGTTCTACTCACCTGTAGTGGGGCCTGCTTCTGGCCATGTCTGGGATTAGATGTGTCTGGCTGATGCCCCTTCTTGCAATTGCACTCTGTCACTGTCTCTGTCTCAGTCTCGCCCTCTCCTGCTTCATGGCTTGGCCCTCCAGCCAGGTCAATGTGGTTTTCCTCTTCCAGAGAAATTGCGTGCATCAGTCTCTCAGGAATCCACTGTCCCCAGCAGTCTTCTCTTTCATGGCCCCTTAACAGTGCCACTTCCCCAGTGGCTGGTAGGTGAACCCAGGCCCACCCTCTACAATGGGTTCCAGTCCAGGGACCTTAAAACAAGCAGTTAAGGTCTGCACATTCCTATCCCTTACAGCTGTATCCCAAGCTACTTCCTACCTTACCTTCTCTCACCCTGAGAGTGACTGCAGCCACCTTCTGTTCTCAGATACTGTTCTTTTTTCAGGCCCCCTCCTGTTCCTGACCTGCTGAGCCTCATCTCTAATTAGTCCTTGCTTCCTGGCTCCTCCTTTAGGTGCAGCCTAGGTGGTTAATTGGTCCACTTAGCCACCTTAACCCCTTCAGGCTGTGTGTGGGGTGGACACCCCATCACAAGGCCCCTGAACTCTGTTGAGGCCTCTAGGTGCTATTGCAATAATACCACCAAGCTCTTATATACAACTTTTCAACAGTGAATCTCAAGGCACTTTACAAAGTAGGTCAGTATCATTGTCCCTTTGTTACAGATGGGAAGACAGAGAGGTGAAATTACTTGTTGAAGGTCACCCATAAGGCCGGTGACAGAGTGGGGAATGATGTCCTAGGTGTCCTGAGTTCCAGTCCAGTATCCTATTCAGTAGGCCACACTACTTGTTCTGCACTGCAACACAAATAAATAAATAATATGTCATGCACTGACACTTCTTCTCAAGATTCTGCCCCTAAATGGCTCACAGTGGTGTGACAGTCTATACCATTATGTTCACCACTTTACAAGACTATGATAAATTTTGTACAAGGTATGCCTTGTGAGGTATCATTTGAAAAGTCATAATCTGCTGAACATTAATGTCTAGGTAAAATGTGTGTGGAAACATTATATGTGAAGTTACCACACTCAATTGTATGACATTGTTATAACATGCTCCAAGGTTAAGAAAAGCACGCCCAAATCAGTTTTCAGAGACAAAGACACACTGGCACTCCATCCAGGTGCTAAAGGGCTATCACCTGCTTAAGTGACCATTTTCTGGCAGGGGAAAGGTGCGAATAATGAATTTTTATTTCATCACAGAGATGGTTCCAATCTCATGTCCATAAGAGACTGCTTGTTGCCTGCACCCCAGCTGGGGGTAATCCTCAAAGAGGGGCGAGTGGTATAAGAATGAAACAGTGGCCTCAAACTCATCTCTCACTCCCCTCATCTCCACTCATGGCAGCAACCACGCTTAAAAGACAAAGAAAGCATCAGGAACTGGGGGAGGGCTGGTGGTCCTGGCTGGAAAGGTTTTCAGCTAGTACAGACTGCTGTAGCATATGGTTAAACAAAACCTTTTGCTTTTAAGTTCAGTTAGCTAGTTAAGATAGCTAGAAGCTTGTTTGGTCTTTTATTTCTTTTGTAACCAATCCTGACTTTTATGCATCATTACTTGTAATCATTTACAATCTATGTCTGTAGTTAATAAACTTCTCTTATTGTTTTTCTTTAACCAGTGTGTTTGTGTTAAAGTGTGTGGGGAAACACTATTTGGGATAACAAGGCTGGTTTATGTCATTTTCCTTTGATGAAATGGTAGTCTTTCTATGAACTTGTATTGTTTAGGAGAGTACTGAGCAGCACAAGATGCACATTTTGGGGGACAAGGCTGGGACTAGGAATTTGCAGCTTTTGTCCTGTATGTAATTCATGAGTGACTGGTCAGAGCATTCATGTGACATAGCTGGGACTGATTTTGCTTGCTGAAGGCTGTGTGAACAGGCCAGGAGTAGATGTTCTGACAGCAAAGCACTGAAGAAGCCACCCCAGGCTACAGGATTAAGGGGAGACAGCTGTTCAACAGTCCAGATTGCACCCTGGGTAACTTGTCCTGCACTGCAACACAAATAAGTAATATGGCATGCACTGACATTTCTTCTCAAGCTTTTGCTCCTAAATGGCTCAGAGAGGGGTCATAAAATGCAGTTGTGCTGTCTGAGAAGTCCCAATGACTGCTTCTAATCTCACAGGGTTTGGCTCAGCTAATGATGGAACTAGAACGAATGCAATATGATGAATCAAATAATCCACCCCATCAAAACTGAAAACTGTCATGTGAAAATTTTCAGTGATACCAATATAAAACAAATCCTATCATTCAAAATTCTTAAAAATCAATCTGATTCTGTGGACATTTTACAAACCTGAAATCTAGCAAATTTCAAAAAAGAAATGCTTTGCTATGAACATTTCACCAAGCCTTTATGAAGAATATCTACATCAGCAGCCCTTCCTTATCAGCACCTGGAACTCTGAGTAATACACATGCATCAGGCAGAGCAGAGAACTTTAGTGGCAAAGCATGAAGCAGACTGAGGACTGTGAAATAACAAACATGCTAGACTGGTGCTCCTGGAGCTTGCTTCAAAGCCCATTGAAGTCAGTGAGGGGCTTTCCATTGAGTACAATGAGTTATGGAAGAGGCACATGGCCACACAGGCACCATTACACTTGTCAATTGCACCACAATACACAGTGATGCTTTATGAAAAAAAAATGCTTTATGTTTATAATAGGCCTGTCGATTAATCGCAATTAACTCAGGCGATTAACTCAAAAACATTAATCGGGATTAATCACAATTTTAATCACACTGTTAAACTATAGAATACCAATTGAAATGTATTAAATATTTTTGGATGTTTTTCTACATTTTCAAATATATTGATTTCAGCATGTCCTCTGGAATGGTGGTTGAACCATGACGGGACACATGAATCTTTAGTGCATCTGGCACGTAAATATCTTGCAACAACAGCTACAACATTGCCATGCAAATGCCTTTTCTCACTTTCAGGTGACATTGTAAACAAGAAGTGGACAGCATTATCTCCTGCAAATATAAACAAACTTGTTTGTCTGAGCGATTGGCTGAAGAAGGATTGAGTGAACTTGTAGGCTCTAAAGTTTTACTTTGGTTTATTTTTGAATGCAGTTATTTTTTGTACATAATACTACATTTGTAAGTTCAACTTACACTACACTAGATATACACTAGATATTGCACTACAGTACTTGTATTAGGTTAATTGAAAAATACTAATTTTTTTTATAGTGCCAATATTTGTAATAAAAAATAAATATAAAGTGAGCACTGTACATGTAAATTTTACAGGACCTATAGCAGGGTATCCCAAGACATTGCAGATTCCAGCTTGTAATGCAGTCTTAGGAGTTTTGGAAGCCTTATTCTTGCTTTTTCCCGCAGCCATTTCTTCCTAACTGATAGTAGGAAACTTGATACCAAAATAGACGGACATATTAAATACCTTATTTCTGGATATATACATTGAGGCTTTATGCACTAATAACTTTGATCTGGTGAAACGCTGGCTGGCCAGATGTATTCAGGTTAATTCACTTGTGTGTTCGTACAGATCAAAGTGTTTAATGTATAAATGTGTATTCAGATATTTAAACTTCATGAAAACTAGTGGAATGTTACTGGTATTGTTTTCACTTACCTGTTCCGGTTATCATGTAATAGCAAACATGTACAATGGTGTATACCCCTGTAACTAAATAACCTATCAAAGAAATCTTGTGAAATGCTAATGGAGGATTTAAGGAATTTAACAAAAAATGCTCATTTCAAAGCAAGTGGCCATTATGCAGGATGATTGGAGGTCAGAAGGCTAAGTGCATTCCTCACTCAGGAGGAAGAGTCCATGGCATAGAGAGACTGTCTTCTGTGAGAATATATAAATATGGATTCAAAGAAAGATCCTTTATCGTTGGACTGTTTGGATTCTAACGGGGCAGAATAACTGAATGAGAAGATGGAGATCCCGTGAGTCAGTGTTTCCCAAACTTGGGACGCCGCTTGTGTAGGGAATGCCCCTGGCGGGCCGGGCCAGTTTGTTTACCTGCCCCGTCCGCAGGTCCAGCCAATCGCGACTCCCACTGGCCGTGGTTCACTGCTCCAGGCCAATGGGAGCTGCTGGAAGCGGCGCAGGCCGAGGGACGTACTGGCCACCGCTTCCTGCAGCCGCCATTGGCCTGGAGCAGCGAACCGCGGCCAGTGGGAGCCGCGATCGGCTAGACCTGCTGTCGGGGCAGGTAAACAAAGCGGCCCGGCCTGCCAGGGGCTTTCCCTACACAAGCGGCGTCCCAAATTTGGGAAACACTGCCCTGAGTTATTCTGGGTAGCCCCAAGAGACTCTTGGGAAACTGGCAAATTACTACATCTTTTCTACCATTTGGAATTATAGACTGTGACTCACCTGTACGTATATTTTACCTGCTTTAATCTCTCAATAACTCTTTTTTTCTTCTCTAATAAACCTACAATTAGTTTACTATAGAATTGGCTGCCAGCATCGTCTTTGGTGTCAGATCTGGAGTACCAATTGATCTGGGGTAAGCGATCGGTCTCTTGGGTCTGAGAGAAAACTGATGTAGTGTGATTTTAGCTTTAAGTGACCTTTTATCACAAAGTCCAGTTTGTCTGGGTGGCAAGATAGACTGGAGAGTCCAAGGGGACTGTCTGTGACTCCATGGTAAGACTGGTATAGTGATCCAGGAGTTCACAGTTGTTACTGACTTGGTGAAATCTAATTATAGCACATACCACCAATTTGGGGTGTCTGCCCTGTTTTTTGACAGTCTGCCCTGAAGTAGCCACTCACAGTTGTGAGCTATTCCAGACAGCATGACACCTGGCTAAGAGAAATAGTACATAATGTACAACATTAACCCTTTAATAAAAACTTTATTGCATGCATGGGCTCAATAATCATTAATAGATACACTATTCTACCATTAGTTTACAACCCAGCTTGAACATTTCTCATTATACATATTGCAATTCTTTGCTCCAAATGGTCCACACATTCTATTAAAGCAAAATGATTAAATGTTTGGAAAAGATAAGAGGAGATACATTGGAATATCAACTATACTTTCCATGAAGCTTTTCAAAGTTATACAAAGTCATGAAAAATGCATATATAATGATATGAACAGGGGGCAATATTTTCAAACTTTGCTGCATATATTGGGCACCTGGCCCTAGATTTTCAAAAACATGAATCTAAACATAAGCTCCATAATATATATATATAGCCACCTAAAAAAAGGTGTCATGATTTTCAAAAATTCTAGGCACTAAATAGCTTCTACTGATTTCAGATCAAATTGACTTTTTAAATTGTGGGCACTTTTTAAAGTGTTTCCATATGATTTTAGGATCCTAATGTCAGACTCGTATTTTTGAAAATAAATGGATTAAATCCATATTTGGGTACTTAAAACTAAGTGGCCTGATTTTCAGAGATTCCGAACACCGACTTACTATCCTTGAAGTCAGCAAGAGCTGTGGGTGCTTAGCATTTAGAAAGATAAGGTCACTTATCTAGATGTCTAGCTTTAGATGGCGGTGCCTGAATTTAGAAACCCACATCTGGAAATGCTGGCCTTGGATCACAAAAATGAAAATGGATGCTATTAACCGGACTAACCTCTTGCATGCATAATTGGCATTAAGGCCAAAAATATATATGAATGTACCTTTGGAATTTTAATTTATGAAGGACAGTATATGGTACTTTTATGAGTCCCTGATCATTATGAAAGCCCTGATTGCAAGGCCTGTTTCCTTAGAAACAAATCAAAAGGTGAGACATTCTGTTGACTTCCCATTATACATTCATAACATTATCTTTCAATTCTATGTCATAAAGAATTTATGTAGGAGATTAATCATGCAAGACCATTAAATTGTTATCTCATTTCAGTGATAATTGTTTACTGCTATAACTGGTTCATGTTTTTTTCCAACAGTTGGACTGTGACTAAAACGTATCCCCGACTTGAGGTTGGCAAGAAAGATTAACTTCTTATGTAGGGAAGGAGCAATGAAAGTGAGGGAGCTGCACATTATTGCATATGTAAAAATGTGATGGATGAAGTCTCTGTATAGTGCAATCACTGAGAGGGAGAAAGAGAAGCAGTGGCCATAAGAAAAGACACTTCATAAGAGTGGAAGCAAAATAATTTTGAGATATCAGTGTATTAATAACACATCTGGACTCTTTCCCAAAGTATAATGAAGATGAGGTTATAAAATGATTTTCATTTTATAATGGCCTAAAAACAACATAGCAAGTAAGATGAAATATAATAAAACTAAATTATGAAATACTCAGCAATTAAATCAAAATACAGACAACACGATATAATGTTGAGCATCTACAGAAACAACTAGTGGTTTAAAAAAACTTAACTCAGCTCATCAGAATTATGCTGTGCAATGCAAGTGATTTGTCACCTGCTTTTAGACTTCCCTATTGACTTCTGAATGGAATAAGAATGGGATCAATTTAAAGCAATCCTTTAATCCCAAGGGTGCCATAACTAATGCCGCTGTCTGTTACTGCTTTCTAAACAGAACCCAACTATATATTTTTCTGCAGCAAAGTATCTACTTTATGAGCATAATAAATATCCATGGCCCTTTAATGACAACTTTAGCTATGGCCATTATGGTACATTTTAAGTGCTTAAAAACACTAATGGGAGCTATACAGTGTTAATTATATTTAAGATATGAGTGCTGTACACAAGAACTACTGTAAAATTAAGTAAAACACTTCAGCTAATCCTAATTATAGTCTGTGTGGAAGAGATAACATAACCAAGTGCCCCTTCTAGAGAATGTTATTCAAATAGCAGAGAATGGATGGACAAGCAGGTTGGAAAACCACTGGAAGCATCTTTTAAACATAGGATTTGACCCCATAAATCCTTACTCACATGAGTAATCCCATTTGCTACAATGGAACTACTTGCATATATAAGTGTATGCAGAACATGGTACTTAGGTCCTGATCCTGCAATGAGCTCTCATGATGCCCCATTGAAGCCAATGGGGTTCTGTATGGGCAACAGATTTTGGCTCACTTGAAAGACTGGGCCTTAGTAGGGTTGTGAGATTAATGTACTGCTCTGCATTTTGGGGTGTAGGAGAGGGCAGGCCGGAGTTGTTAATAATAAGCAGTGTTCAACCCTTTTCTACTATAAAGTAATGTCAGAGTCATCTTTCTGGGGTGGTGTGTGCGCACTAGGAGGAGTGCAAAAGCCAGCTGGGCATGGCAAAACTGGTCACAGATATTATGAAACATTTCCAATGATTTTCAGAATTTAGAGAAGATACAAGGAACAAAATGTTGATTCCTTCAGATCTTATGGCTTGGAAAAAATAAGTAAAAATAATTAGCACCCCTTTACCTGAATATCTCTGACTGGTGTTTCCAGCTTAAATGTTACTCAAGTTAAAATCCTGGGTGATGCTGCTTGCCCTTGGTTCTCTCTCTCTTCTGCTTTTCAGACATCAGTAAAGGAAACATTCTCTGCTCCAAGGCACATCACCATGCTCATTTCCTTGCTCACTCTTTCTCCCTCACCTCTGTCTCTGCCTCTGTTTCTTTTGCATACCCTTATTGAATTGCTAGCCTTTCCCTTCCCCCACCTCCCAGTGGTCTGCACAATGTCCTCTGACTGGTCTCCTAATTTGATTGTTTCTCTCTCTTTGCTCCAGATGCCAGCTTCTAACCCTCTCCCTGCATCTCTCTTATTCCCACTCAGTCCCAGACTCTCACCTATTGTGATGAAAACATAATGGCTCCATCCGTCTGCAGTCTAGAGGCTTATGTCATATTGCAGCCATCAACTTTGTTACATGTCAATATAGGGTCAATCCTAAAAATCTGTATCCAAATGGAATGATAAAGTAACCTCTAGCTAAACTGGAGTAGGTAACAGGAGGCAGGATTCTCAATTGCATCATCTTTATTACTGAAATTATAAAGTAACAGGAGTGTGACAGTATAAAGGCTGTTTGGTAGCATTACACTTAGATACTTGAAACATTTAGTTGTTGATATTTTTTTAAGTGTGCCACATTACCTAGTTTGCATAAGGTGTTGGGCCCTGGCCCAGGACTTATTTCAACAGATCACAAACTAGCTAAGCTCCCATGATAACTAATCACAGCAAATGTAAAGCAATAAATAAAGCCAACTCAATTATGATTAAATCCTGAGCTAACAATTCTAGACAGATATAAAGCAATTTAAATCCATAGCAAAAAAGTATATGCCATTATTGGCAGAAATACATAAAAAACATTTCCAACAGGGGATGGGTGAGTCTGTAATAACCTATACAGAGATTTAAGAACAAATGATTTAGCCTTCATGCATAAATTATAAAGTGACCCTCTTTAGAAAGCTCTGAATATATGAAACAACTGTTGAAACACACAATGAAATAAAGGTGTCTGGTAAAATCACCATTTGAAAACACACTTCCCTTTATTCTTTATTTTTCCTCTAGTCCAAAGTTTCAAGATGTCAGTCTATCTGGGACTCAAAAACTTAAGTAATTACCATTTAAGTAGCAAAAACACAAAGCTTCTATGAAAACATGCGAGTCTCCTTAGGGAAAAGCACTCTGAACAGCACCTCAAGCTCTTTCCCTAGTCCCACCATTTAGCAAATGAACTAATTGTCCAACTGAATTGCATATTGCTTAATTACTGTGACTGGCACATTAGCAGGAAGCAACCAGTTCCGTTACATTATCATTCAAAGATCTTTTTTAGAAGATCTCTTTCTGCATCAGATCCTTGCTTGGCCTGTCTCTTGTTTGCTATTTCCATAACTAGATTTTAAATTCTACCTTTGGGAACAGCCACTTAATCTCATTACTTTTGCAACAAGCTCTCCAAGGCGAGCAGCAGCTTAGTCTACATGATGAACTAAGACCGTGGCTGGGAAATAACAAACAAAATCCCTCCAGTGTGGAAGTAACTCAACTTTATTTTTTTTTTGGTATAAGGTCAGATGAGAATGTCACAATCTGAGTACAGTGCTTTATCTAGGACTTTATCGATGTTTAGCTTTTTTCTAAAAATTTCCAACATTTGCTAGCAGTGGTGCAAGGAACCGTGGGAGTGCCAGTGTAAAAACGCACCAGCAGCTGCTGGCATTTACACACCACCTACATGTGTCAGGAGGTCACTTTCTACAACACTTGTTTACATCAATGCAATGCTCCTCCCATTGCTACAACAGGTGGAGCTACACTAGTAATTGGAACAGTGGGAAATTTTAAGGGAAAAGTCTAGTACAGTCAAAGTGATGCAGAGTAGGCAGGGCCTAAGTGAACTAGCATCATATACTGTGGTAGCACTTGGAGGCCCCAGTTTGGAATCAGGGCCCCTATTTGTGCAGGTACAAAACCCAAAGACAGTCCCTGCCCAGAATGCTCACACTCTAGGTGCAACAGATGGATAAAGAGGCTAGTGGGGATGTTGAGGGGCAAAGAAACAGTAAAGATGGGAGTGTTTGCATAAATTAATAGTCTTGATAGTCATGATACTGACCTACTTGTAAGGACTTTGAGAGCTATAGATGAAAAGAGGTAAGTATTCTACTTATTATTATTACTATTAATTGAAGGTGGCCATCAGCCTCGTTTATGTTGTTTTAAGGAAGAATTCAAAAGAGGATGAGGTGATGGCCTTACAAATTTGGATGGGAAATTTTTCCACGTGTTGGCAGAAATAAGGGAGAATGTGTGAAGGTACTTGTGGGAAAAACAGACTACCTGCTCTGATTCTATTCCCTCTACTTGGCCAAGTCATTTCACGTCCCTATGTTGGAGAAAAACGAGTTCACACTCTGAGTTTAAAGCAACAAGCCAGAGACAGCTTTATTTTCCAGCAATTGCAAATGCTCGGGAGAGTACACAGGGGCAGGTCTCCATTAAATAAACAATTACAGCAAGCTTTTAAAACTTTTGGTTACGTATAATAATAAGCAACAGCTGCATTTTGTTATGTATATTCCTTCCTGATATCTCACTTTTCTCATTAATTTCTGCATTCGATCCTTATCAAATACAAGGTCAAAACAACCTTTCTTACAGTTCTTTCCCACTCGCCTCGCACAATCCCCGCCTTCAAGTCTCGTGTTATTGGAGTCAGTGTCAGCCTGACTTTGTTAGCCTGACTCTTGCTCTCTATTCCTAGAGACAAAACTAAGATCTCTATATTCAAATTCCCTTTATCCCTTTCTCCACTTCCACACCTACTTCAGTACAGTGAAGGCAGAAATTCAGGTATCCTGTGTATTAATTAGTTAAGGCTTGTAAAGCATTTTGAAGATAAAAGTGCTACAAAATGTTATTATTTTAAATAAAGGGGAAAAGATTTGAATACCAGGCTGTATTGCATTAAACTTGATGTAAGCCTGAAAAACAATACATCTGTTTTGGAGCTTGCAACTTTTGAAATTCACATTGAGAATTGATGGGGGAGAAAAAAAAAGTTCCTTGGAGCATCCTTAGAGTCAAAAATGTCTTTTATAAACAGCAGAATTGTAAGAGCTTTTCTCCCGGTGGCATCTTTACAGAACTATTTTTCATTTAGACATTACTGTAAAACTAGTTATTTTCCCCGTAAATGTTGTTTTTTTAATTTGCTTGGGCTATACTAGAGGAAAAGGAAATGGTGCAGATGCTTTGACCATAAAAGTTTTGGACTCAACAATATTTTGAAAGGATGTCAAAAGCATTCACATAATTTGTACTGAACTATTTCTGCAAATTTTTCTTGGCATGGAATTTATCAATGGTTTAGCGTTTTCTTATTTCCCATTTCTAATTTTTCTGTAATATAACCAGGGTTCAGATAGTGATCTGCCAAGGGCTGACTGTATTCTTACAAACATATAGGACATAGGTCCCCCCCCCCGAAATGTGTATTTACACACTTCCCTATTTAAATGGGATTAATATCAATCAGGCTTCAAGAAAAAGTAAACTCTGTAGTCCCATCACAGAACATTCAATATAGAGAATAATTAGCACATAAAGCTACTCCTGACACCTTGCTCTGTTGTGTATATTAGAAATCACTCAGCGATTACAGCACCATCATATTTTGCAAGCAGTAATACAGCATCTGGATTTGACAAAGATTCAGAAATGAGACAGCCGGCAAATTACCTGCAGGGAGCCACAGACCCTCCTATAATATCTTCCTACCTGGGAAACACTCCAGATATCAGCATATTCATGTCACTCATGAGTGCTGTGTAAAAGTCACAGTGCCAGCTGATCTGTATTTTAAATGTTGCACATCATTTCATTCAAAGGAGACAGCATCCTTCCTGGCAATATAAAAGATAGTGGAAACCACAAGTGGCATAGGAAACAAAAGCCTTCCAGCCTGTGCCTCAATTACCACTTTTTATACATTATTCAGTGTAAAGCCCCCAATATTTAAATATGATTATTTCTTTACAGCCCTTAAAAGTACCAAGGGAATTCCTGCTCCCTCCCTATCTCCATCACTATGGAGATTAGGGTGACCAGACAGCAAGTGTGAAAAATTGGGACAGGAGGTTGGGGGTAATAGGCGCCTATATAAGACAAAGCCCCAAATATCAGGACTGTCCCTATAAAATCGGTACAGCTGGTCACCCTAGTGGAGATACGATGGAGCACAGTAAGTGTAAAAACTACATAATGCTATTGAAGAAGAGAAAGTGGGTGAGAAACTAATGGAAAGGAATTGTACAATGGAGAGAGAGAGATGGTGAAAACACTGGTGAGCAAATTAAATATAAGGAGAAAAAAAATAATTTGCCAAGTGCTTCAGTTTCCTCTTTAAGGCCCCAATTTAGAAAAGCATTTAAAACCCATGCTTAGGTCCATCCCTTTTCAGCAAAGCACTTAAGCACATGTTTAAATTTAAGCATGACATCAACAGGGCACTTGCCTGAAATTAAACAGGTGCTGAATTATTTCAAATACAGGCCTAAAAGAGAACATGGCAAACACAGCTATTGAAGCTGCTCTCATTTCTTAACTGTACTCATCTCAGACATCCCAAAGTCATCATCCCCTTGTCTTACATCAGTCAACAGTAACCACTACATTAAGGCCTTGTCTACACTACAGATTTGTCGACACTCAAAAAGCACTATAATAAAAATCAGTATTGCATGTTCACACTCACTCCCTCTGTCAGCAGAGGCACTAGCATCGACAGTGTGAGCAGTGCATTGTGGGTACCTATCCCACAGTCCAGCTAGACACCTTCTGCCACTAGGTCTTGTGGGAAGGCAGAGTGGATCACGGTTCATCTTGGGACCAGGCTCAATGTCCCATGATGCATTGCTTTCTGTCCCAGCTTTCCAACAGCTTCCAGGTTTCTTTCACTGCATTTTTCAACGGCCCTTCTTTGCTGTGCACCCCAACATCTCTGTGAGAAGGGATGGATCCCGCACTGCTCTCTGTTAACTGTCATGAAGACATCGCAGATGGCAATGCAGTTAATCGCAAAGTTCCTAACTGAAGAAGACTCCCAGTTGCCTAACATGATGTGTGATATGGATAGGAGCAACTTTAGATTGCTTTTGGCATTCACAGAACAGCTGCAGAGGGTGGATCATGGCTTTTGGGCTTGGGAAACCAGCACTGAATGGTGGGATCGTATCATCATGCAGGTGTGGGATGACGAGCAGTGGCTACAGAATTTTCAGATGCAGAAAGCCACCTTCCTGGAACTGTATGCGGAGCTCACCCCAGCACTGTGGTACAAGAACACCAGAATGAGAGCTGTCCTCTTGGTAGAGAAGAGTGTGTCAGTTGCTGTGTGGAAGCTGGTGACTACAGACTGCTACTGGTCGGTCGCGAATCAATTTGGAGTCGGGAAGTTGACCATTCGGGCAATTAATCACATCCTTCTATGAAGGACCGTGACTCTGGGAAATGTATGTGAAATAGTAGACTGCTTTGCAGAAATGGGTTTCCCTAACTGTGGAGGGGTGATAGATGACGCACAGTTTTGGCATCAGACCACCGTGTGATGGAGTACATCAGTAGGAAGGGGTACTTCTCCATGGTGTCACAGGCGCTTGTGGATCACTGTGGGCGTTTCACTGATATCAACCCAGGTGGTCCGGGAAGGTGCATGATGCATGCATCTTCAGGAACACCAGCCTGTGTAGAAAGCTACAAGCGGGGACTTTCTTCACTTTGTAAAGATTACAGTGAGAGATGTGGAAATGCACATAGTGATCCTGGGAGACCCGGTGTACCCCTTGCAGCCATGGCTCATGAAACCTTACACAGGAAACCTGGACAGCAGTAAGGAGCAGTTCAGCAACAGGCTGAGTAGGTGCTGGATGACAGTGGAATGTGCCTTTGGCAGATTAAAGGTGTGCTGGTGATGCCTTTATGGCAGGTGAGACCTCAATGAGGATAATATTCCCATGGTCATAGTCACGTGTTGTACATTGCATAATCTTTGTGAAGCTAAGGGGAAAGGTTTGCTCAGGGGTGGAGTGTTGAGGCAGACCACTTGGCTGCTGATTTTGAGCAGCCAGATACCAGGGCTATCAGAGGGGGGCAATTGAATCAGGAAGACTTTGAGGCAACACTTTGAAAGTGAGAACCAGTAATGTATATCTCTGTGATTGGTGCCACAATGTTACATTGCATGTAGTTTTCCTAGGAAGCAATGGTGACATCTGGGGCTTTAAATTCCAGTACGCAAATGATTAAACTGCCTGTGTAGGTATTGGTAGTGCCTGCTATCTCAATTTGTAGGAAACAAATAAAGATGAGTTAAACAATACAAACACACACAAAGATGCTTGGCGGGAAAGGAGGTACCAGGGAAGGGCAGACTTTCAGAGCTGTGTGTAGGTCCAGCTATCATTTTGAAAGTTATCCAAGGGGCTAGAGTGAAGGGGAAACCGAGAAGTCCCGGAAAGCGGAAAGGACTGTGCGGGCGGAGTTTGGGGGGGCATGGAAAAGAGTTCTGAATGTGCTGTAGGGGAGGGCAAGCACGCATCTGCTCAGTCTGCAGCATTATTTAGAACTTCAGCATCTGCGTTTGCTCCACCATGACTTTAATCATCCACTCAGTAGCGTCTTATTCCTGATTTTCTTTTCTGTACTGCCTTTTGGCTTCCCTCCTCTCCTTGCGTTCTCTTTTCTCTGCATTGGAGAAGTGCAGTACCTTCCAGAATGTGTCTTCTTTGCTCCATCTTGGATGCTTTCTTATTTGGTGGGGATGCTCGGCCGGTGTTTGTGGGGTGGGCTAAGCAGAAGAAACAATGCATAGAAGCATGATTTTTAAATTCACGTGCTTCATTGAAACATTTCAGTAAAATACACCTCTGGTAACATAACAATCACTTTCTCACCAACCTTGGAAAGCATACATCTCTGCGAACACCCAAAGCATGGTGAGTGTTGGCTGGAGGGGGGGTGGGGCGCTCTACATGGAGAAAAGAGCACTTTGCAAAGGTTGCGGTGCAGCCAACTAGGGAAAAAATTCTAAAATTCTCCCACTTTTCCACAGGCAGGGGTCATTGTAGCAGATACCTCACTGCTGAGGGTAAGCAGGAAAATGAGGGTACATCTACTACATGATTGTGCCTTCCACCCTGGAACCTATGCTGCTTGCTTGTGCGCCGCTTTTGTTTCTGCCAAATTGATTGCCGAATGGCGCAGGAAAATTTCCTACAATGGGGCAAGGAACAAAGCAGCTCTGCCAAGGAACCTTCAGCAGAGGATTGTCGAGTACCTCCAGGAAACTTTCCTAGAGATCTCTCTGGAGGATTCCCGTGAGATCTTGGTGTGCATCAACACCCTGTTCTGCCTACTGATTAGCTGCACAGGGAAATGTCCAACACACAGAAACACAGGCAGCTTTGTACATTTCTATACCCTGAATGCACCTCCGCACTACACAAACCACAGCCACTTACCAAACATCTCCTCTCCTGCCTCTTGCTCGCCGGAGAGCAACTGCTGAGAATGGCTACACACCTCCAGAGTGGTGAACAGTCCCTGTCTGCCTGCCCCACTGGGTGACCCTGCCGGGAGCTCCACATTGTCGTCTGACTCCACCTCTTCATCAGTGACTTTGTCTTTCCACCGCCTCCAGGCCTGCCGAAGTATCCATGGGGCTCTTGGCAGTGGAGGTGGGCTTGCCACCGAGGAAAGCATCCAGCTCCTTATAGAACCAGCAGGCCTTAGGTGCAGCACCAGAGTGACAGTTTGCTTCCCTCGCCTTATGGTATGCCGGCCTCAGCTCCTTTATCTTTGCTCTGCACTGCTGCATGTCCCGATCATAGCCCTTTTCACATAAGTGTTGAGAAATCTGCCCGTAAGTATCAAAATTCCTACAGCTCAAGCACAGCTGGGACTGCACAGCCTCCTCTCCCCATTTACTGAGTAGATCCAGCAGCTCCGCAGTGCTCCAAGTGGGAGAGCATTTGCTGCGATAACCTGCCATGGTCACCTGGAAAGATGTGATGAGACCTCTCCACACCGAGCAAACAGGAAATGGAATTTCAAAAATTCCCAGGGCCTCTAGAGGGGAGGGGTGACTGGTTGTTTGCCTGACTGCAGGGCAGTGGAGTTCAAACTGCTGACCAGAGCGGTCACAATGGGCATTGTGGGACACCACCTGAGGCCAATTAAAGCGATAAAATCAAGTGTAGTGTCTACACTGGCACTTTGTCGACAAAAATTTTGCGCAAAAAACTGTGTCTCTCATCGGGGTGGTTTTATTTTGTCACCAAAACAGGGCATTTCTGCTGCCAAAAGTTGCATTGCAGTGTGTACGCATCCACTGTTTTGTCGACAAAGGCTGCCTTTTAGTGACAAAACTTTGTAGTGTAGAAAGATATTTTAAAACTATGCTGTAAAAACAAAGATATTGTGGCAGTGATTAAGAAATGGAAATAAGTTGTATGGACCACAGGAATGTCCAGGAGAGCTCATGCAAATGTTTAATGCACTCTGGATATAATAATTTTGTATCAGCCACTGGAATTTAAAAAGATCATTAAGATCGTAAGGGCTTGTCTACACTTGTAGTTGAGCCACTGTAGGGCTTAGTGAAGGTGCTGACAGAAGAGCTTCTCTCCTTGGCATAGGTTCCACCTTCCCTGTTGTCAGGATAAGCGCTCCTGTTGACATAGTGCATAGACATGGGGGCTAGGTCAGTAGAACTACGTTGTTCAGGGACGTGGATTTTTTCACACCCCTGAGCAATGTAGTTATACCAACATAAATTTGTAGTGTAGACCAGACAGAGCTAATCCAAAATCTGCTGAAGTGAAAGGAATAGCTACCATTGACTTTAATAGCAACTTTGATGCCATACGAGAATCTGAGGGTCCTGTTATGCTGGAAGATGTTAATTACTGCTATCAATTTGGACTTTGATCTAAAGACAATCACAGAGCTGGTTAAAGCCAATGGGTATGTTAAGCACCCTCCTTTCACGCTAAAGGGAGGGAGCAATCCCATTTTACATGGTGATAGCTGGAAACAGTAGAAGGAACCTCCCAGGCAATGGCCTGATCAGAAGCTAAGCATGCGGGCTGAGTGCTTCCCTTATTACAAATGTAGAGGTCAGGGTTCCTTTGGCAAGCTGCAAGAGGTAGAAAGCCAAGAAAGACAGCTCAAAGTAAGAGAAACCATGAAGAGCATATCTCTGAGAAAGAAAAAGCAGAGACACAGCGCTCCTTGGGGCACAGAATTCACTGGAGAGACATGCTGGGAAATTGTTGTGACCCTAAGAATCCCTCAGTGCCAACTGGCAAAGGGTTCACTGTTCTGTAACAGCAACTCCTATCAAGTCTAAAACTCACTGCCCTTAACACACTGTTTTCATAGTATTTACCCAAAAAGGGTGGTGTGAGATGTCTAATGGAAGCATACATATTATTGATTCTCATAACCATTTAGTGATGTAAGTACTGGTGATATTTAAGAAGTTGTATATATTGAAAATATATAATAGAAAATATATAGTAGAATCTGGGTCCCAGACAGATTGACAAATTGGTTTTGCCAGACAAAGGGATGTGGAATCACCTGCCTCAGTTCATATGTAAATTTAACATTATAAGCCAACACCAAGGAGGCCCCATTTACATGTGAAATTCAACAGGAAAAAAAGGTCCAAGGGCTTGTGAAACAAACAGGAGTATGGGAACTTGAAGACGCCTTGGAGCCAGCACCCTAGGCAAGAAACTACAGGGGGTCACCTGACCTTGGTGACAAAAATAATTGACTTGAGGTGGTAACTGACCAATGTGGTTATAGCCAGGAAAACAGGATCTCAACCATCCTTGCTTGAAATGCTGCAAGAAAACACTTAGGTGAGAAATTGCTTTAGATAAGGTTAGCCTGTTAAAGTAAAGGCTTAGTCTAGCAGAAGTGTGTTACACATTTTCTTTTATTTGTAACCTGTTTTCATTATCCTTGCTGACTATCTCTTAAATTTTTACCTTTGTTAATAAACTTACATTTGTTTTCACTATAAATAGATTACAGAGCTGTATTATTATATTGGAGCTAGCAAAGCTGATAATTACTGTGAGTGTCCTGTGACAGGGGCTGAACACTACAGGAGGATGCTTTTGACACATTCAGGGATTGGGGTATATCAACTATTTACCTACAAGCAGGGGTGAAAGTAGAAATAGGGACTTACCGGTACGGGGCTGGGTTGGGGCTAGCTCTGGCCCCTGGAAGGGGCGGGGTCTCGGGCAGAAGGGGGAGGATGGGGGGGGGGTGTCAGAGCCAGTCCCAGCCCGCCCTGTACCGGTAAGTGCCCTCCCCCTCCCCCACCGGGGTAGAAGTGGCAGCCGGGGCCTCCGGCAGCAGTTTAAAGGGCCCAGAGCTTGGCCGCCGCTACTGCCCCGGGCCCTTTAAACCGTTGCCGGAGCCCCTGGCTGCCGCTGTGACCCCAAGGCTCCGGCAGCAGGGCTCTGGGGGCTATTTAAAGGGCCCAGGACTCCCCTGCTTCTACCGCCCCGGAGCCCTGGGGTAGTGGCGGCGGGGCTCTGGCGGCTATTTAAAGGGCCCAGGGCAGTAGAGGCAGCGTAAGCCCTGGCCCTTTAAATAACCCCCGGAGCCCCACTGCCGCTACCCCAGGGCTCCAGCAGCGGGGCTCCAGCAGCGAGGCTCTGGCGGCAATTTAAAGGGCTTTACATTGCCGCCTGGGGAAGCCAGGATGCCGGTACGGGGCGTACCGGCTTACTTACACCTCTGCCTGCAAGGCAAAAGTAGGACTGGCAGAGTCCTGAGGAGAATGCTTGAATGGCTCAAGGGCTGGCAGTGCAAGGGAGCTGACACTCAGCTACCACAAGAAAGACTCCCTCTCACTGAAGCAGGAGGCATAACATGGTGAGTCCAAAAAAATGTTTCAATCATGAGCAAGGAAATTGCCTGCTGTTGTTTCTACTTTGTTCAGGGAAACAGGATTTTGTGTATATTGTAAATACGCAGGGGTGCAATAAAGAATATATCTGACTCATAACACCCATTTTTCATCCTAACAGGAACAACCTGGAAAGGCTCAGAATATTGGCTCACCACTCGAACCAACGGGGCAAGAGTATGCTAACAAAAAAATTGGAGACAGACGATGGTTATGTGCTTACTTGTACTGCATGCAATCCCGTTGGAGCTAATGTGGTAGTAGGTATGTATTTTCTTCAACAGAGAATTTTGTCCATTAGCCGAAAGGAAAATTTCATATTAAAAGTAGAAATGGTTTTAAAGTGTTAGGGATAGTGACTATCACAAAAGGGAATTAAAAGCCCAGTGAAAATGCGTCAAGCTATTTTAGAGGTAAAGGGGAGAGGAAAGTGTATGTTCATGAGCAGCATCATAAGCAGGGTAGGAGGAAAAATCACAGCAGTTACTGATGGAAAGGGCTAGGACATCAATTTATACACCTTTCAGGAGCCAGTTCAGTACTCTTCCTTACAATATATATTCTAGTGCTTTGTGCATTCCACTCTTAATCAGAGATATGTTTTTAAACCAGTACCCTTGATCCAAATCCTCCCCATTTTGAGTGTTTGGAGTCTAGATCCAAATTTGGGGTTTGGACACTTCTCTAATTTTAAATTATTCAAGCAATGGGGTTTATACCAGGTCCCATGGGCAACAGCTCCACAGTCTACTGGAACTCACTGTTAGAAAACGTTTTCTATGTTCAGACTCTATTCTCCTTTGTTCAATTTCATCCCATCACTCTTGTCAGAATTTTTTATAGCACTCTAAACAATTTTTCTCCCTCCTTGGTCTGTACTCCTTTCAAATACACTGCTACCTCGATATAACGCGACCTAAAGCAGTGCTCCGGGGGGGGGGGGGGGGGGGGTCTGCGCACTCCGGTGGATCAAAGCAAGTTCAATATAACACGGTTTCACCTATAACACGGTAAGATTTTTTGGCTCCCGAGGACAGCGTTATATCGAGGTAAAGGTGTACTTGTACACAGTTATCATTCCCCCCCCCCCCCCAAGTAGTTGTTTGTGAATTGTTTCTCTCTAGGCTTCAAGGACGGTAGTAATGTAATTTGTACAGTGTGTGTTTGTGTGTCTGACAGGCCACAGTAAAATAAAGCATGTAAGGTAGTAAGAGATGAAAACAAGAAGGTCAGAGAAAGACACTCCAGGGAGTAGTGTAGCTTTCATAGTCACTGTGAAAAACAAAACACTTAGATAAATTGCCAGTAATGTTATACACTATTTGAGAGTTTTGAAGCGCAGCAAAATACAGAAAAAAATCCTGTCAACATTTTACACATGGACATTACACATTTCAAGCAAAGACACCTCAAGTTAGATATATAAATACATAAAGAGGCCCCTCAGTAAGCAGCCTGTTTTGCAGAGGTCCAGAGCACTCTTAGCTCCGGTTAGCATAATGGTGATTTACTGAGGAGGTGACTCTCTTTTATACCAAGCGACAAAGAGCACCTTATAGACTAACAGACGTATTGGAGCATGAGCTTTCGTGGGTGAATACCCACTTCGTCAGACGCATGTAGTGGAAATTTCCAGAGGCAGGTATAAATATGCAGGCAAGAATCAGTCTAGAGATAACGAGGTTAGTTCAATCAGGGAGGATGAGGCCCTCTTCTAGCAGTTGAGGTGTGAACACCAACTGAGGTGTAAACACTCTTTTATACCAAGTTATTCTGATTATGGAACTAGAGGTAAAAATAGATTAAGGTTTATTTTCCAAAATCCAGCCTACCTTTTTAGGAGCACAACAAGAACCAAAAATTTATACCCATATTTTTTTGACCCACTATTACTAATTAGATTGGTCCCATATCAGGTAGTTACCTATTTGTACTCAAAAGTAATTTGCAGGCATAACAAAATTTGGGGCAGCTGTGTGGGTAAAATGTGTGCCCCCTTAAAGGTGAAATGCACTGAAGCCTGACTGAAAATTTGTCTTAGCTCTTTAAAAGCACCACTTCTTTCTACAAAAATGGACCTGTGAGCAAGCACATTAAACTTTGTTAGTTCCACTCTTGGCTTCTTTTCATCAAGAATAAAAAAGAAAAGTTTTACGTTAGCCCCAAAATTGGCACTTGGAACCTGCACCATAATGGCTTCAAACCATTTAAAAACATTTTTATTAGTAAAAAAAAGAAAAAGAAAAAAATCCCAGAATGCTGATGTTTAAACATAACAAAAGTTCTATATGTTATTCTAAAACACTGTTTGTTCATTAGGGGACAAATTCAAAGCCCACTGAAGTAATGGAAGGGCTACCATTGACTTTAGTTGACACTGCATCAGGCCCTGATGCGGCCCATCAGGGTAATCTGCTGCGGGAAGTGGTGCAGGCCGCAGGGACGTGCCTGCTGCCGCTTCCCGCAGCTCCCATTGGCTGGGAACGGCGAACCACGGCCACTGGGAGCTGCGAACTTCTGTACAAATGTAAACAAACGGTCTGGCGGCCCACCAGCAGATTACCCTGACAGGCCGCGTGCGGCCCATGGGACACAGGTTGCCCACCACTGGTCTAGACCATGGGTGCATTCAGAAATAAACATTTACTACACTGTAATACCAATACCTCACTACAGTATACATAGTCAAAATATAGTAATTAGTGCAGTAGAGTCAATACAGTCATGCAGGTTTTGTTTGTTTGTTTTTTTAAACAAAAACGTACTTCTCCAACTATTCTATACAGTAGACATCATTACAATGTTGACATTTACTATTTGAAATTAATTAGTATTAATGCAGCATTTTAGGCATTTCCTATACTTAATGGCATTTGCTGCCTGTGCTATGTACTATCCTATATACAGGATATTTATATATATATATATATTTATTTGCCAAATTCTATTCTAACTTAATTGAATAGGGTGCAAGTCGACATCAAATTTGGTTCCATGAGTACAGCAGATGAAGTAAGATTCTATATGCTTTATATTAGAGGTGGACCCAAGACATAAAATTTGATCACACTTTAAGTAAAGGTTCATTTCAGAAATGATTTATAAAGAATTAATAACTTATCAATACATGTAATAAGCATGTTACAGACAGGAGTACCAGGTACTAGAGATGGTTATAAGCACATTGGTAGAAAATGTTATTAATTATTATAAGTTAGTAATAAAGCAAACTTTTGACCTGTCACACTCTATAACAACTGATTAATAATTTATTAAAGCATCTATCATTTATTAAACCTTTTAAAACAATACATAAATGGAACTTTAAGATAAAGTGTGACCCAAAATATATATATGGTTGCCTATGCCATAATGTTCACAGAGATGGGATCTTGGCTTTCGGTTATATATTAGAATTGTGGAAAAATATTTCTAGTGAATCCAAAAATAAAAATAAAAATGAAAATGTCCACCTTCTCAAGTCTATAGTGATATAGCAAAAATGTAGGACTTGATTCATCAATGCAATAGGCCAGCTTCACCCTGGGGTAAATCAAGTTTTTATGTTAGTCAACACATTGCTGAAGTTGATCATGGAATTTTTCCCCTCTCTGGATGCTCATGAAAAATATTATAGATGTTTTTGTGTGTATATTCAAGTTTCATTCTGGGTTACTTGGGATTGGTCAATTCCATTCCAATGTTTCAGGTTCCCTGACTGGCTAAGCTCATGTAATAAATTCAATCACTGGGGTCAATTAATGCCATTGTGACTGTTTCTCTGAAGGAAAAGCTGTAATTAAGTTCTCTGCAAACTTGTTAGATGAACCTTTTGCTATCTCCCACTCAAAACAATAATTATACATCCTGAGAATTGATGATTATTTATTATTCATATACCTGGGAACAAATGTATTTTTCAGAGTCACTATGGCTTTCCATTGATTTTGATTATTTCCAGTCCTACAAGGGAAATATTGGCAACACAGGTTCTGACAAAGATCAAAGGCCATACACATCTCAAGACTATTGCCTTGTATAATATCCCCGTTTTGTGAATGCCAAACTAATTGCATTTCTTCTAGTTGACATTAGTTTACATTTTATATTTCTTCATCACATTACAAAATATCTCTGTTCTTGGGGTAACTGGTCTCCAAGAATGTCTTTTGGCATGCCTGTAACCTTATTACAGAACTAATATCTATACCATTTGATTGAGACCTGAGTCATAGATTACAAATTTAGGACACTATCTTGTTTACTCTTTCATAACCACATAGCCAGGACGTTTATTGCCTTGTTTATTCCTGCCATGTATTCTGCTAGGGAACTGATTTCATTCTCCTCTGTTTGACATTATTTTCTATCTGTTATCATATTATATCGTATATCACTGTGCTATGCTGGTCCCCACTCCTTCCCAGCCACAGCACTGTAACAGTGATGAAAGTGCTCTAATAGCCCACATCTTGGAGAGCAATTGGTCCAGCTGTGTAACTGTATCTGTCAGTGTTTGTTATACCATTTTCTGTGTTTTTAAACTGTGTTCTTCTGAGGCTCATTTATGGATCATGGTGGCCAGAGCATAGCTAGGAAAAAGGAGATGGTGCACTTCCTGCATGCCAGCGCCCGGAGGCATTGTGGCATTGAAAAGTACTCTTCCTCCACAGATGCTGCAGAGGAATGATAGATTAGTATTTGCAAAAGCCAGAACGTCCTCCAATGGAGCTACCCAAATTGGATTGGGAGGAGGCCGGGCTTTGCTGTCACTCAAGTACCCCGTCCATGGGGATGACTTGTATAGTCAGTGGCTAACATTATTAAAAGTGCCTAAGCCACTGATGAGTCTCAGTCCACCTGACTTTCAAAGTCAATGCAACTTAGGTGCCAAAGTGATTTTAGGCACTTTGAAAATGTATTTTAAATTCCTAAGTGACTCAGAAACTTTTACCCAGTAGAATGAATTACCCTAAACCCCACCCTATAGTGCATCCATTTTACTTATGATTGCCCATTGTATGTGTATGCTAGAGAAGAAGAGGTCTCCCTTTGCCCTCTCCCTCAACTCCAGCACACTCACCCAGGGCAGCCAGAAGGTAATTCAGCCCTTAGTGTTTTATTAAGTTAGATCTCTGCATTATAGTATAGGATACACAGTACACACACGTCATATGCATTTTCAGAAGTGTGTGTGCACATCTATGTTATTTGTACGCATACATATAGTGAAAATTCCTCAAGTGTGCGCAGGGAGTAGAGCCCGGCACTTTCCAAAATATGACCATAATGAATGTGCATATAACCCACACACCCCCTGGGTGTGGTGCTCTGTCTCATGTAGTGGCACCGAGACCATTTCGAGATTAATGAGTCTGCTATAGCCTTAGCAAACAGGCAGGTGGCTTTTAGCTCATGCAGTAGAGGCTCATGCACTAAGCTCCAGAGGCCCAGGGTTCAATTTCACCCACTGACAACTGGGGTCTGTCAATGTTACACACATTCATTCTGTATATATACAGACATTCAATACAATAATACCTAATTCATTACCATAATGCGTATATTAGGATAGCTGTGTTTTTACCATGAGGTCACTGCTGTATAATTGTTTATAAATCACAGCATGGTATCTATAGAGGTGACTGATTCTTGTTCATAATGGAGTTTAGAGAGCATTCAATAAAGCTGCAGTATGCAGAACTTACACATTTCTGGAGTGAGAAGTAAAAAAAAACCAATCAGGCAGTATATTGTCACAAATCTGTTGAGGTGGAACTGGATGGGATGATATAACTGTCATCCACTGGGCATCAAGTGACAGTTTATAGACAGTTGATAAAATGAAATTTTAAATAAAGGAGCAAACTTATTCTATTGTATCCTGCAATTAAAGCCATTAGGCAGAGGAAAAGCCATTTTGATTTCCAGCTTTATGATTCTGGAATGTCTCTTTTCATTGTGCTGATCAAGTATAATGTGTTATATATTTCATCATGACAAAATATAATTGATGTCATGAGTAGTTTTAAATTATTGCTTGTATAATGTATGCTTTTAGCAGAGCTGTATTTATTATTGTAAAACTTCTGAAACTTGTTCCAAATTACCGTGAAATGCATCAGAGAGTGGAAAAGAAAAAAAAGATTTATCAATGACAAGACCAGTCATTTGAAAGACTTTAACTTTCAAGTCAGTTTCACAATACTGTCAGCTTCTTCCTCCTCCTCCTTTCTTCCAGGCAGTATTAAAAGTAAAATACAAAAAAAAATCCTGTACATTATTGAACTTAAAAGATAAAAGCAACAATAAAGCAGCATGTTTTACGTAAAGGCATTTTAAAACTTAGTTCACAAAATGAGCACATTGTTACACCAATTAGAATTTTATCTGTTCCCATCTATGGGCATGCCTTAACAATAATACTTTATGATTCAAGATTAGCAACTGGATCATCTATGTACAGAAGCATTACTTGCATTTGCGTACACAAGTTGAAATGCTATACATTCCTGTAATGATGTACATTCTATATATTTTTTATCCACTCTTTCATCCATCTGTCACTTTCAATGAACCATAAATTTAGTAGCATGTTTGGAGATAATATTTTTCTTCCATTGACTAAGATTTCAGAAGCCTGTTTGATGGTTATATCACTTGCTCAGCCCCTCAGGAACAGAAGGTACAGCACATAAATATGTGTGATGTCCTGTAATATATCCAAATGGAATACCCAGTCTACATATTTGCCCAGTTCCTCGTTCTCCTTTAGAAAGACACTATTTCATCTACAGATTGATTACTCTGGAGTGCAGTGAAAAACAAAACAAATAAATGGGTATAGGGTTGTTTTGAAATAGAAAAGAAGTATTTTTTCAAAGTAGTTTGGACCAAAGCCTAACACTGCAAGTGCAATTGAGGGAGTGTGTTAAAAATATTACTCCCAATGAAACTGTAATGGTAAAATCCCCAACAAGGGTTGCATTTAGAAGTATACTGGCAATTGTAGACATGAATAATTGCTTATTACCTACAGTGTATGAGGCTTTGTGGGTTAATAACTAAGATGCTCCAGGCCCATTGCTTTGAATTTGCCTGATCCAATACTAGCTAGTTTTCTGTTGGATAATGAAACCGGTAATTATTATAATCCTAGCCCTTATCATCAGTGGAGCTCAAAGTACTTTACAAAGAAGGTCAGTCTCATTATCTTCATTTTACAGAGAGGGAAACCAAGGCAGAGAAAGGTTAAGTGACTTGCCCAAGGTGCCCAGCAACCCAGTCCAGTGGTCTAACCACCAGACAACACTGCCTCCCATTCCAAATAAAATATAATAACATAGTAAATAAGAATCTGGTTAGCCATCTCATGATCTGCATAACCAAGTGGGAACCTTTCATGAACCATTTAGGAACCCTCTAATAATGCAAGAAATCATTTAGTCCAGCTATAGACCAAGGACACTGAACTTAATAAAAGAAAATTGGAAACCATTTCTCTGTTAATATTATGGATTGCTAGTTCCTGTATTCAAACTGCTCATACTGGTACGCTGCCACACACACAGGCAGAGCTGGGTGAATAATCTCAGAAAATCTTCTTGAAATATTAGCTTAAGTAATTAAAAAATATGGGTTTGTTTGGCTTTACATCTCTTTTTTGTTTGTTCTTCTCAGATGTTCTGGTGATTGAAGTTAATGTCAGGAATGTTTGCCTAAACAGCACAATTTTAAGCAAATATTAGAGAATATTAGCAGAAAAGAAATTAATTTTAAACAAGACCATCTGCCCTGGAACTATTGCTACTGACAAGTGTAAGCACAACCATTAGTGGTCCATTCTATTTATGGAGTGAGGCAGAGTAGAAGATGCTTGTAAACTGAAGAGATACCCCAATTCAGAACCAAAGGAGAAAATTTCATGGTTTTAAGGTTGCCTTAAAGTCATTTGGAGTAAACCAGAAAATTTGAAACTCGATTGTATAGCTGCTTTAAATATATATATCACCTTTCAAACTTTAGCTATCACATTACTATTAGCCTTCCCATAGTACTGTGACAACAGATGATTGGGAGTAACAGATTATTGGGAGTAACTCTAGGCCTCCAGGGTTTTATTGCCATCCCTTGACTCTTTAAGTCCTGATCAAGCAAAGTACATAAGGACATGCCTAAATGTAAGCATATAAGTAGTTTCAGTGAAGACAACGTTTGGAGAGTGATTCGGGCTTCTGGATAAAGGTTGCTTTATAAACCCAATAAGCTTCCCTCTTGGTTCATCTTAATTTAATTTTCTTTTTTTCCTCTCCATGTTCCTCTATTGTCTTCTAACCTAGGTGTCTCCTATCTCATTTATAATCTTTTCTGCCATACTTTAACCAATCATTCAAATCCATTACTGATTAAGGCAGCAAATGTGTAATCAAATACATGAGCACACCAGCTTTACTGAGTGAGAGAACGTTGGCCTGGACATTGTGGTTATTCCCCCATCTCTTTTCAAATAACCTCTTTGGCTTTTTAACTTTCTTGTCTCTCTGACCAACAGAAGTTGGTCCAATAAAAGGTATTACCTCACCCACCTTGTCTCTCTAAATTTCTCTTAGGCAGTCCATGGATATGATGTTAAATAGATTCTAGTTTAATGTTTCATCATCTCCATAGTGTTGCAACTGCATATGAATATAATTTCTGATTGGGGACCCAAACCACCTTGGTCAGAGTGGTAAGAACTGAGCCACAAACATGACTGAATGAATCATTAAAAGACTTACTTTTATAAAGGTGGCAATAGACCATAAACTTAACTCCAGTAATAAAAAGTGTGCGTATTTCATATGCAAATACCACAATACTCCTGGTTACATTGTTAGCTGTATGGCAGAGCCATTGTGAAATTTCATATTGAGAACTTTTTCATCTTGTTTCTAAGGGAAACTAAGAACTGTCTAACCTAAAAATGTTTCTCAGACTTTTTCACAGTGTGGGTTCACATCTTAACAGATTGCCTTATCGACCCACCTACTCTCCCTCATTCACAATCACTTGGACCTCCTCCCCCCATTGGTGATTGAATAGGATCTTAATGGCAACCAAAGCAACTGTGTACCTGAAAAAGTTATATTAGAGAAGCATTTTATGCATTTTAGCTTTATTTTGATTTACCAGCTGAAAATAACCAGCTGACACCAAACAGATCTACATGGACCAACCAGAGCTCTGTAGAACACAGTTAGAAACCACTGACATTAATTGTTGACCCTGTTTCTTTCATATCTCCGAAAACACATGAGGGCATATTGGCCACTGGAGTTATGTCAAGGCTAAATTTTACCCACTGTATGTAAGAGAGAACAAGGAGAAGATTGTGTTGGATATGGATGATTAACAAGAAATAATATCTAATATGAAATATCTGATATACTGTATAATTTATGAGATTAATTGACCCAAGGTATTTTTGATGAGTCCTGTACACTTAGAGCAAGTTGTTAACAGAATAGGTATTCTTTAGTGGTAAAACACTTACATTTTAATCTGTTCTCATTTATTGAATATAAACCTATTTAACAGCATTAAGTCATAGCAAAGTATATTTAAGTGGTCAATTACTATAATACTCAGATGCAGTCTGAGTGCCTTCAGCCACCTAACTGACCAATAAAACACAACCTGGTGTGTCTTAATGCCATTATAATATGGATCTTCAATTTATTTTTTGTTAAAAAAATCTTTTACAATACAATTTTCAAAACTTATATTTTTACCATGAAAAAATTCCTAATTATTATTGTATAAATATTTCTAAAACAAGTTCCTAGCCTCCAAGGAGCTTATAGTCTAAGGCTCCAGTAATGTGAATCTCACAGGCTCAGCAATCCACCCATACATTATACAGGGCAGCATCAGGGCCTAATATATGCGTATCACATACAGAGTAAAGACAAGATCAACATAAAATTAGTCACTTAAATTCATTGTTTTGCACCTGATTGTCATAGGTATTATGTACTCGCAGCTCCCACTAAATTTGCAACATCAATGATTTTTTGTGTGTGCCTGAGACAGGACTAATTTAACACTGAACAAGGACCTCAGCATTTGGCCCACACAATGAATACCCAAATTACCAACCAGCCTACTGTTAGCTGCCAAAACTTTTCCAGACACCCAATGATATGTTGATATCTTCACTTGACCCTCCTCCCGCTCTCTATACTTAACCCTCCACAGTCCTCCTAAACTCTTCTCACAGCAACAAGCTCTTCAGCATAAATCATTCTGCATACTTAGAGATGGGTGCCCAAAATTCAAATCCCCTTCATTGCCAATCCCTCTTTTACCCACTCCTTTCCCGATCAAACAAAAAACAACCCAAAATCCTACTCACTTGGGGCCTTTCATATTATTACGAAACTGCTGTTGGAATCTTATACTGGATCAGGATTGGTCACACCTACAGCTGGTTGGAATATGTGTCCCCCTCCCCTGCCCCTGGTAGAAAATTTAAATGAAAATGGGGAAAATATTTTTATTGGAATTTCCACAGAAATTTTCAGTTTGTAAAAAAAAAAAAAAAAAAATGAAAACCCAAAAAGAAAAAATGCTTTCCAGTTTTTGGCTTTAATTTTTTTTTTTTTTTTAAGAAAACTGAAAAAGAGAAAAGCAGGTGCTTTCCACAAAAAATGCTTGGTTAACTGAAAATCCAAATTTCCATAAAAAAAGTAAACTGAAAAATAGACATGTTGATTTCAATGTGCTCTGGATCAGATCCTCAAAATGCTAAACTAAAAATTCTTTACATCCTAGTGGGTAAGTATAATGATAACTAAGGATTTTGTGGGTATGCTAATGTCTAAAGTTGTGGGCACTGATCTGCAAAAGGACTCTATAAGCATTTGCAAGGTGTTCTAAATTCCTTATGAAGTCTTGAGTTAGTTCAGCCCAAACCAAATTGTTTTTTGGAATTTTAGGTTCAGTGACCAAACTGAAAAATCAATTATTCTCTCAGTTCTGC
Organism: Platysternon megacephalum; assembly: GCA_003942145.1. NCBI lineage: Eukaryota > Metazoa > Chordata > Testudines > Platysternidae > Platysternon > Platysternon megacephalum. Next base: position 2,115,555 of record QXTE01000174.1, read on the forward strand.
TCGTATGGTCATTTTCACCTATTCAAATATGTGTAAAATACTACTGAATCAGGAAAGCTACATATGGAAATGATCACACAAGTTGTGAAGCAGTGGAGAATCAGGCCCAGGCTCTGGTAATGATTTGGGATCATAAACTTCTAAGAAAAACATTTCTAACAAAAACTATTCTGTTTACATTATCTGAGCACAAAACCAAGGAGATGTCCATTATTATTTGCCTTTTTAGATACTCCTGAGTACACTGTACTTTAACCAAAATCCTGGGGAAGTTTTCACTGCAGTTGACAGTTTTTCAGATTAAATAGTGAAAGAATTAAGACTCAAAATAAATGGTCAGTCTAGATTTAACAAAGTAAAGAGATTTAAAGATTTCTCAGTGCATTTATAATTCATTGGGATTTGCCATTTCCAGCACTTCACTTTAGAAGCTCTCGCCAGCTTTAAAGAACCAGCCAAATCAAAAAACTGTTTCTTTAAAAAAAAAAAAGAAAAAGAAAAAAAAAGAGAGTGGTAGATTCCACATTTGTTAGCTAAAGAAATCATGTTATTTTCTATTTTAGCTAGACCATCTTATAGATCTGATCATTATAACAACCTCACATAGGGGGATTTTTAAGGTAGATCTCATATGAAGGACTTCACTGAAGTATGGGAGAGATTCTCTGGCTTGTCCAGCCCCCTGTATACTGCTGCAGCATTGTAAAAAGACCAGAATTCTCCTGGCACAGACACTGTAGCGGCCTTACATTGGACCCCTTACAAGCTCAGGCATAGGTGAAACATAGGGAGGGGGCAAGTCCAGGGGTTGGAGGGACATATCAGCAATAGGCAGTAGTGAGGTCACAGCACATAGCACTGAGGAGATTTTGGAAGAGTTTGATATAACTTAGACAGCCCTCCAAGACTGGTTAATTTGCACCACTGGTCACACTGGTCTCACAGCAGTGGTGGGCAACCTGCGGCCTGCAGGCCAGCATGTCCTTGCGGCCTATGCTGCTTCCCACAAGTCCCATTGGACGGAAACGGTGAACCATGGCCACTGGGAGCTGCAGGCGACCGTGCAAATGCAAACACTGTCTGGCGGCCCACCAGCAGATTACCCTGACGGGCTACAGGTTGCCCACCTCTGTCTTACAGCAACCTTAGCCTCCCTCTCCTCCTGGGCTGCACAGACTCCAGGAGGCACAGCACACAATTATACCTTGTAACTGTACCATACAACTGAATAACCTAGATTTCCCCCACATCCTAAAAACTGTTTTTTGATAGACAAGAGCTAACTATTTACAACATGGGTCCATAATCAAGTCAATAGAGCTATTCTGATTTGTACCAGCAGAAGATCAGTTCCATGGTGCCTTTTAGTATGTTGCACTTAGGTGTTAATCCTTCACAGCGCAGGTTTGTAGTGCTGCACATAAGAGCTAGCTCAAGGTAAAAAGCAAGGAGCAGTAAAGAGAGCATAGTGGCACTCCATTCTGTATTTATGAGTACTATTGTGCAGCCACCAAACCACTCCTGTCTAATAGCAGGGGTTAGGCCTAACAAGGGAACGTGTAGTTAAGTGTTTTGTTAGTCTCATGCATTCCTTGTATATACATAAGTCTATGTCTCAGTTGCACCCAATCTCTGCTCATGCTCCAACTCTTTCTTATTTACCCCAGACACTTGTGAGTTAGGGAGTGGTAATGCAAAGCGTATGCAACTTTATTCCACTCTGTGTGGAGAACCATGCCTAGCACTTAACCCTACTTGCACTGGCCCACACATACTTGCAGTGAAGGGAACAACTTGTGTACCCTGCTGCGCACCACAGAAGTACATGAAAGGCAGGTGTTAGGTCAAATTCACCTTTGTTGGCACCAGTTTAAAACTAGAACAAGAACCAAGCAATTTCAGCCTTTAGGTGGCATAATTGACATGCAGCAGCTCCTAACATGTTGAGCCATGAGGGAGATTAGATAAGATTAGATAGAAAATACATATATCCAGCTAGCTATATATTTCTAGTATCAGAGGGGTAGCCGTGTTAGTCTGGATCTGTAAAAGCAGCAAAGAATCCTGTGGCACCTTAAAGGTGCCACAGGATTCTTTGCTGCTTTTATATATTTCTAGTGCACCATGGTATCTAGGCACATTTTAGCACACATTCCCAAGCCAAATGTTAGCATTCAAGCACATTGCATAAATTTGAAACAGTATCTGAATGATTTAGTTCCAGATATAATCCTACTCTCAACATTTCATGCTCTTTAAAGGATGTGGATAATTTATACCTATGTTAAGGCCTCTTCATTTCTTGGGAAGTACAAAGGGGCCTTTGTGTAAAATGAGAATCAGGCGCAAAGTGTTTAAAATAATCTATTTAGCATCATATTTTGAAACCGCATAATTCTAGAATGAACAAAAGTTTCCTGCTATCTGCTTTGAACCCTACATGTGAAAGGATGGAAATTGTTTATCACAAATAAAACAACCACTGCCTTTCATGACGAATAGCATGTTACAGCTGAAAAGCAGGTGTGTGAAATGCCTTTTAGTTTACTGACATGCATATCCAATACCATATGCCACAGAATGCTACAAAGCATAGTGTTCTTTCAAAACCTTACCTCTCTGTGACAGTAGATATGACTTGACAGATGGCTTGGCAGAAGAATTACATGACACTTTTGTGATGAGTGTTATTTCCAGAAAACCGTTTTTTGGTGTGCTCCATTATGGAACATCAAATATAGGTACAAGTCATAAAATCTGGACACAGATTTTGAATATCTCTAAGCTTTCATCTGGGGTTTGGTTCATTGTAATTATTTGGTTTGGTCCATACTGTTATTTTGCCTTCTGCAAAATTAGGATACAAATCCCTAAAGGTTATTGAATTCTAATTCAGGCTCAACTCTAATTCTTTTGGATTATGTTACATGACCCTGATGTTTCAGCATGCTGGGTCTGGTCCTCAGTTGTTCTGTCCCTGCTCTTTGGGCAAGGATGCCTGGCTTTAAGTAGCTTTTGTGCTCCCTTCATTCTGGAGCCATATAGGGGCCCTGACCAGTCCACAATGTAAATATGCTCTTCTTTCCTGAATCCTTTATGGGAAGTGAGGAACTGCTGTATTGCAGTGTACCATGGCCACACACCCTATATGCTTCTGATCCTTCTCCCACCTACACTAGGGGTTGTGGATAGAACCTTTCCACAATCTCTGCACAAGCCAGTGCACCCTGATCAAAAGACAATTTCCAAGCACTTCATGCAGCCAGTGTGTCATAAAGGGGCCGTTAGGTAATAGTGAAAAAGGTCCACTATAACTGTCCTTTAGATAATGTTGGCCTAGGTTAGGATCATATTATGTGTAAATTCAAGGTTACACTGGGAGCATAATTATATGATTTTGTATGCCCCAGAAAACGGATAATTCATGACTCAACCATTTTGTAAGAGAACTCAGTACTGAAAGTATGAAGCACTGGCCAGAGAGATTTTTAATATAATATGCAACTTACCCCAGTATATTTCATTTATTGTCTATTAATTTAATACATTTTTGTGCAGAGATTAAAATATAAACCAAAATGTATCATGGTTTTAAGAAGCCAATAAATATCACGAAGAAACTAGAGAAAAATAATCGAAGATGCTCCATTCTACCCTTACATGCTGCCTCCCAACCTGTGGAAACACAGCCTCACAGATTTGGAGCAGAGGAGCTTCTGTAGGACTATGGGAAACAGGCCATGGAGCTGTAGGTTTATCCTAACTTCCACAGCCCCAGGTTTGCACATTTCAGCTGCAAAGATCATGGGAGTTAACAAAACAAATAACACCTCATGGTATAACTCTAGAACTCACAGAAACAAATCATTACTTCAGTGTAGCAAATGGCACTGTTATGAAGTATTTATGCAGTTTCCTGACACACACAAAATTTCTTGAAATTATGAACTGCACAAACAGATCTATGCTGCTTGTACATTTATACAAGGTTGCAAGGGAAGCAATATTTTATGAGTATGTATAATATTAAATTTATTCTATCTACCCATTCTTATTGGGTTTTTTTTTTTTTACAAAATGAAAAGAAATAGGACTGTGCCTTAAATAGCCCAACAGCATTGTGCAGTAGATAGAAGACACAGCTGGATGACAGATGTGTGATGGAACAGCTTATGCATACACACCACAAAATGCCATTCCAGGAGTACACCACAGACAGTATTAGCACTTCAGGAGTGGTAATTGTGTGAATAATGCCTGCATAAATTCCACTTGTTGCATATGGGATAGGTAAATTGCATGAGGAGGGGGTGGGGACATCCTCTTAACAAGGCATGGGGTTATTATGCAAATACTGCATTCATTTCAAGTTAGCAGTACCACACAGACACCGATGACAACAGCATTTTAGGAACACTGAAATATTTCATGATTGTTTGTGTGGGTGACTGTGAACTAGAAGAGGTTGGCATTTAACTTTTTGCCTTTACTACAGTTGTCTTTTTACCTGTACTCTCTATTTTCATTTCTCTCTCATACTTAAATAAGATATGTTTTGTTGAGCCAATTCTGTAATGATTATTTTGACTATATAAAGTCTGTTGACTCTAGCCCACTCTGAATTTAAATTGAAGGCAAGGCTTACCTGAGCAAGGTGTATTTGTGTCAAATACATTGTACACGCTATTAGATCAATTTATATACTCCATCCTTTGTGATAATTTCTGCTGATTGCAGTGGTATTCCCCAATCTGGCCAACATTTTCCAAAGTGATTATTGATTTTGGGCTATCTCAGTTTTTGGGAGCCCATCTGAGACACTCAAAATCAGCAGCTACTTTGGAAAATTATGGACTAAATGTATAAGGAATCTCTCTAAAACCAGTAGAATATGTCAAAAGAGAAGAAATATTTTAAGCAAATCCACTCCATTGGCTCTCAACATCTCTTTTTGTTTTTTGATTATAAAGCTTATGTACACCGTTGTTCTTGAAAACTTAAGAGGAAAACCATTTTTTTCTGCTTGTTCATCTTGCTTGCTATGAACAGTAACAGTGAGGTGATTCTTTGGGATGCATGCATATTAAACCTAACTACATTATCTTACTTTGAAGAATGTGGGTGGGTATAATCTTTAGCTACCTCTCATCCCTCTCTGTACTCCAGCTGTACAAATGAAGCCCAGCTGGGTGTGCTGGACCAGGGCATAACTGGTAACATTTCAAAATCTTTTGCAAGGGATACCTTTCTAATAAACTAGGGCTTGGGGAGCCACTGGGGGAAGGATACGTTTGTTTTCTGGTGAATTTTAGCACGTATATAGCACTTTACAACCCACCCTGTGTGAGGTAGGTAAATATTATTAACCCCAATATTTCAGAGAGGGTAACTACAACAAAAAGATTACATACCTTGATCAAAGTTATGAAGGAATCAGCGCTAGAACTGGGATGAAAATGATAGAATACCTGATTCTCAGTTCCTTGCTTAATCCACTGTGACTACACCCTGCTCCAACTACCAATATTAAAGCTGCTCCTCCTAGTGGTCAGAAATCACAGAAGATGAACAGCAGAGGAGAGGTCACAGTTGCAGGTAGTCAGCTGGTGTGGAGCTTGCAGTGAACCTGCAAGTAGCAGCAGTAGCTGGAGTGGTATTGCCCCTCAGCTACAAGCTGATTTGGAGGTCTTCCAATCTAATCAGATCAAAGGTTCCTTGGCCATGGCTTTCATGGACCCAAAGGACATCCCTGGGTGATATTATGAATAACCTGTGATCTGTATGAAAAATTGAACAGGCTTTGAATCCTAATGTTCAGTTTCCATTGATTTATGTTAACAGAGAAAATGGTTAGACATTTACATTTTAAAAAAATGGAGATGGAGATTCTCCCTTACATTTCTAGGTCTCTTCAAACTGGGGAAACCCATGGTCACAGCTTTCACAGGCCCCAAAGTCCCTCTCTGCTTGTCATTTAAAAAAACAAAAACCTGTAGGTTTTGTTGCTATATATAGTATGTTCAAAAAACAATGCTTCCAGAAAATAAATACAGTCAAGCGATATTTAGCCATGAATTGTCCTTATTATTAACAGAATTTCTTTCATGATAACTTGTGATGGAATATCTTTGTTTTCATCATCCTATTAGTAAAAAGTGACACCTTTTTAGATCTAATTAGACCACTTTCATAAAGACCATTAATAATTCAATAACCCCATTATCTATTTTCTTCCCCTTCAGAGCTCTTCAATCAGAGCTTATGCAGCAGGTTGCATTCTCTTTGAAAATCCATTAGCCTCCTCTCTCCCTCATGCTCTTTTTCAAGGGACTCAAGTGGATAGACACATCATTTTATTTATTCATTTGTTACTCCTAGGATAGATCTAAAATTTTGTGGCGGTGGGGTGTCTTTGATGCATGTAATAATCTCCACTGTCATCTTCTCACAGCTTTATCTGTCATCTTATTTTTCACATACAAAACTCTGACAGCACTGATCACCTGAATCTGTTAAACAATTTTTTCATGAGGCTGACACACTGCCCCAGTGCTTGCATCTATCAACATCTCCCTGATTTATTGGCTTAATAACAGGAAATCATTTGGTAGTTCAGCTCTATTTTGCCTCAATGCTGACCTGTGACCTTAATTTGATGCCTTTCAAGGTTCTTTGTTCTCTCATATTATAACAGGTAGCTTGCTTACCAGCTGAAACAGTTTTACAAACTTATATAAATATTTAACTGAGAGCTAGAAATATAAATTTTTAAAAGAGTTTCCTTTGGAAGTATATAAATAACTCAGATTAAACAGAACTGTATAAGTCAACAGCATGGTGACACACAACCTGGGTTTAGGTACCCTTCATATGCTTCATACCGCGCATTTAAAAATATTGACAATTACAATACAGGTCTGTCTCATCTTACGCTGGGGTTACGTTCTGCGGTCAGCGCCTAAAGCGAAAACCGCGTATAGTCAAAATTACATTGAGTGTAATGGCAGGCAGAATCGCCCGCCCTACAGAAACAGTATTTAAATTGTTATTTTTCTCTTTTTTTGTTGTTTTTTTCCTTGTTTTTGCCGACCGCTTAAAGCTGAAACCGCACATGTTAAATGCGCCTAAGATGCGACAGACCTGTAGTTATATGGTACTGAAAACTACTTCTCTCTGTGTTACTCTTTAACCACCCCTCCCTCCCCAATAAAACCACCTCAGTATGTACCTATATGAGGAAGAACCTATCATGTAAGTGCTCCAGGCCACCACAGACCTCCTGTAACAATTTGGAAACTAATTAATCCCCAGGCTGGGATCACTTGAGGGTTAGTTTCAAGGAATGGGGGAGCCACTAGAAAAGCACTATTTTGAGAATGGAGGGTCTCTAGCACTGGAGGATTGGATTCATTTTCCACCTTGCCCTACCTGATAAAAACTCCTCTTCTTTTCTGGCCTGGCTTCTGAACAGCTTCACCTCCCCCAGTTGTTTGTTCCCATGCCCACATTCAGGCTTGATTGCAGCACACATCAGCAGATGATGTGTTGGGAGGAGAGCTACTGGCATGGAGCCTAGGCTAGCCAATGGCTAGAGGCAGACAGGTGGAGAAAGGGAGGCTCTCCTGCCATAAGATGCTGAGGGAGAAATGTCTTCCCAGTGATCACAGGGAAGCTGGGTGTCCTTATCAGAGAGAGAAGGGAGGTAGGGGGATAACCAACAGTGGTAAATTTATGGAAAGGTCTTTTTTGTTGTGGGGGGAAGAAAGAAGGTGAGGAACCCCAGAAGAGGAAAATCATCCTCACTAACCAGTGCAGAATGAGCGAATTCCCCATTCAGATATATGCCTGTGCAGATCAGGTAGCAGACTAGAAGACTAGAAAAACTGTGAAATTCACTAAAAATTAAACCAATATTAGACTAAAAACATGGAAAACCATTGAGAAAAAATATTTGGGGAGGGGGTAGTTCTGTGTTAAAGCTAATTTCTCTAATCACCACAATTTCCTCTCTAAGGATCTTAGAAAGACTCTGATTCCTACAAAATAAAACAATCAAATCAATTCTTATAATGGATTGGGATTATACAGTTTTTATCTGAACAGAGACATATCTTTTAGAAAGCCTACATACACTTTACATTAAACGTGCTTTATCCCAATAACAATAGCAGCCACTTTTGCTATAAAGAATGGGGATATTACTAGTGCTTAAATTAATATTTAATTTAACTTATGAAAGAATGTGATGGAAATGACAGCACCTAGCCTGTGCAGTTTCACCAAGGCAAGCAATGATCTTGATTGAAGTGAATTAGTATTACAGCCAGCATATCTGAATATCATTTTTTCCACCTAAGGCTAACACACAGGTTAGTTAGTGCATGAGTATAGCATACATTTGTTAATGTACTTGAAAAAAATCAGACCAAAGGAAAAATCCTTTCCAACACTGGCATCTTTTAAAATTCCCCACAAATGATATTTCTGTAATATATGAGTATCAGGTCACCTGTCTGTACTCAGCCAAATTAAAATACTTTATTTAATGTATGTCTTCTAGACAACAAAACTAAGTGAAAGTGTCTTGATTTGATTCTTTCCCTGTATGTCAATTATATGCATAACATTTGAAGGTTAATAGTGTGACAGTGATGTACCAAACCATGCAAACAATATCTTTCTAACAATGGACAATTTCCCTGTGAAATGGATTGGAAAGACTGTGATAGCATAAAGAAGACTATATTAAAATGATGGCCCTTCAATCTGATGAACAGTAGAAATGTTACTTGCTCAAAGACACCATTAAAATTAGAAACATCCATCTATATATTTTCTTGATAACTGCTGTATACCTCTGCACTTCTGCTGAAGTATACATTATTCAGTATGCTTTTCATTTTAATTGTAGTTTGCTTATAGTATCTGTTGACTAAGATAAGAATCACATAGAAGAGAAAACATAAAACTTTGTACCATGGTATTACAAATGTTAAAGTACAACTTGCAAACAAACTAAAAACTCAAATAATGTAGTTGCCCTATTAGCTTGCTCTTCTGGAGAGAAAAAAAATGCCACCAGAAAAGATAAACTATAATAGTTTATATGATAAAGGATTGCTACAAATTTCTTCTTCGTACTGAGATCCTAACCTCTGCTCAAGTTTGCTGCATTTAACAAACATTCTGTTCTGAAAAATCTTAGCACTTATAACTAGTACATTTCCCCTCCCCTCAGGATAAACTTTCAATTACCAAGAAGAACAAGCACTACGGAGGAGCTTTAAGACACTATAATTGTCTTTGGAACTGTGCTTGATTTCAAAGAGCCAAGTTCTCCTTTCATTTATTCCAGTGCAACTCCATTGAAGTCAGAGGTGCTATATTAATGTAACCAAGAAAAGAATTGGGCACCAAATCTGTTCATCTTCATTGGTTTTTATATAGCACCCACCACCACTGTATCTGAACAGCACTATAGTAGCTCAACCTTTCCTTTAAAAAGCAAGTAGCTCAGACTACGCTTTCATTCAGTCCTTGCCAGTCATTTGAGACAAATAATATGCTGTACAAAAGTAGCAACAGAGGCATGAACTTATTCCTCCCCATGCACTTCAGTGACACAAACTTCAGGGCCTACCAGAAATCATTTATATGCTCATTAGTTTCCTTGCTGTAAAATATTTTTAATTTCAAAACATTTGAATAATCTTTACATATAAGTAATTTTAAAAATAGCATATGGGGTAAATGGGAAGACTCATATACTTTAAGGCCAGAAGAGACGATCATGATCATCTAAGGCTGACCTCCTGCATTCTGCAGGCCACAGAACATCAACCACCCACTCCTGTAATAGACCCTAACCTCTGGAACACTAACCCTAGAATAGTGATGCCTATGCCCTGGAACACTAACTATGGCTTGGGAAAGGCTCCTTCCTATAACTCTAACCCTAGCATGAAATATCCTACCTGTTAAAACCTAATCCAAAGAAACCTACATCTTACAACCCTACAACTAACCCGAGTTGGTCTACTACCTACAAACCTAATACTTCTTCAGGAATGTCTATGTCCTACCACCCTAACCCCAGCCCATGGATTCCTACCTCCTCCTGACCGTAGTCTGACAACATCAGCCTCCTAAACACTAAATCTAATGTGGGGTCACCAACCTCCTAGAATCCTAACACTAGCCAAGGAATTCCTACCTTCTGGAACCCTAACCATAGCCCAGGGCAATTCCTACCTTCTGGAACCCTAACCCTGGCCCAGAGAGTCCTACCTCCCATAACCTTAATCATAGCCCAGGAAGGCCTACTTCCTATAACCCTAACCCTAGCCCAGGTACATGTACTTCCAAGAACCCTAGCCCTAACCTGGGGACAATGATCTCCTAGAACTATAACCCTAGATCAGGGAGTCCTATCTCCTAGAAAACTAACCCTTCCCCAGGAAGGCTTATCTGCTGCATAGCTAACTTTAGCTCTGGGAGTCCTATCTCCAATAACTCTAATCCCAGCATATGGACACCTACTTCCTATATCCCTTACCCTAGCAGGGAGAGGCTTACCTCCTGCAACCCTATCCCTAGACCGAATAAGCCTACCTCTTACAAACATAATCTGAAGAAACCTACTTCTTACAACCCTACCACTAATCTGAGTTGGGTATACAATTTACAAACCTAACCCTACTTTGGGAATGTATAACTCCTAGAACCCTAAACCCAACCCATTGGTTTATACATCCTCCATTACTAACCCTAGCCAGCCAATACCAACCTCCTATAACCCTAACCCTATATGCGGAGTCACCTATTTCCTAGAAACCTAACCCTAGCCAGGGAACTTCTACCTCCTGGAACTCTGAACCTAGCTCAGGGGTGCCTACCTCCAGGAAACATAATCCTATCTCGGGAAGACCTACCTTCTGGATCCCTAAACCTAGCCTGGGGAGGCCTATCTCCTCTAACCATTACCATAGTTAATAGAGGCCCACCTCCTTCAACTCTAACCCTACCTTATGGAAGCCTACCTCTGACAATCCTATTCCTTGCACCAAGATGCCTAGCTCTAGAACTCTAACCCCAGCACATGGAACCCTACCTTCTATATTCCTTACCCTAGCTTGGGGAGGTTTACTTTCTATAACTTTAATCCTAGCTGTGGGAGTCCTACCTTTAAGAATCTAACCCTAACACGGGGACATCTACCTCCTATAACCATAAACCTAGTCCAGGGAGTCCTACTTCCTAGAACCTTAACTCCGCTCAGGAAATCCTACCTCCTGGAACCCTCACCATACCGTGGAAAGGCCTACCTCCTGAAAACCTAACCTTGTCCTGGGGGCACTTAACTCCAAAACCCTAATCCTAATGTGGGTACACACACCTCCTAGATCCATAACTCCAGCCTAGGGAGTCCTACCTTCTGGAACCCTTCCCTATCTAAGGGAGGCATACTTCCTGGAACCCTAACCCTACCCCTAAAAGTCCTAACCCCAGCCTGGAAAGTCCTACCTCCTTCATCTCTAACCTTAGGCCAGAGAAACCTACCTAGTACAATCCTAACCATACCTCCTATATCCTCACTATAGATGTGGGAGTAGTACCTCCAAGAACCCAAAACTTAGCCTGGTTAACCCTAATTGTTGCTCAGGGAAGGCTACCACCAAGAACTCTAACCCTCACTTGGGGAGGCCTACCTCCTGCAACCAAATCCCTATCCCCACGTAGTCTACCTCTTACAACCTAAATCTGAAGAAACCTACCTCATAAAACCCTCCCATTATCCTGAGTTAGTCGACTGCCTACAAACCTAACCTAACATGGGGATGTCTACCTCCTACACAGGGCCGGCTCCAGGCACCAGCTTAACAAACAGGTGCTTGGGGCGGCCACTCGGGAGAGGGGTGGCATTTCCAGGTATTCGGCGGCAATTCGGCGGAGGGTCCTCACTCCCACTCGGAGCGAAGGACCTCCCGCCGAACTGCTGCCACAGATTGCGATCGCGGCTTTTTTTGTTTGTTTGTTTTTTGGCTGCCTGGGGCGGCAAAAACCCTGGAGCCGGCGCTGCTCCTACAACCCTAAATCCAGCCAACGGATTCCTATCTCTTCCATCCCTAATCCTAAAAGGAGGATGCTTAGCTCCTACAACCCAAACACTAACCCAGTGAGTCCTACCTCCTCCATTCCTAACCCTATCTCAGGGAGACCTACCTCGCATAAGCATATGCTCAGACCGAAGAAGTTTACCTCTTAAAATCATAATCCAAACAAGCATAGCTCTTGCAACCCGACCACTATCCCGAGTTGGTCTACCACTTACAAGCCTAACCCTACTTTGAGAATGTCTGCCTCCTACAACCCTTATCCCAGTCTATAGATACTTACATCTTCCATACCCTTCACCCTAGCCCAGGGACTACTACCTCCAAGAACACTAACCCGAGGACACCTACCTGCTAAAATCTTACCCTAGCCCACTGACACCTACATCCTAGTACACAAACCCTACACCGGGAAGGCCTACATTCTACATCGCTAAACTTAGCGCTGGGAGTCCCACCTTCTAGAATCCTAACCCCAGCGCATGGACAACAACCTCCTGTATCCCTCATCCTAGCCATGGGAGTTCTTCCTCTAGAAACCCTAACCATAACCCGGGGATGCCTACTTCCTGGAAGCCTAACTGTTGCTCAGGGCAGACTAACTCCTATAACCCTAACCCTAGCTCGGGGATGCCTACCACCTACAAGAATATCCCTAGAAAAAATATGCCTCTCTCTTACAACCATAACCCAATGAAAACTACCTCTTACAACTCCGCCACTAATCTGAGTTGCTGTACACCTACAAACTTAAACCAAGTTTGGTGATGTCTACTTCCTACAATTGAAATCCCAGTTCACAGATAGCTCCCCAATCACTTAACGTAGCTCAGGGAGTCCAACCTCCTTTAACTCTAACCCTAGCAGTGGCAGTCCTAACTAGAAAAGCCTTAACCCTAACCCAAGCGCTCCTACCTCCAGAAACCCTAACCCTAGTCCTGAGATCCCTAACTGTTGCTCGGGGAAGAATAACTCCTAACCCTAGCTCAGGAAGACCGAGCTCCAAAAACTCTAATCCCAGTTCAGGGAGAACTAGGCCCTGAAACCCTAACCCTAGACTATGAAAGCCTATGCCATGGAACCCTAACTATTGTTCAGGAAAGGCTACCTACTATAAGCCTAATTCTAGCTCGGGGAGACCTAACTCTAGCCCAGGGAGGCCTATCCAAAATAACCCTAACCATACTATACCTAACTAACTATTTCCTATAACCCTAACCCTAGCCAAGGGAATGCTCCCTGCAAGTTGCACTTGTATTTCAGATCTGACCAGAAGTAAAATGTTCTAGAAGTCTCAAAACAAAGTTTGCTTTTTTGGAATTGCCACATCAAATTTCCAGCCCAAAGACCTTTGGCTAATCATCCAAAATATCAAATGCCTCTCTAAACGAAGTCACTAAGGTTTATGAAAATTGCTCATCACCACTCAATGTTACACTGCAATTTCCTGCATTGCCTTTCTATATTTCAGCTGTATAGACAACCAAGTTTCATAGATCTAATCTTTGATAGATTAAGAGGTGCAGACAACTATACAAAGACATTTTTCACCCTTATTTTAGAATCACACCGATTTCTAGTACATTGATTAAATTAGCAGAATAAAACCCAATTACAGCCAAACTATAGGGGACAGGGCCAATTTCAACTTTCCTAGTTTGAGCAGAAATAAATTCTGATAACTGCATCTTTGAGGTATATTTCCCTCATAGTGTGTGTGTGTGTGTGTGTGTATAATTTCCTTTACAATCAGTACAAAATGCATGCATTTACTGAGAGGGGATTATACCTCCTTTGGATGTGTGGCAAAGTTATTCAAGAAGATGACATAATCCAGCAAAAAAACAATCTGCTCTGTGGAGATTTCTGGTCTATGAAAATGCGCTTTACAATACAGTTTGACATGCACTTAGAATGAGTTCATTAGAATGATGATTAACAACCCAACCTACAATTGTGAAATTTGACTGCTGTCTTTAAAGCAATAGTCTCTTGGGACTACTATTCAGAGCAAGTCAAATGGCATTCTGTTCTCTATTATGCTCTCATTTCACCTTCAAGGTAATGTACACATCACCACTTGACAACAGACTAGAGTCCGAGCATTAAATAAAAGATTAACTGCAGTCAGAAGTTTTCATTAAAAAACAGCTGACATCAATAGCGGTAACTGGTAAAATTAGAAAACATAAGGCCCTCTCCTGCTCCTATTGACTTCATGGGAGTAGGAATGGATCCATATATGAAATAAAAATGCTTCATTCTTCACAAACGGTATTTAATGCAAGGGAATTTATCAGAAGTAGTAAGCACCCGAAAACACAACAACACTTACGGTTGAACTTGGACCTTTTTTCTTGGACCTTTGCTGTGAAAAAAAAATTGCTTAGAAACAGGCTAGTAGATGAGAGGGCTTGATTCATCACAGGATGGGGGCAGTTTGCACTCCTCTACATCAGGAAACTAGAGGCAATGTGGCCTAGCAAGAAAGGCACAGATCTGAGACTTGGGTTCTGTATCTGGTTCTGCCACGAAACTGCACGTCTCTATGGGTATGTCTATTCCAGAGCTGGAAGGTGTAATCTTATAAAGGTGTAATCAGATAAAGATGTGCTAGTGGCAAACAAGCTAGCCTGCTAAAAACAAAAGTGGAGCCATGCTGCTGGAGTATGTATCTACAGTTTCAGATATTTACAGTGGCTACACTTCTATTTTTAGTGTGCTAGCTCACTCAGAGCTGGAAATTACAACTTCTAGCTCCGGTGTAGCTCTTTTCTCCCCCTTCCTTCCTTTGTCTGTCTTATCTACTAAAGTTTTTGAGGCAGGGATTGTCTTATTTTGTGTGGGTACAATGACTAGCACAATAGGCCCCTAATCTTGAGGCCTCTAGGCACTACCAAAATACAAGTATTAATCAGAGCTGTTTTTCCAAAAGAGCAATTAAGACCCAGGAGAGGGCAAGTATCCCTCCACTGAGACCTCAATGATGGTAAAACAGCTTTAATTTGCACAGGTGGGGCTGCCCATTAGATACAGTAACTAGGGTATCCCGGCCCTACCACAACTCAGAACCCCCCACCTAGACATTTTGGCCAACTTCACTCTTCCTGGTAGATTCAGGGCTGAGTGGTTGCATCATTGCCAGTACATATAATAAGACTCTCCCCTCAGTGGGGACCAAGGGAGTGCATCTCACCTAAATAAATCAAAATGAATAGTTACAGCAGTTGAAATCACTATTGCCAAGTCATCTATAGAACAGTTAAAATACATACTCAATTGCACCTCCACAAAAGTCTCTTTCTCGCTCTCTCTCTCTCTCTCTTTCACACACACACACACGAAATTCCATCCTGGACCTGAGTAAATCTTTGTGACAAAGTTTTCATCAAAACCAATGTTTTTCTACTGAAAAATGTCTTATTAAAAACTTTTCAACCAGCTACCAATTAGTAACTACGTTTTGTGCCTTGATTAAAATTGGCTTGTAGTACAAGTACGGCTTGTGTGTGTGTACTATAAACATATACTTATACAATGTGTACTGTGATCACTCTAACAAAGGATCTGTAGAATTGTATACATCAATACAGTGAATCTAGTGACTTCATCTGTAATGTGCATAATAAATGATGTCACATCCATCAATCAGTCCCCATAACCACTGGAATAATATACATTGTACTCCATGCTGAGTAAAGTTACATGCAGATAAATAAATAGATCTCAGCACAGGCATGGACAAAAGGATATAACAGACTTTGAGGATGATTTTTTTTCTTTGCCAACAAACATCTTTTCAAATGCATGCATTTATTAGATAAAACAGCTGAATTTATTTCAGGTGTAACTCCAGTGAAGTCAACAAATGTTAGAGATATGCTGAGAGAACTACAGATATACTGATATTTTAGAGATGGAAACAACTATTGGGTCTTTCCATCCATCTCCCTGCCAACAGAGGATTGTTCCATACAGTGAATTTTTCAGCATTTTGAGCAGTTTAATTTTAGATGTCACAGTGATGGGGCTGCCACTACTTCCCTTAGGAAACTATCCCAGAGCCTAATACATCTACTTGTCAGAAAGTTCTTACTGATATTCACCCTATATTTTTCAATTCTTAATTTCATGCCATTATTCCTACTAATAACCTCTTGCTATACCATAAGTAATTCCTTTTTCTTCCTGGTGTTTATATCCAGGGCTGAATTTACATTGTACGTGCCCCTAGCACAGCATCTTCAGTGTTGTCCCTGCCTACAGCTGATCTTTGAGTTTTCTGTAAAAAATAAAACTTTTTACCCACTTTTAAACTTTTAAGTGCCCCTAGAATGCTGGCATCCCTACGCACGTGCTTACTGTGCCTAATTGGAAATCTATCCCTGTTTATACCATTGAAATAGTTATAGTCTCTTATCATAACCCTAACACTTTGTCATGTCTTGGCCAAGATGCATATATTTAGCTCTTTGAATCTTTCATTATAAGATGAACCCTGCAGGCTTCCAGCCTGGCTTCCCAGCCCATGAAGGACTAATACCCCCCCAGCATATGCATCAGGCCCCTTTCCTGGGCTTCAATTATTAGTCAAACATACAACAAAACTATTCCCCAAAACAAAGCCATCTGCCTGGGAGTCGACTGCCTCAGGGCCTGCCAAAAAGCCAGCTTGCTCCTGTAGCTCTCTTTCAGACAATAATATAGGAATCACATCACCCTGTCCCAGCTGTGTCTGATAATCCCATCTACCAGGCTCAAACACCCATTCTTAAAGAGGCTTTGTGCCTCAGAACATGCTGGCCGCAGGCCCCCAGTCCTTAAGGGGCAGATCATCCTATTACAAATCCCTTCAACTTCCTGTTCATGATTGCTGCTGCGATCTGTTTTTTCCCCCCTTGTCTTCCAGTATCTTTCTGGTAATAAGATGTAGTGATAACTTGGATGCTGCATAGAATCTTTCAATACAGAACAGAACCTGTGTCACATAAGCACAGTAATTAGTAGAATTGCCTGGTACAGGCCAAATAACTAACTAATCAACTTTCTCAAATATCTGCTTCTCTAAAAAGATAAAATTTCCCTGTATGTCCACTACCACTCGGGACACTTATTTAAAAATATTTTAATGCATACTCAAGTTGTTGTATTTTTATAATTACTCTAAACTATGCTGTGAATTCATTCACAATTACATATTTTGCCAGCTCAACGTCTTGTTTTTGTATTGCCTGATGTACTTTGTATCCTGAGAAATTTATAGTTGTGGTTAGAGTACAGAGGTTGTAATTACACCTCTACCTCGATATAACGCTGTCCACGGGAGCCAAAAAATCTTACTGCGTTATAGGTGAAACCGCGTTATATCGAACTTGGTTTGATCCACTGGAGTGCGAAACCCCGCCCCCCCGGAGTGCTGCTTTACCGTGTTATATCCGAATTTGTGTTATATCAGGTTGCGTTATATCGGGGTAGAGGTGTATTAGGAAAATCCTGCCTTCTCCTCCAACAGTATGGGTGACTCATTTTCATGCATCAGAACTGATGCAATTCTGTTCTTCAGGAGTTAGAGAGCCAAGCTAAACTGCACACTAGAAAGAGGCTTCGGGTTTATGTAATTACATATTCACACACTCAAATCCCTATTGTTTGGTGGAGAACAAGCAACATGGTTGGACCCACATCTGGTTTCTACTGTGCTCAAGGCAAGGATACCTCTTGTACAGGTTCAGTCTCTATGTTGGCCCAGCCCAGCTGTGTGCTGGACAGAGGCTTTGGGTTTATGTGAATTTAATTGCCTATTAATTAGGAGACTGGGTGAGAAATCTCTTAAACGAAAAACACTGCAGTTCAGAAAAATCCAGCATTATCTATTTACAAATGATACCAAGACTCTTATTAACACTCTCCTTGTTCAATCACATTCTTTTCTACACCAGCCACCTGCTCAAGCAGGTTATTTTAAAGACCTGCTCTCAACAATTTTTCATTGTAAAGGTGCCTCTGCTCATTCTAGCAATACCCCCAATTGGACACAATGCAAAAAATCAGAGAAAGAGGCAATGACAGTATTTAGCACTGTGACGGAGTGTACTCACCCTGCACTGGGCCAACAGGGATGGACCAATCACACCCCTTTCCCCTGCTGCGCATGCTCCAGGTGGAAGAGTCAGATAAAAGGAGGCAGCCCAGCTCAGTCAGGGCTGGCTGAGGAGGAAGGATGTGTACTGCAGGCTCCTGTAGAGGTGCTGGTGATGCTCCAAGCAGCAGAGCCCGTGGACCCGGACTATGCTGTGGATGACTCACCAACTGTGGAGACTGACAGGGACGCCAAGGCACCACCAACCAAGGAGATGCCTGGGATGCAATTTGTGGTAGGAAGAGACCCAGGGGATATAGTAGAAGCTGATGCCAAACCCTTAACAGGGAAGTCCCTGGCTTCATAGGGCCCTGGATCTGAACCCAGGGGAGCGGGTGGGGCTGGGTTCCCCTGTCACACCCCACGGGCCACTAGGCATGGCTGTTGTTAGCTCTCAGCCCCATCCTGGAGGCTCAGGGGCCACAGACTGTTTGCCCTGCCCTGCTCGGGGGCTACAGACTGATTGTTGTTCTACCTCGCCCAGAGGGCCAGAACTCCAATTGTTGTTGTTGACCCCAGCCTGGAGGCTCAGGGGTTACGGACGGTTTGCTTGCTGGGCCCGCCAGTGGTCCAGAGCCCACCGTGCTGCAATTACCTGCTCTAGCAAGGAATCCCATTGACTGGGTGACGGAATGTACCCACCCAGCACTGGGACAATGGGGGTGGCCCAGCTGGACAAACAGGGCCACCATGTCACAAGCACCATTACAATTTTCCCAGTTATTTACACACACACACACACACACTCTTAATTATTCAGTTAAAAAACAAAACAAAGAAATAAACAAAAACAAAAATTTTGTTGTCTGTTGCATCTTATGTGATATCACAATATTACAAAGACTAACACAAGTTTGACATATAGTGGTAGATTGATAAACAGATAATTAATTAGAATTAACTGTGTCAACTGGTCTTAAATGTTCTGAACCTATACTGCAGGGGTCGGCAACCTACGGCACGCGTGCCAAACATGGCACGCGAGCCGATTTTCTGTGGCACGCCGCTGCCTGCCAGTCCCAGCCCCACTCGCCCCCCCCGCCCAACGCTCTCCCCTGCGGGGGCAGGAGGCAGAAGCTTGGACCTGCGGCAGCCAAGCTCCTGCCTCCCCCGCTTCTTCCCCCAGCTTGGAGCTTTCCTGCCCCTCCTCCTCCCTCCCGACAATCAGCTGATGGCCGGGGAAGGGGGGCGGAGCCGAGCCGCAACGTGCTCGCTGCTCCGGAGACTGAGAGAAGAGGTAGGGACGGGGCCTTGGGGAAGCGGGTGAAACAGGCATATCCCTTCCAGCCCCCTGCCCTGAGCCGCTCAGGGCAGGGGGCTGGGAGCACCCCCACAACCCGAGCACCCCAGCCCTCACCCCTGAACCCCCAGCCCTCTGCCCTGTACCCCTGAACTCCCCCACACCCCCAGCCCTCTGGGCTGTACCCCC